>BRZM01000014.1:3972297-4356009 GCA_033238685.1 Lates japonicus
ACTAAAGAGGCTGATGAGAGCTGTGAAACTCAGCTGACATTCAGCTCTGGGTTGTAAGCTTTGAGATACTTTAAAACCACACAGTCGGCTTATTCTTGGGGCTCATCACTGCATGAGACCCCTTTCTGTCCCACACAGTCGTGTAACCATATAAATATAAAATTTTATACTAAAATCATTTTTTACAGTGACCTCACATTCACTCAAGCTGGTTCTGCGAAAACAAAGTTTTCACACTTTCACATAACGAAAATCTCTTAATCACACATTAACGTTGGCCTGGACCAGCTGCACTTGATGAGCAGGGGTTTACTATACCAATAACTCAGAGCTTTTATACTTGATACTTGTTAAAAGTGTATTACATATCCATGTTTTAAGTCAGTACAGGAATTCAAAATCTGACCCACAACAACCAATATATATATATATAATATATTTAACATGTTTACAATGTCATTTCTCACTTGATTCAAGAAATACTCAATGTTGATTTGCACAGGAACAGTGAAATTATTTCCTCTAATAGATGTTTAAACCTGTAGAAATCAAGATGAAGTTGAGTCTTATGGTGCAGGTGCTGAGGTAGTGATGCTAACAGAAACTGAAGATTCCTCCAGCAGATTTATTCAAGAAGGAGAAAGACTGGCTTATTCTCAAAAGCAACAACAGGAACAACATGTCTTTAAAGAGTGAGGTCTTACAATCTGCAGCTTGAAAGAGATTGGCATAAGAAATGTCAAACCAGTAAGTATGTTCCACAGTTGATCATGAACTTTCAAACAGGGAACTCTTGTGAAAGTGAAAAAGTGACAGAGATTTGAATTTCAACAGCAACTGGATGAATATTTTTAACATTAAATTGGTACTTATTAGTGTGGCTAAACGTCAGAAGAAAAGTCTACTTCTGATAGATAGGTACCCACATCTCAACTTTCATGTCTTAAATATCATCTGACATTCTGGATGAACTGACTTTATTTTTTGACCACCTCACGTGCTGCTTTCGATGTCTTCTTGAATCTATCAATCTAACCTAACGCTTCCTTGTCAATCAAGCAGAACCAAACTGATTGGCTGAGCTTGTCTAAATTGGTTATGTTAAAAGACTTTATGTATGTGTGTACACTGTAAACACTGGTAACCCGAGCAAGCATTGCCGGCGGTAACCTTGGTGTCTCAGATGTCAGGAAGAACAGTTTGTGCCTGGCTGATCACATAATCTGTCAACACAATTATGCTATGAATTAAACAAAAAGGCAAAACTGCGACTCTGATGTGATGTTTAATACTAAATGAACACCAGGTTACACCAACTACAGGTTATCTCCCCTAACCTGCTATCCAGGTAGATGTTGAGCTGGTTTTGCATATTGCTGTTGTTAATGAACATTTCTCATGTACTCTCTGTGATGCACATTTGGTGACAATCTTAGCAAAAACTGACCTTGAAACACCTGCTGCGAAATTTAATTTTCACTTCAGTCCAGGTCTGATTGCGAACATACCAATACTTTTACATTGGATTTCACTAGCTAATTAGTCTCTTGGCTAAAATGTCTGCTCAAAGAGATCTCTGGAAATTGTTGTGTGGATACTGTCTCTTCCATTGTTATGTAACCGTCGTAGCCAATAAGGGGTATATGACTTTTGGCCACCAGCACTGAGTGGTCACACACCAGCTCGATGTGTTGCTATGATAGCATCCAGCACGATAGGGGCAGCTGATGTAATGATGGGTTGAGCAAGACTAGGTTTGTTGTTCTAGCCCCCACAGCCTCTCATACTGAACATTGTACATTTGGGTATGATATAAGGTAACTGTAGATATTAAACTAACTTTGGTGATGTTTGAAAACCAGGTCAGAATAATTGCCGTGAAATTACCTTTAGATTAGATTGAATGAAGAGACTTTATTTGCCATTTGCTGGGTACATGTAAGTACAAGCACACATTGGAATTATTGTCCAAGTCATAAAAATTCTTTAAAAAGATACAATATAAAAAATACAATATAACACAATAATGAAACAATAAGAAAACATAAACATAAAAATAAAATAAGTATAAACAAACAAAATAAATATATGTACATACAATATGTGCAATATATGTGCAAAACAGCATGTCAGATTTTATTGCACCGGTTTGGGTTGTAAAGTCTGTTATCCTGTGGTGTGAAGTGATTTGCGGTGTAGTTCCTTCCTTCTGTATGATGTCCTGTGCCACTAGTCTAGCGGTGGCTGGAAAAGAAGAAACTGTTGTGAAGGCGAACCCTGTGACCGCTGATGCTCAGGTTGTGGCCTGAATCCACCCACAGGGAAACAGAGGCATGAGCTGGGTGATGTTGTCCTTAAGCACACCTCCGGCACTGGATGTATATAAGCGTCCATGGAAGGGAGGCTGATTGTGACACTTTCTGCAGTTTTATATGACCCATGCAGTGATTTCCTCTCGACCAGGGTGGGTTGCCATACCACTGTGATACCACTGGTAAGGATATTTTAACAAGTCCTCTAGCAGACTTGGGTAGGGGCTAGTTTGAGTCTGCCTTCTTCCAGCATCCTGATAGAGGTGCAGCCTCTGAGCTCTTTTTCGCAGCCTGCAGAGACTCTCACAGATGTGAAGGCCCAGGAACTTATGGCTGTCTGTTCACTCCACACGGTTCCCTTGATGGTGAGTAGCTGGCCAGGGGTCTCCTAAAATCAGTTCTTTGGTTTTGTCTATGTTAGAAATGCAGAGATCGTTGTCATCTCCATAGATGGCGATCTTATGAACCAGGTCCCTGTGGATGACTCATCACCCCTCTGATGGTCAAGGATGATCATATCATCTCGTGTAATAACAACATTATTGTCCTGGTGGAGGTACAGTCATGTGTGTACAGTGCGAAGAGCTTTGGGCAAGCAACAGCCTTGTGGTGTCCCTGCACTCACTGTAAGCTCAGCAGAGACCTGCTTTTCCATCCTCACCACCTGTGGATGCTCTGTCTGTAAGGAAGTCCCTAAAATCCAGTTACAGGTGGGTGTTGGTACTTGGGTCTGCCAACTTGCATATGTGTTGTGGTGTCCAGATGTTACAAAAGATATTAGTGTGTGAAACCACTGCATCACCGACTCATCTGTTGAGCAGTAGGCAAACTGAAGGGGGTCCACTGTATCTGGTACCATGGGTTTATGTATTTTAGGACCAGCTTCTCCCGGGCATAATGGCAACAGATGTGAGTACCACCGGTCTGAAGTCATTTGTGTGGTGGCATTTGCTTTTGAGGACTGGCACTATAACAGATGATTTGATTCAGAATCCTCAAACACTCTATTAGTACCAAATTTAATTCATCGGTGCTTGTGAAATGTTCTGTCTAAAACCCAATGACAGACTGACGCGTAATATAATGAAATGAACAGAAGAGAGACAATTTGTTGTTTCATGTGCTGTATCTCAATAAAATCCAGAAAGGATTACCTTTTCATTCACATATGCCTGTACATCTCCAGTGCCTGGTCACAAATCTGATTATCTGTGCTTGGTTTCACAGGCTACATGCTACACTGCAAAATTGACAGAAAAAAGTGACCTGTGAACTTCAGTTAGTTCAACAATATCAGTTGGTTAACATTCATTAGCTAACAACTATCTGAATAACACAAACTTACAAATGTACTTATTTTTTTTCTAGGAACAAAACTTCATCGCCTTTACAGGCTCTAACTCCCTCACCCTTACACAGATGAATGCAGATGAGGAAAAGAATGGCTAATTTCTGTGTAATCTTGGTACAGTTTAGCTGCTATCACAGGCATTACAGGCCTTTTTATGTGTTGCTTACATAACACCTGAAGTTGTTTTGTTCTAAGTTTGTTACAAATATTAGGAAAAATCAGACAGTGGTTAGATATTTGGAAGGACTGCTTACTGATAAGAATAGAACGTATCTTGGAGGAACCAGATGCGTTACACATTTAAACTTCCTGTGGAGGTGGTGAGAAGAGTCAGGTTTCCTGTATTACCGTCTTCTTGGATCATTTACATTCAGCTATCTAAACCATCGAGATGCATGAAGTGACTAAGCGTAAATGGCACCCACGTACCACAGACTGGCCAGTCAGCAGTCTATGAATGATTTGAACTGATTCCTGCATTATATACTGTGTGTAGCCTTTCAATGAGGAAGTAATGTTCCGCAGTGTAAGTCTGAAGACGGGTGTTGACTCTATTTAAAGCATTACGTTGTCATCTGTTTAAAAACATAAGGATACATAAGGATTGATAAAAGTATGATTCAATCAATATTACATTTCATTCAAAGAACTGGCCTTTGTGTTATGTTTGTTAGTTATGTAGCCTTAGAAAAAGTCGGTGCATGCTGTATCTCACTCTCTTTAACTCATAGCACAAACTCAGATTTTTTTTTTCTCTCTCAGTCAATCTCTTCATGTCTGCCAGGTCTCCTCCACTGACAGTGTCTCTAAATTCCACTTTGCATTCGCCTGATCCCCGCACCTTTAGATTTTGATGGACAGCCTGACATTTGTGTCTCCTGTCAAACTCAATTAGCTGCTGCCAGTATCTGGACGTAGAATAGCGTCTATGCTTATCAATATGGAAATGTCGTAGGATTGATTTTTCTCCCCTTTCCTTACTTTTCTCTCTAATATCTATATCAGTTTCAGATGTAGTTACAGATGTTGAATGTATAGAAACAAACACCTTTAAGCAAAGTCTGTAATCGGTACCCTGTAATCAGTTATATACTGTAGTTGTGTGTTCTTCTGGCTGTTTCTGTTTGTAGCTACTATTTGTAATCAGGAACTGTAGTTAATTACCCACCCTCACATTCATCTGTCACCAGATGGGCAGCCAGCCAGGGTGTATTCATTTTATTATGGTGTGTGAGTATTCAGTGTTGTGTTTACAGTAATTCCCCTCAATATGAATTATATTTTTTCCTAAATGAGATGCTGTGGGGCAACATTCTTCAACAAGCTCCCCACCAGCTCTCTCAAGGCCTCTTCAATTATGAATTACATAGTCAGGGAAAACTTTGTGGAAACTCTCAAAAGGAAGCAGATAGCATCAAAATGGTTATGTATGAATGTGTGTGTGTTTAGGTCTGTGTGTGAGTGTGTGAGTGTGTACAGTGTGTGTGAAACAGCAGCCAGAGGTCTAATCCAACATCCACAGACTTTATCTCAGTCAGTGTGTCTCCAGTAACCTGAGACCATGAGCTGCATCATGCCTGCTGCATCATCAAATAATTCAAGTGACACCCCTTTTTCACAGCATGTGGAAAAAACATCTTGCTAGTAGGCATTAATTATTAATGCATTAGCCTTCAACAGCTAAACCCCCCTATGATGTATTCAAAGTGCATGTACAGTACAACTAAGGACATTTTCAGTCCGTAGCCCGGTTTCCTAAATTTGGTAAGGGACAAACATTATGTTTCATTTTATAAAAGCAAGATCCTCCATGATGCAATATTTTCTTTTAGACTTTTAAAACATTAAGAAAAACTACATGACTATATCTTAGAAATATTTAATGAAATTGAATTGGTGTAATTCATCTGTAATTAACTAAAGTACAAAAAAAATGACAGTGTAATCCAGTATAAACACAATATCCGTGGAACAATTGACTGAATATTCTAGGCAGTCTTTATTTTGAACCATGAATTATAAACTAACCAGTCATTAATTGTATCTAATGAAAACCGGGAACACTCTGTGACATGAGACTTGAGCCTCACAATGTTTGGTGGTGTGCCACCCACATTCAAATAACTGATATAAAAAGCGCATGGGATCAGCAAGGATCAGAAGTCGATTGTTTCACCAAGGATACAAAAACACCCTTTGCTTTACAAAAATATAGACTACCCTACCTGACAAAATGAAGTATACACTAACCCCAATTTTCTCACCCTCCTCCACCCTAATACTTTTCATACAGTCCCTAGTATACCTGAGTTCAGCTGCTTATGTGCCACTGAGCTGTTTTTACTGTTTGTGTGTGGTCAGATCACAATCCATTCTTCAACAAGAAAGAAAAATCAGGGATGTCATAATAATATCATGTTCTTGCATTTGTTAGCCAGACGGGCAGAGGAGGGATTGTTGTAGGCAAATGGAAAAAATAAATGTCTCTTTGATTTATGGGCAGCGGACATGGTGCCAACCTCATTTCCTGGCAATGGTGACCCAACAGCTGCACTTTGATGATGAAATTCATGCAAATATATCACAAGATTGAATTCAACAACAAACACGATGGCTCATGGCTGTGTGAGAAATGAGAGGCAATCAAACACAGGTTTGAAAAAAAATTAATTTAGCATGGAAAATAAACAAATCTGAATGAGATTTACTGTGTTTCATAGTGTGTATTACTTTCAATATTTGCCTGTGCTGATGCAATAATTTAATTATATGATGGTGCATATGTATGTGATTTTTCTCCACTTCCCTACTATCAATATATTTCTCCCATTATTTTGTATTTTTGATATGTGCCTGTGTGTATGGACACTGTGCTCCAAGGAAAATAACAGAATCTGTGACTTCATTCCAATGCCACAAGTGGACCAACAAAGCATCATATGGCCCATGGATACCCTGAATAAGTAACTGATTGAAATGATTAAGCACCATCTTGAGTCAGTATCCAGATCTCATAATACAGCAGATTATGAACAGCCTTGTAATATGGCGGTAACATTGAACTATGAGTTTGCCACATCTTGCACAAGCTAACCCGGACAGGAGAGGGGTCTTCTCCTCGCGATAATGTATCTGTCACGACAGGCAAGACAGAAGCTGAACATTTGGGACAAACAAAAGTTTATTTGGAATAGTGGTGAACAGGGGTCAGGATGCTGGTCGAAGAAGGGTGCTATGGTATGGGAAGGAGTCTGGGGGAGAAGGTTGTGCTGCTGGGTGCTGCTGGTCCTGATGGGAAGTAGGCGGCCAGGCGAACTGGAGGGAATGGCAGGCGAGCTGGCGGAGCAGACTGTCAGGCAGGCAGGCGGGAACAGAACAGAAGAGAGAAAACAGGTAGTTAGAAACAGACTCGCACAACTTGTAGAGCAGGCCTTAAGGTAAGATGGGCCGAACTGCTCTCTTCACAAACCATGTGCTAGGGTGACGATCCGGCAGGGACTGAAGGCAGAACGGGGATTAAAGTACATCCTGGGTGATGAGCTGATGGGAAACAGATGAGCGATTGCAGAGCACGGCAGGTGTGGAGTGGCAAGCAGGCAGACCCAGCAGGAGAGACAGAAACAGGGAGGGGCAGGCAACACAGAGACAGACAAACAGACAGACGAACACTGACAGAACCAGGTCAAACAGCTGACCTCGTGACAGTATCTGTCCAACTCCTGCTCTGACATACTGTATATTAGCCTGGTGGATGATGACCCTCCGAACCTTCCACTGGCCAACTATAATGAAATTTAGAATTTTCCTCCATGCCAGTTCACTGCTGCAGGACAGGTCACATCCGCTTTAACTCAGCCTAAAACAGGCCTGGGCAGAGCAACCACTTTCCCCTTCCTTTCCTGCCAGTGCTGAAGATGGAAAGCACCATGCTGTGACACACCACATAAATATCACCTCCAGTAATATTATCATGGTGAGTTTACTCTCCGTGGCATTGACTGCACCAGTGATTATCACTATGAGGGCTGCTGGTTGCGATATTCTGAGCATTTTGCAACAAAACAACCTCACGCATGCACACACACACACACACACACACATACACATGTACCACCACCCACACCTCCCCCAACTCAGGTGTCACCAAAAGCGCTGCCAGTCATTATCAGTCAGCATTCTGAAGGTAATTGCCACAGCTCTGCAAGGCCACTGTAATGAGAGAACTCCCTTGGGCCCCTTGGTGCGTGAGGTCAACTGACCGGGTGATGCGCCGGTAACACTAATGGAGACAACAGGGTGGAGGTTCATGCATTTTTACAATGCACTGTAAAGGTGTCAGAACATGGCTGTGATGATGTTGCATGTGTATGTGTGTGGGAGGGAAGATCTATGGGATCAACAAATTCAAAAAATCTGTGTGTATAGATTAGCCATTCTTGTCTGAATCTAAAAGGGAAATTCTAGGTTTTTTTACAGCCTGGGTACTTTCCTATTAGTTATGATTACATTTATTCACCAAGTAAATTAAAGAGCTCTGGAAACACAAACAATTAGACAAAGCTGTGAACAAATTCCCCAGTTTACAAATATTTCTTATTTGTGAATTGTGTGAACTAGAAATTGGGTATGTTATATGCCTGTGTAGTACAGGTGGGTGAGTGTGTGGTAAGAATGTATCACTCAGAGGGTTTTACACTGGATCCTTTCTGGATGCTTTCATAAAATTTCAAATCACTCTCTATTGCCTGCTGAGTTTATGTCTTTATTGACTTTCTCAAATAATTTTCCGAGGCAAAAGATTGACTTAAGTTGATTTTCCACTCATAGTTTAAGTTTCACAGATGAATAACTTTGTTTCCAGCTTCAAGACAACACATTGTGCAAGTCACAGTAAAACATCCACTCAACTGTGGTGCAGCTCAGAATAAGCAACTAACAAGGTGTTGAAATTACACACACTCCTCAACAGAATAATGAGGAGAAAACACAAAAGTTTAAGTCAAGCTACAATATGTGTTCAGGCATGTCTCTAGGGATAGCAACGTCAGTCTGTCTGTTGGTCCATCATTTTATTCCAAGCAAATATCTCAACTAATGAACTGTTTGCCATCAAATTCATTTGCAACGAGCATTCGCCCCCTGAGGATGAACTACTGTAATAACTATGTGGTCCTCTGTCTTCAGCACTATCACCAACCTCCGTTGTACTATGAGATATGAATATTCGGCAAACATTACAAGCCAGGTCAATGAAAAGCCCCACAAAGTCCACCGGATCTACTGTGTCCTGGGGCCAGGCACTTACAGGACATCCCCAGAGTCCGATATACGTGCCTGATGGGTCCAAACTGTTAGGAAGAATGAGGGTTTAGCAAAAGGAAACAAAGGGCAGAAGGGGTTGGGAGAAGTACTCCTCTCTACCTGGTGTGTTGCCCGGGTGTGAATGTCCCCTTCTCCACACAACTTCTCCTATAGTCTCCTCCTCCTCTCTGAATATAATTGCACTCAGGTGCTTCAGAAGAGGAGGAAGAAGAGGGAGCAAAAGAAGGCTGGAGGAGGAGAGAAAAGAAGGAAAGCGGAGACAGGCCACACTTGCAGGCCCTTGGCAACAGCTGTGTTACTGAAAGTGTGAAAATAATAACTCCTATTACAATTGTAAATAACCAAATAACATTAGCCAAGTTAACCAAGTTGATAATTTTGTTCATCATGCAAATTGTGTTTATTCAAAATCTAATATATAAAAAAGTCCCATGAGTTGCTGTCACATAGTACCAGGAGTTATTCTGTTATTTGAGGATTCATAGCTGAAGCTGAACAAGGATATTCTCTGGATATTAAAGTATGTTCTCTTATGATCTTTTCTAGTTGCTGGTCCGCGCAGCTATGATATGATTATGTAACAATATGGCTTGAAGCTAAAACTACAAACAGAGAGAGAAGCCAGTATTAATTGTTGGACATTTACTTTCACCTGAAATAGGTTAGAACAGTTGTGGCAACCCTCTGGACAATGTCTCTGTAGAAGCCTGGTGGGACTCATCTGGACTAACTGACTCACCCCATTGGTATAGTTTACAACCCTGTGTCTGTGGCAGTTAGCTCTTTCCCTTTATCCCTGATTTCCACACTTTTGGTTGCCTAGGATTGATTTGATCATTTTCTTTTTTTTTTTTTAGCTAAGTAAAGAGATTTTAACTCAAGTGTGGGCTCTCCAAACAGAGCTGTTTTCCTTCAGGTAAATCTTTTTTTTAATTAAAAAGCTCATCCATATACTTTCTTGTCTAAGTGTCTCTCTAAAAATGGAGGGACCCAAAGATGTATGAAATCCTTGCAGTGGCTTCTACTCAAGAGAGGTCACATAGGCCATGAAATGAGGTGCCTGTTAATTACATCTGCTACCCAAGGCAGTACTGAAGCACATGGAGGCGCAGGAATGCGATGCAATTGACTCAAGGTCTGAGAGCTAACATGAGTTGAGTGATGGAGTCAAGAAACCACAACTTATCCAAATCCAAACCCACAAGCACAGCACAAAGCATAACTGCTGGCCCAGTATGACTGGGATGGATTAAACAGTTGAGTCTATTGGTGGACATTCGATAGCCATCCCATAAAGTAAATTAGTGCAATTAAGGGAAATGGGAGTGAGAGTGTTTCAGCTGTGTGGAGTGTTTTTAAGTGTGGTGTTGTCTTGTTTGGTTTTCTTTCAGCAGACGTTAGGAGCTACAGTGATTGGAAAAGTCACTGCGCTAAAGAAAAAATTGTTGCTCAAGTACTGTTGGGCTGTAGAGGCACAGACTGACTAAAAATAAAAATATTCCTCTCTTTTGTTAGTGTAGTATTTGCTCTGAAATATTATATTTCTCCAAAAAACAAAACAGGTATATTGTTAATAAGGCAAATAAACCAGAATGGAAGTAAGTGGAATTATCTCACACAGTAGCTTGTCATACAAAGCTAAAAAAAAAAAAAAAAACAGGACTGTTTGCTGTGTGTGCTCATAATGTAGCTGGAGGCTGAGCCAGACCTCTAGCCTCTTATAAAGTGTGAGGTGAAAGATGGGCTGGGCACAGTGGACTCAGGGACCAGTTGATTGACTGCTCCTTTCTCAATCACTGATCAAATCACTGTGCTGACCAGAAGCAGTACAAGACTGTGTACTACTGTCAAGGAAAATTCAATACAGTTTGATTAAATTCATGTACAACTCACTGGTAATCGTAGAGTAGACTAGTATGTACATAACCCAGAGACTTCAAATTGGAGCAACTAAACTAAATGGTGCAATCATTAGCTAATGCTATTGGATACATGTGTTAAATGGTCAGAATGTAACACAACAGCTGCATTACAATACGTTTTTTCACCTCATAAGGTTGATATGGCAAACATGTTAAGCGTAACAAAGGTTTTGTACAGTGTTTTCAACTTGCCATGAACCTATGGTGTGGATTTAATGGCTCTGTTTTCCTCTCAGTGGGCAAACTGCTGGTAGTTGAAGAAGTTCAGTTAACTTAATGGTTATTAAATGTTGTCCATGATGTCCTGCCGTGAGATTACTATAAACTGTCTTAATATAAGCGCATCAATCTAACTGTGTGTTTCTTCCCTCAAGCACATTAATTGCCCAGGCTGTGCTTCTCTCTCTCTCTCTGCTACTGTCTCTTGCGGGTTCTGCCTCCCGAGCTGTAGAGAGTCTCCTGCTGCTCCCATGATCCAGATCAACCCATGATATGATAATAATTAAACATTTATTAGTGTTGAAGTGATAGTGTTAGTGCTATTAATGTTTCACTGTTTGTCATTTTATTCCTTTAGCTGTATAATAATAATAATTATTATTATTATTATTAATACTACTACTATTTACATTTTGACTTAGTCTGTATCTGCAGTGTTGTCTTTCTCTTACCCCATCCCCATCCCCCTCTCTCTGTCTTAACCCAACCGGTCCGAGGCAGATGGCGCCCACCCTAGTCCCGAGGTTCTGCTCGGGGTTTCTGCCTCTTAAAGGAAGTTTTCCTTGCAGTTGCCTAGTGCTGCTCATGGTGGGATCTGTTGGGTTTCTCTCTGTAAATTTTATAAGATAAAAATACGGTCTAGACCTGCTCTATGTACGTGCCTCGAGATAACTTGTGTTGTGGTGGCGCTATATAAATAAAATTTGACTTGACTTGACTTGACTTGACGACTTGACACTTGACAGGTGTGTTGTTAGGTTTGTTCACTAATTCCTTATATACTGATAACATTCTAACTAACCTTATTCGGAGTATGAGATGTATCAAATGGATGTAATGTATTTTTCAGTGTTATTGCTAATAATATAAATAGTGCACTTCAGGGCTCAAGACTATGTCCTGTCATCCCAGGTAAGATAGACAATGGTGGCTGTCAAGTGGTTGTCAAACAAGCTAGTATCTGTAATTGTCTGGCTGTACTCATTACGTAGGTTACATTAGCAAACAATATGTGTTTTTGTACATCTAGCAGACACAAAGCAACATTGCTTCTTGTCTCCACTATGTACACCAGCTGCTAACTTTGTCTGTGTGTCATTTGAGTTGCCTTAGCATGTAGCGTACAGTGGGTTTATCAGAGCTGTTTGCTTTAAAAAGTAGTTAAAAGATTAAAAAGCACTGTAGAACTGAAGAAACCACAGCATTAGTTAATAATTCTCTGTCATTGTGTTATTATTAATATAAAATATTCTATAATGCAGCTTTAAACTTATTTAAATTGAAAAGTTTTCAGGGCAATTACATTTGTCGGAAACCACACATCTGCAAAGATTGGGAAATTGTTACAGATTAAAGGCAGTCTGCGTGTTGTATTCAGCTTTGAGAGAAAAAGAGTAGCCAAATAACATGTATTGACTTGCAAAGATAAAGTGCAGTATGCTGGAAATTGCAAATCTCTTGATTGTTACATTATATCTGAGCTCTGGTTCTTAGCTAATTTCTTTAGCTGGGCTGTGAAGAGGAGTTGAGTGAAAATTGGAGTCACAGAAAGAAGGCCTGGAGATTAAGTTTTGTCAGACTGAACTGACAACCAGCCTCAACATCGATCATTATTAGCTTCGCCTGCATCTTCTTCCCAATGACGTGTCCATCTCATCACAGCAGAGACTGATCTCTCCCTGACATTCAGCTTCCTGCCAAATTTAGTGATAGCTTGGTAGCAGTTTTGCGTGTAGTTCTGAGTAGTCTTTAGAATAAGGTATATAACGTAAATCAAAAATATGGAAAGTCTTATGCAAAAGTTAATGCATTTAATTTGTTGAATGAGAGTGAATGTGAGATTTTCAGTGTGATGACTTTCTGCTTCACTCTGTAAATGAATGAATAAGACAAAGACTCTTTGTTTAAGAAAATTATGATGAGCTGTACCATTGAAATCCAGCTCCTTCCTCTTTTAGGCTTCGTCACAGGTTTTTGCAATGCAATAAAATGTCAATACCAGGTTTGATAACATATTAATGATATATCTGTCTGTAGTACATAAGCTTAAATCCTTTTGGAAAAGATCAATAAAGAAAGTAGAAACATTTTGTGATGCTCTGTCATACCGAACAAAAAGTATGCTGCTTCATTTCATGGTGAGGCGTAATATCTCACCTATAATAGTCCCAGTATGTGATGTGACTGTTTGCCGTGCCGTAAGTCTCCCACTAAAAATAAGAGGAATCGAACAGATGAGGACAATAAAAACCTTGCAGTGTTGAGGATGAGCTCAGTGACGAGGAAGGAGAAAAAGAAATTGATGGATAATGATTTTAACTTTTACAAAGCCTGGTTAAATGTCAGGAGGGAGAAGCAATATTTTCAATTAATAACAGGGCGTAATGTGTATCTGCAAAAACACTATGGTAAATTAAAGATACAGGCAGGAAGAAGAATGGTAACACTTTATGTTAGGCTACACTTATTCACCATTAACTAGTTGTATTAGCATGCATATTGCCTATTTATTAGTCATTATAAAAAGCATGATCATATTCTCAATACTAGTCCATCAAGGTTTTCCCTCAATAACCTCCTAATTACCTTATTGATAATAAGTATGGAAGTTGTTATGCAGAATATGTTTGTTCAGTATGGACCTTATAAAGGTAGCAATAACACCATTAACACTTGATAAATATGGTATTTTCCTTCGTAATATAAACATAAAACTGACCTCCCAATAGACCTCCTTTTACGAGGAACATATTCTGAGTTACAGAGACTTCCATTTAGACCTATTTGAACTGTTAACACTTGTAGTTTGTCTTCTGTTGTGTAAGAATAGACTATAGTTATCAAGTGTTAATAAGGGAGAATTACTGCTACTACTACCTTATAAGGTCCATACTGAGCAAAGCATATCAACATATATTTATCATAATTCATGTACAACAACTTCCTTACTTACAATCATTAAGCAGTAATAAAGAGGTTATTGAAGAGCTTTCTGGTGTGAATAGTGGCTGTAGCATGTGATCATGCAGGAAATAATGTGTGCTATAATGACTAATAAAGAGCCGGTATGCGTGAATAAACAGTAGTGTGGTGAATAAGTATCAATATAGTAATACAGAATCCATATTTCACTAATACTCTAATACAATAAGTTGTGGTTGTAGCATACTGTACAAAATACAATCTGGGATCTTAAAATGTCCCGCTGCATATTTTATCTTAACATTTCTAGGTAATATTACTGCTAGCTAGCTAACATCTCTTGCGGTGTAATGTTATGAACATAAGGGGACATGGCAGCTCAACCGATTGTTTTACTCCATATCTAATTCAACCAACATTTTATAAATACATACATTACATGGTGCTGTGTCAGTGAGCATGTACACAATAATTATTATGATTGTATACCTTTATTAGTTATTCATCTTTAATTTAATGGTTTTTTGTTTCATATAAAAGTAGCCGGGTAATGATACAGGATGTTGGGGATTCAGGTGGTTGAGGTTAGGAAACCAGGGCTGAAAACCAAGAGCTCACTATACTTGTTGGATCTGACAGGTCCCTACAAAGATAGGTGTACAACTGTATGTGTGTGTGTGTGTGTGTGTGTGTGTGTGTGTGTGTGTGTGTGTGTGTGGTTTCACAGAAGGGGAAAAGGTTCTATTATATGATAATGAGCCTTCGTTCCTCTGCTATGATACTTTCATTCTAGAACCTTCTTTGCTTCTACACAGAACACTCACTAACAGAACCTGGACTGGTAACACTTGTCTTCAGTGGAAACTTACATCCATCTATTGTCTAACCATCTGTTTCTTTATGTTCTACAGTGTCTTTCTTCAGGTGACTTGAAGCCAACACAGAGGAAGAGGCCAGGTAAGATTTTCTAATTTGACTGTGACTTATGACAAACAACAACGTGTTGGTAGCTTTATATGTATCTGAATAACTAACTTCTTTCATTTCTTTATATTTTATCTTCCAATCAACAATCCTTCCTCTTTCAGAAACTGTGTTAATTTTCAACATGATTAGTTCATGTTCCTGTTTAAAATATTATTTTATGCCAACCCGATCAGTCTGTGTAATACCTGCTTACAACAAAACAAGCGAAATAACTATGAAATATTTGGATTAACACCACAATAAATACAGGATTGATTTATGACAGCAATGAGGTTTTTTTTTCTTTATAATTAAAGATGTTTGCTCTCTTGGTATCCTGAGAAGGTGGACAGGAGATAGACGATGTGACAGTTCAGACGTCCATCACAAGCTCATCCCAGAAAATGAAGAAACAAAGGAGTTCGGAGCCTCAGAGAGGGAGGTTAAGTTAAGGTTATGGTTTGTAACTGCACCCACACATGCACACACAAACATACAGCACATACCCTTCTTGGGCTTGGACACGGTGGCTCTGTGATTAGCACTGTAGCCCCACAGAAAGAAGATACTGACATCTTCTCGGTGTCTCCATTCTCTCTGTGTGGAGTTAACATGTTCTCCTAGTGCTTGCGTGGGTTTTCTCCGGGCCCTCCGGTTTCCTCCCACACTAAAAAAAACATGAAACTAATTAAAATAAATGAAATATTTAAATTAACTTTTTGGTCTTTGTGTCTGAATATACAGCCAGTTATACCACACCCACACACAAAACTTTGTTACTCACAATCATTAAGCAGTAATAAAGAGGTTATTGAGGGAAAACTCTTAGTTAGTGAACTAGTAGCTGTAGAATATGATCATGCAGAGTAAGGGATTAATAAGTGCTTTATAATGACTAATAAAGAGCCAGTATGCATGTGAATAAGCAATTAGTTAATGGTGAATAAGTGTAGCCTAATATAAAGTGTTACCAAAGGAGTTAAACACAAAGAGGAATGAAGTAAAGAGGAAGGTACGAAAACATCAACAATTACAGTTTCGCAGTTACAACTTGTGAGACTGAATAGAATGATAAGAATAATTTGTATTTATAGTAACAACTTGAAAGTATTGTTGCAAGGGGAGAGAGAGAGTAATAATGACATGTCTCACACCTGAGAGTTTTTCCAGTGCAGCTCCACTGGAGCAACAAGATGGTCAGTGCTCCTTGTGCATTTTTTAGCAGCCACTGATTAGAAAGAGGAGAGCTCCTGTGGTTCACTTTCAGGCATCCAAGTTTCCTGTTAAGTCTCAGTCTCTCACTTCTCTAAAATCAATCAACTGTAGTCTGTGAAAGTATTCAGGGGTCAGCCCATAAACTCCAATCTACCAGACATAACATAACATGTTGTCTGTAGTGATACCACTTTTACTTTAAATTTGTGGGATGCTCCCAGAACCAGTGCTTGGCACCCTTACTATTCATTATTTATTTATTATCTCTTGGAGATATTTCCTTATGACCAGTGTTGAGCAAATTGCTTGAAAAATGTGATAAACTCATCACGGATTACTCACTAAAAAAGCAAGGACATTACTTTACTCATCAGCAGAAGTAATTAACTGCTCATCTCATTACTTGTAGTTACTGAGTCCAGCGCAGTCAAAGGTTGCTTCAAACAATTCCACAGCCTCCTCACAAACATAATGTCTAGCAAATCTAACACATGTAGACTTAGAAAACAAGCAGCCAGCCTACTTTGGGGAGTTTTAACCTGATCAACAGAAAGCTTAACCCCAGTCACTGCACATGACATTGCACCCCAAATCCCATCCTCTCAGTGAAGCAGCTGAATAAAACTAGCTGTAGGTTAACAGCAGCTACTGTAGCTAGCAGCTAACCTAGAGTTACTAGGGGGCGCATTTTTATATTTTGGTGGAGACTACAACTATGTCAAAATTCAGTCTAAACTTTAAAATGTTACCATGTGAAAATGATCGCATCCATATTGTTGTTTTTGTAGAGACCTCTGTCCACAGTGCAACACCGGAGCACCATGTTAACTGTTAAATCTCTTGTTTGTTGCCTCTTCTTCACTTGGCAAACAACAACACTATATCACAGCCAACATCTGGTAAGGAGTGAGACAGACAGCCCAGCTGACCTGGGTTCAGTGACACAAGCTGCATTGGGATTTAAAATGGATGAACAGTCAAAGTTAGAGGCAACTCAACTATTTTGCCACACAGCCTCCTACCATCACAGGGCTGGTTCAAGTTGTTGTTTTGAATAAGTTCAGTTTGCTCTGTATTTACTGAAACACTAAGCTAATATTTCCAGATTCAGACACTCTTGAGCCCATTTTGGAAAAGCCCCATTTTGAGAGTAAATGCAATGGAAATAGAGATAAAGATACATTTTTTAAATTGAACCAGCTTACCAGCTTGTGGGCATACACTAACTTCCTTCCAACACCTCCAGCTCTTGGTTAACCCATCCGAGACCAGTGTGTCCACTGAACACACAAAGACAAAATTCATACTAATACAGGAGGACACATTCACATGTACATACTTGAGATGCCTCAACCTCACAAGTCACCCTTTACTTCTACGCTAGAGAAGTGCTGGTTGTCAGGTTACTTTCTGTGCCTGAATGGAAATAAGACAGAGATGGTAAGGGTCAGGTTATGTTCCAAGAGAAGTTGTTCATACGGATCAGAAAGAAAAAGTGTTAATAGTACAGCCAAATGGCCAAACTTGAAGGAGGGTTGATAAGCTGGCCATCATTAGAGAGGAGGGCAATGACATACAAGAGGGAGAGGGAGGCAGTGTACATTTTTAGACTGTCTCTCCCAGAAGGCATTCATAATCACACTCTGTTGTTCACATGAAAAGTGACAGAAATAATCATGAGACAGGAGTTCAAGCCCTGCTCACTTTCTCACCTCCGTACAGCTGGCCAACCCCAGCATGACGTTGGTGTTGGATTGGCAGTTTCAGAAAGTTACAGAAATTGCCAGATGCCACAATTTTCAGAAAGGTGTGAGTAGGTGGCCACTGCTGATGTATACTGGTGCCATAATGAAGACTCTGACTCTTTTTTTTTTCAGACATTTCCCTAAATCTTGATTTCCATAAAATATCTCAAACAAACATGGCTATTTTAGCATATGAAACTGAGCTACCTGCATGATTAGACACAATGAGGCTTATGCAAGAATCAAGCATTGGCCTTTAATCTCCATCCTGCAGATTTTCTCAACATATTTTGATTGGCAGACACTAAATCTTCCTGCAGGCCTGATAAAATCATCTTCTCTCAGCCTCCTGGTTATCCAGTGACAAACGTGATCTAAAAGTTATGCCCTAATATCAAAATATAAAGAAGGTCATGAAATTGCACATTGACTCACTTCAGGCTGTAATCACTCAACTCTTTTCTCAACACCAGCACCATGGTGCTCCCACTGACTTCTGAGAGCCTGTTAGGCTGCTGATTGGCCTGGCAGTGTAATAGCCAGCTTGACAGACACATGATGATTGTTCTCACTTGATTTGTAGGACATAACATCACTGTCTCCAAATCTACCAATGCATCCCATTAGTCTGGCTTGCATACATTTGATTATATGCTGGGAAGAGACAGGTCAGTTCTTCACCCTCTGGAATCAAACAGCATTGGAAAATGTATCTTCAGCGATCACTGGAAAGCACACTGACATGATGAAGGCACCAGCTATAAGGGGAGGAGAAGTTAAATATTTCAGCAGTTCGGCAACTGTCTTTGTCTACTACTGAGCTTCACAATCAATGGGGAATGAATGATTGACACAAATTGCACCCTGATTCTAACAGAGAGAACGAGAGATGCATAATATTTTTTCCCACCCACCCTGCAGGCCCCAAATGCTTCAATTAATCTTGCATGTAGCGTAGTGTAATTATCAGCATCTCACCAAACACAGAGCACATTCAAAGTATTACACATGGTCTGTGTTTTTTATGAAGGGAGATAAGAGAGCCACTCATCAGAGTGTAGATAAAGAAGCACTGGGAATAATTAAACCAAGCAGAATGACACATTACACATATAAATTTCTAACCTCTGACTCAGCATCTGTTTCAAACTGTGAGACAGTCAAATGGTTAATTATTAGAAGTGACTGTTCAGAATCACCTGTAGACAACAAATAACAGCATAATAATATCAAAATATATATAAAAACATGGAAAGTTCTGCAGATGTGATGAGCACACAGTGAATGTGTTGGAAAATTGACATGGGAAAAAAAACCATCAAGACTCACCCTCTGCAGCCCCACAGCACTCGATACTGACTCTCCTGCTCAGAAAAAAAAAAATATATATTTATAACAACATAAGATGTTACTTCTGAACATTTGTCATGAATGAGCCTTTTCTAACTCAGCAAAAAAATGTGAGTAAATGTTGTAAAGGAAAAGTACTAACTTTTTGATAACAGCATAATAATGATTTGTAAGACTAATATTACACCATGTAAGTAAAGTAATTCATTTAAGGGTTAGGGTTAGGGTTAGGGTTAGGGTTAGGCAGGTTAGGGTTGGGGTTGGGGTTGGGGTTCAGGGTGCCATGTTGGGCCTTAGTGCTCTGGCCTACAGATCCAACTGTATAGGGGGTGGCGGAAGGGGGTGAGGAAGAAGGAGGAGGTTATAAGACAGAAGGATGGGGGGAGAGGAATACATCTATAGGGACTAAAAAACTATTGAGGAATAGATACATTCCTTATCCAAAATTTAAAAAGTCAGTTGTTTATATAATTGTAACCATATCTATTAATCAAACATAAAAATGACATAAAAATATGTCAATCCTAATAACTATATATATAGAGATAAATGATTAAGGGAGGGGAAAAGCTAAAAAAAGGGTTTCAAGGACCATTGTGGTGTCTGTGGGGGGCCCGGTCAAGTAATTCATTTAGGGTTAGGGCAAACCCTAACCCAGGCAAATTATGTATCTATTGTAGCCAGTATTATAAGAGCTAAAACAATAGGATGTGCATTTTTTTGCAGTAGGTAACCTCAGCAAAAGCAGAAACCAAATGGAGAGTTGTTTTATCAAGCACTAATGCACTGATGTACTCCCTCCAGTGCATCTGTGTAATAAAGGTGCGTTGAAGTCAATACACTGAGACTTTTATTTAATTGAAGATTTATGTTGCAGCATAAAAATATTGCCTTATTTATCTAGCACAGCATGATGATCTGAATGTCACTGATTTGACCAGTAGCCTTGCAATCTCAGTTTGAATGTGGAATCCTACCAATAAAGCGCAGACACAAAACTTTTATATATATAGTGGACTTCTTCCTTTATGATAGGTCGCATAGGATAGGTATTCATTTTTGCAGAAAATGGTGTGTTTATTTTTCTGGTCCCTTATCATCTTCTTGGAAGCGGCGCAACAGAATGAAAATGCATTGCCGCAGGCTTTTTATAATCCAGCCTAGGGCCTGTGTAGTTAAGTTTTCACACATGTGGATACAAATTCCATCTTTTTCCTTGACAAAATCGAGCTTGAATAACAGGAATGCAGCTTTAGCTTTTTCTGCCAATCACTCATAACTCAGATGTCATCATAAAGGTGGACCTCGTTTGCAGACGAGTCCAAAGGGCTACAAACACCCAGTGATTTCTTGAACATATTACCCTCTCACTGTGATAACAAGCACATGACAACCCTGCTCTGCTCCTGATTGGCATCTCCGCTTCGCTTAATTTTTCTTAATTAGTTTTTATCTCATGGCTGCTATCGTACTGTCGCTCGCTGTCTCTCTCTTCCTTCATCTGTACACTTTCCCCATGGTCCTATCCGCCCTAAAATACCAATGCCCGCTTCCTGTAGAAGCCAGAAGATCAGCACACCACAGAGCATGTATGCAGTCACACACATTTACAATTCTAATGTATGCTTGTATTAATCAGAGGACAGAGCAGTTTTTTTTGGTGATGGGCTGTCTCATTCTTTAATTAAAAGGACTATACACCGCAGGGTTGCTTCATTCCTCAGGGACAAATCATGTAGTGGAAGAAGAATAATGTAAAGGTCTTGAAATGGTTTTGAACAGCCTCCTGTGGTGAGAGACTGCACGCACACCTTTCCCTGCATCATTACATCCACAAGACAGTGGCTACAGGGCTCCTCTTTATCTCCCACCTTCCCACTCTGATGTGAAATCGTGGGTGCTCAATCACTGGCCTATCCCACACTCAAGAAAATGGGATGGCCTTTATTCATCTTGCTCTGTTGCCTGGGAACTAAAACTTCTCTCTGTTACACACTAGATTGAGGGAAGACCTCTGTAAGAGATGTAATTTACCTTTATATTTATTCTGTTTTACGCTTGAGGCATTTTTCTATATCCCCCTTTCAAGGTGACCACAACTAACAGCAACAATAGAACAAACCTGGTTCTCTGAGCAACAGTAAAGTACAGGCACATTTCCTAAGCTCAAGCCCAGGATGGAGGTGCTTATAGTATTCTGTATGTGTTTTCTGTCAGGTATCTCTTAAGAAAAGGAAAATGATATCATCAATAAATCCCAGGGAGCACTGGCCTGATTTTATGATGTACACAGACATGTCATTGATTCTAACTGCATGGCTGTCAAAAAAATTGACTGTGCTGAATTTTTCGTGTGATCTGCTGCGGGGGAGTCCATAAAGCAGAATCCCAGGTTGGACAGTAAATACGCTCACGTCAGTCTTGCTAATCACAATTTTTTACCTCTAATCAGTAGATCAAGAAATCGAATCAATATTTGGACTGTGGCCACCTGCTTTCCTGATATGAGCCATCAGTATTCATGGAATCACTTCGGGGTTATTCCGATGTAAGTGATGGGACTCTATGGGGCCATTACAGAGTGTGCTCGATTCATCTTCAACTTCCCCTCGATATAAAGCAAAATATTTGAAAGGATGTTATGAATTTGGTAGAAGTCATTTAATTTTTATGGATTAAAGCTGCTTCCCAAGTAAACACTGCATAAATACTAAAGTGGAAATATATTGCACATACCGTGTGAATGCGGATCTGCAAGTGTTTGCTCACATCTGTGCGTGTGTGTGTCACGACACATCTGTGAATGTGTACTATGTATTTTTGTGAGTGTGTGAGTTTGTAAGAAAGAGAGACACACAGCCAGAGACAGAGAGACAGACATGTGGTCCCAAAAAATGTGTTTTCTTCGTCACACATGATTCCATTTCTCCAGGTCCACCAACCTTCCTCAGCTGCTTATTTGGCAATCCCAGACTTCAGCTGTGGCAGATGAAAAAGGTGACAAAATGTAAGTCACACAATGGAGGTCAGAGAATAACTGTCTCTCTCTAACAGAGAGGCAGCAGCTTTCCCAGAGGAATCAGCAGCTCTCTGCTATAAGTACATTATACCCCAGAATGAAAAATAGCAAGAATGAACACACCATTTTAAACTCTGAGAGTTGGGTATTTAAAAGGCACCACAGAAAACTGTGGAGTTTTCTTGGAAACACACAGTTCTGTCATTGTTTTTCAACCTGCCAGAAACACGCACAAAGTCACAGTTATTATAATACCATCATAGTATCACAGTATCAAAGTTTTCAGTAATTTGACCACTGGTATGTACTGACCACTGCATATGAGAAACACCCCACAAGACCTATTGTTTTGGAGATGCTCTGACCCAGTTGTCTAGCCATCACAGTCAAAGTCACTCAAATCCTTACACTTTCCCATTTTTCATGCTTCTAACGCATCATCTTCAAGAGCTGACTGTCCACTTTCTGTCTAATACATCCCACCCCTTGACAGGTTCAATTATAATGAAATAATCACTGTTATCCACTTCACCTGTCAGTGGTTTTAATGTTGTGACTGATCAGTGAATGTGTATTTGTATGCCCACTTTTTCTTGAGCGGTGCAGTGGGTCTGAAGCTGATCCCAGCAGACACTGAAAATCTGAAAATCAGATGTGTTTATAGGACAGTGGTGGCTGACCTCATATTAAGGCAGGATAGCCACTGTAACAAGAAGACGACCTTATCAAAACACAGTCAGATGCACCAGGTCAATTCCCTGTCATTAAACTGCACACTAATTACATTTTTACCTTATTCTTGTTCAGAAATCAAGTTGTATTTTATATGTACTTGAGGCAGTTACTGCTACAAAGCCAAGGACAGGAAAACAGCTGCTAGAGGGTTTGTTTCAGAGGTAAAATGATATATATTCTGTATTTACAGTTGACTTTTATTATCTTATTTACTATGATGCACCTCCTTCCAGACGCTGGCCCATCTGACGGTCCCAGCACGTCAAAATAAATGGCCACTCTATTCTTTGTCCTTGGACTACTGCTTCAGTCAATTTTAGTTTTAACAACCCCATCTAACCATTCACAGCACTCCTCTGCTTTGTAATTTCATTAAAAGGATTGGACCGGTACAGTATATATATATGTCCTTCATTAACTTGGACCTCAGCCCATCTTTGTCTTCTTCCAACAGGCAGACATAAGTTAACAAAACAAACCAGTTTAAGCTTTCTTTGTACCACATATTGTTTTAAGGTGCTTAAAGTTAAGAGCTTCTCAACCCTGAGATAACCATGGCCATAGAGTCAGTGTAAAAAAGGTGTTAAACTTCAGCAGGAAATATTCACTGTTGACGGAATAAAAAGAACTAGGATCACTGAGAAGCAGAGGGGGCAGAGAAAAATGGAATAATTTAATAATCCTCATCATCTCTCATCAATGAGCAGACAGGAAAAATCAATCAAATGGCCTTGGCTTGTTAAAACAAGCTGAAGCTTCTGTTGGAGAGATAAATGCTTTTCATTTGTTAGGCACTGCTGCATGTTTACATGAATGTGTGTGCGTGAGTGTGTGTTCTTACGTTTATGTATATGTGGCTTAAATATTGTGCATGCACATAATACACACACACTGTCATTTCAGTTTTAATGCCATAACCATGCATCACACTGAAGTGCTTCTCTTTGGAGGCAATGGAGATTTCACAGCACACAGCACACACATACTCTGGGGCTTGCCTGTGCTGTGGTTGAAACCAGAACCAAAGGTTGTGACAGTTTTCCACCAGAGGATTAATAGAGCGGGAATTTTTTGGAAAGGCATTTGTTTCTGTTCAGGCTGGTCAGGATATTGTACAGAGTATAGCTTACAGTTAGAGGACGGATGGTGTTTAGGTTTTTTCATTGTTACACTCATACGTAAGTCTCAAGAGCTTCAACACAAAGTCCAGTCAAAGGAATGTATGAATCTCTTGCTCTGTGGTGTTATATGTGCTTTGTAGAAAGTTCAACTGAAATAAAGTAACTAAGCTTCAGTTTGCATGTGACAAGCAATTTCCACTTTTACCAATTACACAGTTTCACTGAAAACTGAAATCTCTGTTGAGCAGTATTTTCTGTTGAAACAGACATAGTTTAGTTTCAGATGTCAGGCCACATACAGGCTACTGTCTGATCCTCTGATAGGCAGAGGTTTTACCTACAGTACCCACCTACAATATTCCCCTAAAAATGCCAGAAATTCTGTATATATGGCAGTAAAGGGCAGTGCACTTTTTGTTGATGATGCACTTATAATATGTATCTGTTGATGTGTGAGGTCTCTAAATCACGATTGTGATTACAATGATAAAGAAATTTACTGACCTTTTTTCTGATTAGACTACCATTCATTTGGAGGGCATGATATAAAAATTTGTTGTCCTCTAAGTTGATAAAGGGTGAGAAGGTACAGAGTTCGAGCCATGATTCACCTGGGGCTCCTCTGTGTGGAGTTTGCATGTTCTCCCTGTGCCTGTGTGGGTTCTCTCCGGGTACTCCAGCTTCCTCCCACAGTCCAAAGACATGCAGGTTAGGCTAACTGGTGACTCTAAATTACCTGTAGGTGTGAATGTGAGAGTGAATGGTTGTTTGTCTGTGTTGGCCCTGCGATGGACTGGTGATCTGTCCAGGGTGTACCCCGCCTCTGGAAAAAGAATTCATTTCTTATACTTGGAATGAAGACAAATTTTGAATAACTTCAAACTTGAAACTTGAATAAAGGACTTTATGTAAATGATATGGTTCTATGAGTTCTGAAGATCTGTAAATCAAGGAGGATAGCTATATTGGGTGGGAAGCTAAAAGTGAGTCCTCTTAATGAAGCAGGGCAGTTTGTATAATACAGTGTAGACTCAAAAAATATCCAATGCATCTCTTTTTTTAAAAAGTCCATAGATATTGTTTTTGAACATAAAAAAAGACAGTTTGGTCAGCATCATCTGAGTTTATTGGCTGAATGCTGCTGGTCTTGCCTGAAACAAAGCTGACATGATCACAACTCAGAGACATAAGATAGGAGATAAGCCAGACACCCTGCAGGCAGAGTCAAATGTAGAATGCAAAATCAACATTAGAGAGTTTTAATTCACAACAAATAGGGGTAATTGCAGCAGACAGACAGAGACAAATGCCAAACCACTGCTGTAGCACCATGGATGTATTAGCATGCACTGCAACATATCAGCAATGGCGCCTTATTTTTTACTGCCATCTAGTGTCAACGGTTGCTTCTTTATTCTTGCCAATTCGTCCTCTCTATTCTATTTTCAACACATATTCAAGTCAAGTCCTCTCTAAAACGGAACAAATATGAGCAAATGGAGCTACATTCAGCAACAGACCTCCATTTCATCAGATTTTATCTTGCATAATAGTCATTAATGTTATTTCAAAGGCCTGAAAGAGACAACATCATACAGCTCAGTTATGAACATCAGATCTACAGATTTCTACTCTCCACTTAAACTGATGATGTGAATTTATGTTGTTAGAGATGCAAGGAAGCTCTGAGAAACAGTACATATGGGCTGTGCTAATTCCAATTCCATATATATGACAGAGCTTAAAAAAAGAAAAGAAAAAAGAAAGAAAATCGTTGAATGCTGGTAAAGGTAAATGTAAGGGAGCACTGTAGCTACAACATGTCATTGTTGTTCAGTTTTTACAAATTTTGCTGATGGCCTATTTGTCTGTGCTGACTTGTTCTTGTATGTGAAAATTATGTCTGTTCTGTTCCACTTTGGTTTGACCTAACACAATATTTGTTTTGCTTTACCGAGTCACAGCTGAGTGCAACCCCTGCTGTGCCTGATCTGGCAGGACTACAACAAACGTTGTTTCAGTATACATCTGTGCCAGTGACTGTACATCTGCACATACGAAAAACATTGTATATGATTATTGTCCCAGTAAATGTTCTGGTGGAAGAACAAACCACTCAGGCAATCACAGTGTTCATCAAATAGTCAGTTATCTTTTTCTTTTTTCTTTTTTTTTACATGCACATCATTACATGCAAAATACAGAGCAGCATCTAACGGTCAGATTTTTCAAATGGGATTTTAAAGACATCATAAAAATGAACAAATCAACTTATCATACAATACTACCACTACAAATTAAAATAAGAATTATTATTGTTGTTGTTATTGTGCTGATTATAATTAATTGATGAAAATAAACTTGCTTTGAAACTTTCTTTTTTGACCATAAAAAAAATCCAAAAACATATGCATACGATTGATTTGCATAAAAAATATAATAATTAAAGTTTTTTTTTTCTTGTGCGCGCAGATTGTATGAGTCGTGCAGAAAAAAAACACTCTGCGTGGGCGTGGTCTAACGTCATGACGTCTGATGGTGTTACGTAAACCGTTCGGCGCAAAAATTCAAACGCTGAACAGGAAGATAAACTACAGCTTGCCCTCGTCGGCTCTGATATCCCATGACATTTTACAATTTATAAGGAGTCGCAATAAAGCCACGTCGGATATTAGACTTTTGGAGGTACGTTGAGCGGACAAATCAAGCCTTATGGTATAACTCTTGTGTGTCAGTAAGCCACTTAGGCAGTAATGACAGCGAGAGTACATTCATCTTAGCTATTGCTAACCGAAGCTAGCCTTGTTATGCTCAGCTGCGTGTAAAGGTAACGTAAGTAACGTTAGCCGTTCATTGCGCTGGTACAGTGACTTTCTTGTGGTTCTTAAATTCACGTTCAACTTCTGGTTAGCTAATGGAGTTAACTTGCCACATATGCTGTGCTAAGAAAGTATTTGCATTCTCAAGACGCCTTTTAACTGGAGTTCTTTTGTTTACATGTACCGTTCAGGCTAAGTTGTTGCTAACTTAAATCGAAAATTCAACTCACGTCACAGTCACGAAATCTACGTACGTAAAACCCACAAAGCTAAACTTGTAAAATATCTATAGATAGATAGGACTAGAACTTTTAAATGTATGTTATGGCCTAGTGAAGAGTGAAATAATCTGTGTAATAAAAGTCTTATTTAGTCAATTGTGCACCCCCACACAAGGTGGCTGTAGAAATGAAATAAGTCTTACAGGAAACAAAATAATATAAAATTAGGTAAAGGTCAAAATACCCATTCATTCGTTTTCATCAAACAATAGTGATGTGAGCAACTACTGTAAATCAGCATTGTGAAGACTGTTATCCATTTCATACATGTACAGAACATTTAAACCACTGCATGTTGCTCTTAAAGTATAATTTTTTGTTCCAGTCTCATGCTCACAAAGGCTAACTTAGCATATTAAAATAAATGTCATATGTATGTGATGTGCAACTTTGAAATGTCACATAGCATAACCACAACACAAATACTTATGTATGTGTAATCCTCTGCTACCTAATTGATTGATATCTTTCAACACTGAAATATGATCCTAGCAATTTTTCTTGAAGGTGAAACTTGTTTCTTTGTCTCTAGCTAAGATGAGTGCAGCCTCCACACCCATTTCTCGGGTACGTCCAGGATGGACATCATCCTCCTTGAAGAACAAGGGTCTGTCCCCTGCAGCCTGCAGCACCCCCCTACTTGCAGCTTTCCCAGGCAATGATGATGAGCAGGAACGTCGTCAGCGCAGAAGGTCAAGAGTCATTGACCTTCAAACTGCCACCGACTCCTCCTTCAATGACTCTGCATCTCATAGGTAAGCTGAAAAGATAATTGCTTGGCAAACCATGCATTTGACAGTGTTTTCAGCAGCTCTGTCATGTAACACTTGTGCTGGAAATCTGAGCTGGCTTTGATTTCTAAAAAGATTTAAAATCATAGTTTAACAACTAATTTCTGTCTGCCCTGCTAATATGTGTCTTGAGAGCTTAAAGATAATCTCATGTTTGTATGCAGCGCCACAGGGACTCCTGCTGCTGTGCCCAAGTTGTCAAATGCACAGATCTCAGAGCATTACTCCACCTGCATAAAACTCTCCACTGAGAATGTAAGTATACATGAACCGTGTGCATGCAGATATAGCATCTGGACCACAGAGAAAGAATTCACTCTTTCACACAGTGTACAACAAGTGTTATAATAATTTTACTCCTGAAACATTTTTTCTCTTTGTCTTTTACATTTCCCATGTGTTTAAGGTGTATATCTATTATTTTTGAAATTGAGTGAGAACTTAAATGAAAAATCAAAGAGTAATGCATGTCTTTTTCTTTGTGGCAGAAAATCACCACCAAAAATGCCTTTGGTCTGCATCTGATTGATTACATGGCTGATATTCTCAAACAGAAGGATTCTGAGCTCACAAACTTCAAGGTTTGAGTTTTTAATTCACTTTATGAGCCTTTGATAACTCCTTTGGTTTCCTCAAAAGTCTTTGGACTTTTGATTAATGTAATGAAGATGAATCAAAAGTATTTTATTGTATCTGTTGCAGCTCCTTCTTTTGTTAAGATTGTAGCCATGAAAAATATAGAAACACAGACTTTCCAGTCATTCTGCAAAAAAAAAAAAAAAGATTTTTTTTCCCCCTCAAATCAGAGAGGTGATAACCACTGAGCTGATTTATTTTGAAGACACAATGGTCAAAATATAGGACCTGGTTCCATATAGTGCCAAAAGATCTAAGTTCTGTATTTTCCATTAAAGGTCTCATATCCAATGAAGCAGAGTGTTCAAATTCTAAACTTGGTTTAAAGGTCTTGATGAAGCATGCTGTCTAGCATTGTATTTTATCTGATGAGAAACTGATCCACTTACTCTGGTAAAGACTGCATTATCCTGAGTTAACATAATGAAAGTTGCAGGTGCACTGTTGTCTAAAGGGACTGTTGTAATTACATAAAAATATGAGTAGTGTTGTTCGGGGTGACTGATTTATTCTACAAGCAGAGTATATAATGTATCCCTCTGACTGTGTGCACGTGTGTGTCCTTACTAAAGGTTGCAGCTGGCACTTTGGATGCCAGTACAAAAATCTATGCTGTGAGGGTGGATGCTGTTCACGCTGATGCCTACAGAGTGCTGGGAGGCCTGGGCGCTGAGACCAAACCAGGAGAGGGTGAGAGCCTCAGCACTGTGTGTTGTTGGATTTTCATTTCATTACCCTGGAACTAGGAAGCAGGTTTTCAGACTTTGTGCTACAGAATGTTAAACATTATTATCTACATTGTTTTTCTAATTTTTTCTGCATAAACAGACCATGGTCTGAAGCAGGAGGACAGAGATGATGAGGGGGTCACAGGAGGTGAAGTGACTGCAAAGCAGCCAAAGAAAAAGAGGCCTCCTAAGAGGACAGTGGAGCAGAACCTGAACAACATCAATAGTGCTGAGTCTGAGAGAAAGTGTGAGGTGAGGTGTCATTTTTGCACAACAGTGTACATTCAAATGAGAGCTAATGATAAAACAAGAGAGGGATAGCGATGAGAGCTCAAAGCAAATTGACAAATAAAACTTGATTTGGTAGTGTCTTTGTGGTTATGTTTTAAAGCAGAAATGAATAACCATCAAATACACAGCAGATCATTGGTACTGTAGAGATAGATGCTCTAGAGATTTAGTCACCTTTTCACCTCTGTATTTCTCCTTTTCATTCATTCAGCTCCCACATCAGCATCACACAACAATAAATATAAACAACAACATGATTATATTTGCGTTGTTGTCTCTTTGCATTTCAAATGCCACCACATTTTTTAAAAATGCATCTTCACGATTCCTCACTTGTGCAGGACACACAAACAGACATGTGCAATGGATAATGGACTTTTAGCTCAAAGGTCAAAAAGGGCTTTACAAGATAAAAACTTCTTTCTGAGGATGCGTTAATGCCACTTTTTATCTTGATACTTGATACTCAATTTATTGGCTGATTATATGCACAGACATGATGGCAGAAATGTTGATATCAGCCCCAGCAGTGTATCTGATTATCAGATCAATGGATCAGTACTTTCTTTACATTTTGTCAATTTCCATACGTTCATACACAGAGGTCACTTTACCTAGGTGTAAGCCAAGGTAATGTCCCTGCACTTATGTCATTCTATCTTTGATTAAAACTTCATAATCGGCTTAGATCCACAGAGTCTGACTGATTATTAGACATGGGACACTAAGCTGTCATCTTTTCTGCATTTTTAAAAATCTTTGGTCTCCATGATGACAGCATCACCTTTCCAGACCCAAACTGATGTTCGTGCTCAAATAACTAAAAGACATCAACAACATTAATGAAAGGCATTTTACTCTTAACATCTGTTTCAGTGCATTGTGCACATTATTTTAGACATCAGCTCTTTTATCAAATGGCTGTGAGCATTATCAACCATCCTTCCTTCCTCCCTAGGTGGACCCCATGTTTCAGAGGATGGCCTCATCCTTCGATGAGAGCAGCACAGCTGGTGTATTCTTGTCAGTTCTCTTCAGTGAGAATAGTCGCTGCGAGCTGCTCTTTCCTTCTTACATGACTCTCCTACAGTCCAGACCCTCCTATTCTCCTCCACCTCCACAGAGAGTCCCCGCATCCCCATTCATGGGTAAAAAGTATTTACCTATCCCAAAAATGTGTTCTCTTTCATTCACATAATTTGTCAGGGAGCCATTAGGCATTGTCTCATTAAACGTTTGTCTGAATCTTAGTGCTACCTAACTGTGTCCGAGTTGTTCCTCACTAGAAATGCTGAACCCTATATTCCTGTGCTGTGTTTTTGCCAGCTGGACTACAGCGTTCCCAGGAGAAAAGCTCCATCTGCCCCTCACTGCAGGACTTCTCCTTCACCAGCTGGAACCCTGAGCAGGTCAGAGGAACTATTTAACCACCAAAACTAAAAGTCTTAAATTCATTCAGAAGTTTTCTCTTGCCTGCTGTAGCAGTAATGTTAGTTAGACTATGGGCTATTACGAGAAATTATACACTTGTAATATAAAAGTGGCATTGTTTAGACAGTGGGTTGTGCTGCAGGAGGCTGTTCAAACTTTTTTGTAGCATTTCAATTAGCACTATCAGATCTTTAGCAAACACTGTCACTACTGCTGCCTACAGTAGCTAGCTAGCAGCAGATCATAATTTTTCATTGGTTAATACATCCATCCATTCAAACCACTTATCCACAATAATACTACTAGATTTCCATCATACTTTAATACATAAGGCAAGTAATAAATGTCATTATATTGAAAAGGTCTCAAAGTAAATTTGGTAAACACTGCAGAAACCCTGTTGGTAGAAACCTACCGCTGAAAAGTTGATCTTCATAATGCAAACACGTATTTTCCCCAGTAAATATGATTTTGGTGAGAATTCTTGAGAAATACGGAGATCTTCATTATTTACTTTGTTTATTGTCTGTCTGACTGTTCATCCTCTTTCAGACCATGAATCAGCTCCTGGAGAAGATGAAGCAGGGCGAACACGTGTTTGACGTGAATGCTGAGCCTGAACCTGAACCTGAAGAAGATGATTGCCCTGATTTTGATGCAGACTATGAGGAGGGTCAAGGTGACTGTGAGGAGGGATCCAAGGAGCACAAGGAGGGTTGTGAGGCCTCAGGCTCTGGCAGAGGAAGGTAAGAAGCTGGGAAACTGAACAATGATGGGGTTTTTTCTACTGAGAAATAGAAGAACTCACCCTTTTACCACAGATCTTCTGTGTTTTATTTGATAGCTTTTATAATGTCAGGGCAAAAGTTTCTAGTGATAACTCTTCTTTCATTGTACTTTTCTCTTTTCTTTCCAAGTACTCTTTAATGCTGTTTGAACCTTGTGTTAGGATTAAAGAATGGACCCAATTAAGCTTTACACAGAAAAAGAGCCTTTTCTCTGTAATGCCTATTTAAGTCTGCAAGTTTAAAATGCATTACTTAATCATTTGGGGGGGTGGATTGCCCATTATTACTAGGAGACTAGGCATTTAATACATTAGAACATACTGAATGGGTCAAAATCCAACACTGTCTTCCTCTATTAACTGACGTGTGTGTTGGTTTGAATGGTTTCTTGTGCTGGTTTGATTATGATACAGGGATGTAATTCCCATCGGAGAGGGAGACATCGCTACTATGTGTCTGCACCTGTCCTCTCAGCCCAGGGAGTATTCATACTTCAGTCCCAGGACCATGGCCACATGGGCTGGACCAGGCTATTGGCAGTTTAAGCCAAAGCACAAGTGTGAGTGAAAATCGTGGTTTAAGACATATTCTGAGACCATAGTGGTGTCAGAGTAAGTGCCCTTGAGAAAGACATGTTACTTATTATTATTGTTGTTGTTGTTGTTGTTGTTAAGCCATGTACTTGGGTAAATGTAGGCAGACTAGTACTATAACTTTGTAACAACTTTGCCCTTTATTTATTGTAATGAGTAAATAATGGAGGAGGATAATGGGATAAGTTAAGTCTTTCACATTTTCAGCCAAGATGAAGTTCTAATGATGATATGACTCATCTGTCTGTCTTTTCATGTACTTAATCTCCTAAAGTGGACCATTTGCCCGACAAGGAGACACGTAAAAGGAAGCCCAAGAAGACCTTTGAAATAGATTTCAACGATGATGTCAACTTCGACACCTACTTCCGCACCACAAGGGTAAAATCCTTAGCTGCTTCATTCCAGACATATCTTTTTCAGTATGGGAGAGTGTCATCCTTTGCAAATGTTACCTAATTTCTTAGTATTAAAGGAATTGCACAGCATATGGAGAGACATGTTTATTTACTTTTCTCTCAGAGAAAAGATTAATATCACTGTCATATCTGTAGATATTATTAATATTCCTGTTTCAGCTGACACAAAAATGAAACTAACACGGTAATACAACATGCAATGAATATTGGCTGCCAAATAATGATATTCAAAGTTAAGCAAAGTCCCACAATCAAAATCTTCTAAATGCCATTGTCATAATGACAATATTCATGCTAATGAAACTATCTGAAAATATACTTAGCTTGTTGATGCAAACTAGGGTGACAGTTATAAAGACTACATTTGTGTAATTTAATTTAAAAGTCACATTCGAATTGTTTCAGGTTAAAGATTTCTTATTTGTACATACAGTAAATACAGCGTGTATCTTGATTCATTGATGAGAAACAAGAACATGATATCTTAATGGACAACGTTAGCTGGCTGAGATAGGGTTACAGTTGTTAGATTCAAAGTCCTTTTCCTGTGCATCATCATCATATTATCTCAATAGTGGGGCTGTGATTATTGAATGAAACTCCAGCGTTATTTATGTAGATGGGCTTTCTGTTCTGTGGTTCTGCAGTCCAGAGATTTCACACCTAACAACAGAGTCAGAGGTGGTCTGTCTCAACATTGTTTCGTCTACGGAAATGCGGACGCATTAAAGCTAAAGCGGTGTCGTAGTCATAGCAGCACAGCATTCAGCACTTTGAGAATTGCTTTTGATCCAGCCAGTGTCACAGTTATCAGGGAGTCTTTTATTTCTCAGCTCAGGGAATCTGGTTGTAGTTGTTGGTTGACCAACATGAATACTTACTTATTTTAAGCTGAATTTGTAATCATTATACTACCTACTATTAAAAAGTTAAAGCAACAATTGCACTTTTTGTTATGTGTCTGATTAAATGATGGTTTGAACATTAAAAAATGGAACAGATGAAGACACACGAGCAGTGTGGTAGTTACAGCTAATAAACCAGCATGACACTATTCATAACAGTGTGGATGTTCTGCTTGTCAACTGAGCCTCACAACATTAGATTTTTATTTTTTATTTTAGTTTCTATATTATTACAGCCCTTAGGTGCTGTCTTGGCACATGCAGTATTAAAGATGATATAACTACAGTATTATCTCTAATAATTCAGTTCACTGAAACGGGACACAGCATCTGCAGATAAAATCAGTTCAAATGTGATATCAGTGTCTAGGGGTTTGAGACACTGATCAAAATCTTTCTAGTCAATCAAATCATAAAAGATGTTCTCTTTCTCTACCTGGAGTGAATCTGATATTGTCTGCATTTCCTTCACAGGCTGCCACCACTAACAGCAAGTCTGCCCTCAGTGCCAGCAATAAGAAAACAACTCTACCAGCAGACTTCCAGTTTCCCCCAGAGACACTCTCCCAGCTCAGCCTCAAACCCTCCAGCTCGGTGAGACCTCAGTACCCCTGTCAGCTGACAGGGCTGATGTACAAGGCTGACAAGATCCGCAAACATTAACTTAGTTTGAAGCATCACAGGTGCATTTCTTCAGACCAGGAGGGAATTTGGGGGGGGTGGGTTAATGAGAGCACACATAGAAAATAGCTTGGCTGATTGATTATTTACAGGTGACATGTGGATCTTTGGGGTCAGAAGCTCTGATATTGCATATGAGTCAGATGTTAGCTGAAATGCATCATCATTATCAGTTCAGTCCACACAAATATCAGAAAAATGTACAACCAATCACAGTTGTTGGAACATAAGTGTCATGGTCATCAGCTTTTTATACTAAACTTTGCTTTTCACAAAATTGTGACATGCTACAGTAACTGTATAATCTACCCTGAGTATCCATCACTGTATAAAGATCATCTGTGTCCTACTAAGAAGGATATATTTGGTTTACTCTAGTTGAGTCCAGAAGGCCAGAAGAGGCTTTCTGGAGAGCTTGGAGAAGGCATTGGAGACTATGACTACAACAACGCCAATGACACGGCCAACTTCTGTCCGGGTCTTCAGGTCTGAAACTCCTTTTATATGACTTTGGATTGAATTTGATATTGTTTATTTGATTTTACTGTATTTTAACAGACTTTCCTTATCTAAGGAGTAGAGGTTGGTGATATGGCCGTAAAATAATATCTTGATATTGCAAGGTACTTCAGTTGGTGTGGTCAGATTTATGCATCATGGCCTTGTATTCTGACTGTGTGATATGTAATGCATTCACTGGATGTTTTTGTGGTGCAGCTGAGAGGAAGAGCTGTGGCTCTGTCTCCTCTTCAAAATATCTCTCCAATTAGAGTCACTGATGCAGATATGCCTATTGTACTGATGTTAATTAGCTGAGTCCAGCTGATCAATATCAGCTTAAAACTTCCAACAGTGCACATTATATTGGGTCAGCTGTCAGCTGTTTCCTTTGGAAAGAGAGATAGAGAATTGTCAGCAACAAAGACAAGTTGGTCAAAGCAAAGCAAAAACTGATGAGTAGCCATGTCTTTCATATTTTCATTCTTTTGCCGTCTCTTGGTCTGTCCTCCTCATTAGGGTGGTGATAGTGATGATGACGGTGAAGGGTTTGTCGGCTCAGACGATACTGAGCCTTCAGGTGACAGTATACCTCCGCCCTCTCAAGATCTAGAGGGCATCTCCACCTATGGGGAGGAGGATCTGGTACCTGAACCACACAGGGTGAGTAACACAAGATTTCAGTGCAGGTTATAATGTATGTGGGTCTTGGCTTTTTATAAGTATCAGCTTTCTGCTCAAAAGCTTCTGCACTAGTCTTTTCAAGACACATGAGACAATTTTTCATAACTGCAGCTGAGACTGAAGCTGCTTTACGGTCTCTAAGAAGTCAAAAGATGTTCCTAACAGTGGATTTCCACTACATGGCATCAATTACAGTCACCACAGTAATTCTGAGTGTAACACAACACTTAGTAAGGATGACCATAATTTAAAGCTTTTTGCTTTGTAGTTTTGTGTTTATGTTATTACTTGTTGCTGTAGGTCAACAAGATTGAGATCAACTATGCTAAGACTGCAAAGAAAATGGACATGAAGCGACTCAAGAACAGCATGTGGACTCTCCTCACAGAAAGCCCAGAAAAACTCACAGAGGTAAATTACACTGATATAATAGCTACATGAAAAGATAAGAGAGATGGCTTCCTTGTCTGCAGGTATGTAGGTAAGATGTAGAAATCCATCAGTTTCAGGCCATGAAACAATAATCTTCTATTTCTTCTGTTCTGTTTAATTCTGTTTGGACAGGTCTTTTTTATTAGCTATGTCTTTATGTACTCTGCAGGTGGTGGAGACTGTGGAGAAACCAGAGGTGTGTGGGGAGAAAGTCTTCAGTCAGACCACAAAGACGCTGCTTCAAAGGTACCAGCAGACCTCCTACCATGCCTGCCATGGCACAGCACTAATGAGCAATAATAATGACTGACTAACACTCATCAAAAGAACATTGCATGCAACTATATATATACATGTATGTCCTACCTTTTTTCACCGTCGGAACTATAGGTTTAAACAGTGTCCAATATATTTAGATTCTTGTGGAGAATTCTCTTCAGAGTAAACCAGCTTGTTAGTCAGTCATATCATGCAGCCACTATCAGCATACTCAATCATTGTTTTACACTGGCCACAGTCTTCAAATGCCATGGAGAAATACAGGTTTGAAAGGAGAAATATTTGTTACTGTAAGCATGTGCAAGAACCCTGTAGTTTGTAGCCTGTTTGTCGCCACACACTTGTGTGGGTGGATATGTTTTGTGTGCGTTAGCCTGGCAGATATGCATCATTTGACCCCTGCTGTGAACCAGCTGGCAGCAGAACTAAAAACTACAATTTCCTTAAAGGCATTAGGTATGAACAGCATGATTGAACCAATGTTAAAATTTATTGTGTATGTCTTTCTCAATTCCCTCTCTGTGCTGGTCTAGATTGCCAAACACAATGGCCCAGAACCTGTCAGTGCCTCTGGCATTTGTCGCTCTGCTTCATCTTGCCAATGAAAAGGTGAGTGTTTATTTTAAACATTACGGCTGGTTGTTTATTTGGCATAAAGGCAAATACTTTATTCATACTCCATTGAGGTAACTGAAGCAATGATGTTCTGTTGGTCAAAGTCCTGGAAAAATTGAGGGAAATTTCAAAACAAAAGTTTAACAGTTTTGGGAAGGGCACACTTCTTTCTTGCTGAGAGTTAGATGAGTAGATTGAGACCACTTGTACAACTATCCACTAAATATAACACTAGTCAGCAGCCAGTTAGCGTAGCTTAGCATAAAGACTGAAGGCACTGGTAACAGCTAGCCTGGCTCTGTCCAATGGTAACAAAATTTGACAATTTGCTGTTTCTGGCACTTACTGATACCCTAAACAATTGTGAATCATCACTTTTACAATCTGGTTTCAGGTTAAACAAATATGATATAATGTGTTAATTACTGACCTATAGAGGTGCTAATATTGTGTTACCTTTGGACAGAGCCAGGCTAGCTGTTTCTGTTTCCAGTCTTTATGCTAAGTTAAACTAAATGGCTGCTGGCAATAGCTTCATATTTATGTACACACACAAGAGTGGTATTGATCTTCTCATCTAACTCTACACCAGAAAGTGAATAAGCATATTTTCCAAAATGTCAAACTATTGCTTCAATTTAAGTTTGTCTTTATCTTATTGGACCTTTGGAGTGGAAACTGTGTACACACACCTTACATGTTTCATTGATCTCAGAGTTAAACATGTCTTGCAAATATTGACTGTGCAATATCTAATTTTTGTTGTTTTTCTTTTTTAACAGAATTTGGAGTTGGTGAAGGTTGATGACATGTCAGATATCATCATCAGACAAGGCCACTGAGGGAAAATGAATGATGGGATGTTGCAGAGAATTATTGATATTATTTTATGCTATTCTCTACTTATTCATCTTTTTATTTTGAGTAATATCTAGTGTTTCTCTGTGACACTTTCCTGTTTAGATATTATGTTTTTATCCATTTTCTAGCCAATATGTAATGAGGAACTGTTCAAAAATTTAATCTGCCTTTATTCCTTGAATAGTGGTTTAAACATTTGTCTTCCCTTTTATCCTTGTACTATTGATGTTTCTCCTTTGTGTAGATAAATTAACTGCTCATCCACCGCACAAAAAATGTATATTGTCAAAAGAAATAAAAGCCTTTTTTCTAAGAAAAACACACTACAGATGTTTATTCTAAAACATCAGGACATTATTCCCTGCAGTTCATATTTCCGAGAATGCAATGAACAATATTTTTATCGCACTTGCTAATGCCCAACAGTCAAATTGTTTTTCCAAATGGACATAATGGCCTGGATTATTTTTAGCTGCTTGTGATTCAGAACAGCCTGTAGCAGTTGTCTGACAGAGCAGCAGGTAATCAGTATTTAAACGTCATCACCGTCTCCCAAGGTAGAGTGAAACCGGTTGGTCAGGGCTGGTGCTGCTGTCTGGGTGGGACTCAGTATAACATCATTACGTCAAGGAGCTGTAGGACAGGGAGGAGTCATTCAGCTGAGAAAGACACTGAAGTCCCAACAGTCCTGTGGTCTTCATTGGAGCCAGCAGTTACATTTTACTCTTTCTCTGATTTATTCAGAAAAATAATAGGAATGACTGATAATCTTTCACTCTTGCCACCAACACTTTCTCAAGGATTAGATTGGATCTATGACAGGACACTGCTGCCAATCTAGAGATACTGTTATTGTGTTATGGAATGAGCTGCAAAGGACTGATGGGGCCTAGATTTTATGTTGCACTGCTGCCATCAACAAGACTACACACTGAAAAAAAGATTAATACAGAAGAGGGTATCATGAACCAAGTTGGAAAACAGCCACTGCTTCTGTAAACTAAAATGATAATTTCTGGCAATACCACACAGTTTATATAGACCCAGTCGATGAATGGCTGTACCACACCTGAATCAGCAGAAAGTGAGCTACATTCATATTATAGAGGTGGCTTCTTCATAAACTGCATTTGCACGCTAATACTGGATATGTTATCCCTCATCACATAAAACACAAGCAGTTACACTGCTAATTCCTTTCATTTAAACATTTTAAATGGGATAATGTAATAAAATTACGTTATTATATCATCACTTTGAAACATCAAAATAAAAGAAATTCTTTCAGTTCAGTTTTTATTACTTTATTATATTTGTAACTTACCAGCTACTTTGCTCAGCTGTTGCCCATGAGCAAATATTTTTCTTGGAGAAACAATACCATTGACAGCTGATTAAAATTAAAATGTTTATTCAACACAATGACTGTCATACGGACAGTGGTGCTTTTGATTCTTGATGGGAGCTCTGTGCTAGCTGAGGACCCCCTGTTAATTACTATGTTGCAAGTCTGGCTTTCTTAGCACACCTTCACTCCTTGGCCCTTTTGTTTGATCATAAAGACAAAAGATGACATAAGACCAAGTTTAGTCAAGAAGCAGACGGAATGTTTTGAAACCCTTCCATAGCTTTATCTCTATGATTCATTAAGAAGGCACACAGCCACCGTATGATGGGAACACCTTGGTATGACGCCATCCCGAGGAGAAAAGGTAAAGCCACATCAAGTTGTTGTACTTCACAACAATAAAGGAAATTAAGAGAAGTGCCTTCAAAATAAAAGCACAAAATTTCCACGGTGCACCTTGGATAAAGTGAAAACAGTGACATTACGAGTACAGAAATGCATGGAATAAATGTTTGCTGGATTAAAAGGTTTCGGAGCCCCATTCTACGAATGAAAAATCAGGTCACTTCGTTAAAAAGTATTTTTTTTCGTTGCATTCTTCAGTATATTTTGATATTGCGTGTCAAAGGCGGATAAAATTCAAACTTGGTTTTAAAAGTATTTAATTTTCACTTTCACTTCGGGGCTTTTGGATACAGTTGATCTAACCTCTTCACACTGGTGCGTACCTCAAAAAAAGCCACAAGATGCTTTATTATTAAAATGTGGTCCGGAAATTGTGTCTGTGTTGTAGTGGACTTGACACTTGACGCGATGGAATTCAGTTAGAAGGAAAAAAAATAAACCAGGAAGTTAAACAGAGGAGGAAACATATTCGCCTCGGTGGAGCATCAAACTTTCAAGTCCTTGAAAAGGTTTTTTTTAAAAGGTTTTAAGTAATAGCGTCAACTTCAAATTAAGTTGATCCATTGGTTTGCAGTCAGAGGGCATTGAAGCAAGATGGACATTGATCCGGTAGGTGATAATGGCTGGAGCTTGTGTGTTTGTGTTGTTTAGAAAGTCTCTCCGCCGTCACCATGTTTAACGTCAGTCACGACGTGCAACAGGTGTATTCCCGGATAGAATAAGTTACATTTACCTTAAAGCTGTTAAACCAGGTCATAAAAACTTCTAAAGTCAGCGCATTAACTTTTCATTGTTGAGAGAGGAAGTCCCAGAGTAGCTTAACAAAATGGCCTAATTAACACCCACTGCTGAAACCATACAGTCTATGGTTAAACCAGGGTTTTGTTTTGTTTTTTCTCGTAAGCACGCATGTCACATTAAAGCTTCATCTCATATTTAACATCTTTGTGTTTTTATTATTGATATAAGATCTGTTTTCCGCATATATTTCAAAAGCACGACTCTGTTTTACTGTCGGTCGAACCCGGTGCTTGCAGCCAAATTCCACTCATAGATGTGGCGGTTTAATACTAGCTTACCTGGCCTACTGATAGAGATAACACCGTGTAGATCATGACATCTCTTAATTGCTACATTTCTCCCGAATAGCTCTTGTTATCAATTATTATCTTACATTCAGTAAGTAAGAGTAAAGTTTTAACCATTACAGCTCGAGCTTACCGCTGCTAGCTCTTACGCTTTGTTAGCCCCAGTTTGTCACACTCGTGTATTAGCATTAACACAAATTGATGATCATATTTAGCATGAACAACCCTGTGCTAAGAGAAGCAGTTGTCATGTTATCTGTTATTGAATTAAGTCTTGTTCATGTTATTTAGAATTGAGAAGAGGCTTTTTAAAAAATCTTAATACCAAATCTTATACCGTAAACTATACTGTTAATGTCAAGTTTGAATTTGGAAACATTTGAACCCATTATGGGTCTAGTTCCTTGAAAGTCTCCCAGGAAGTCCCAGGATCTTCAAGGATTAAATCTGAGGACTATTATTACGGATGTTATTTTATTCGTGACAACTTGCAAAATTGCAAATGGTAGTACAAACATTCCAAACATTACATTCTCTCATTACTGTGCCATAAACAGCTATGTGATTAGTTTTTCAACTTCTATTTCACACAGATCTTCTCAGACAGCCATGAGTAACAAAGGCTTGTCCATAGAGGGTCCATGGACTCTTATCAGTTGGAGGCTGTTGACATGAAACTGTTGCTTCCTCTACTGAACAGTTCAAAACTGTGACTTCTGTGGCTTTTAAACACAGCCTTCCCTCTCTGTGAAGGTCCGCACAAACCGCTGAACTTTGAAGCTACACAGACTCAGCTGTGTCGAGGGCAAGAGCTAAACCAACAGTGTTTTCCTGTAGCCTGCAGCAGTTATTAGGGTGCTCTGATAAAAGGAACCTTGATGTTGCAAGAGGAGAGTCTAACTAACCGTCTAATGTCTGCATGTAGTCCTTTCAAACCTCAATGTGTGCGTTCACAGACCAGGAAGTTCTCTCATTTGACTAGATTAGGATGTGAGCAGTAAGGATTTCATGTGGTCAATCACGACACATGAAATCCATCTATTTGCATTTACAACTGCAATCAAGCATTTTCACAGGAAAGATTTCATTCATCTCACTCACATTTTAGAGAGAATGTCTTCATGCATCTTCCTTTTTTCTCATGTGTCAACTAAATATTTACAAAATGTCTTAACTGTCAGGCTTTTGTTTGAGTTGTTGAGTTTTACTGGAGGATCGCAGACACTTTCCAAGCATGACAGAGACATTTTTGGGTGAATTCCTTCATAAGTCTTACAACAGTTCATGCATCTTAAAATGGTACTGTATGTAGCTGTTAGTGCATGAACATCTTGTACTGTGCATGTTTCTGTCTCCCTCTTTCTGTGAAAGTTGATACTTGATAGCAGTCAGCCATTCAGTGGGCCTCTGTGAACAACTAGCTCTGGGACAGGAGAGGGAGGAAGAGAATGAGCCTGGTTTCTCTGACAGGTGAATGACAGCAGAGTTAACCAGGAAACAACAGCAAAGCATCTGGAGAGAATGCAGAAATGTCTGCACATATAATGTGGAGATACAGAACAGAAAAAATACTTCAAATCAAATACAGAAGTAAAAGCACAATTTGACATACATGATCAAAAGCAGCTACATAGAGGCAAGTCTGTAAAAGTGTTGTCAAGATGACTGCATAAACAGCCCCAAAAGAAAATGAAGAAGGTGATTCAAAAATGAACAGAGCAAAGAGGAGAGCAAGAAAGGAAGGGAAGTAAGGGACCAAATTAAAGAAGAAAGAAAGAAACACTGGAAAGAGAGAGGGAAGGAAGGAATAGAAAAAAGGGAGGGTAACAGGAGAGACAGCAGATGACGCAGCAAAACCGGCTCTGTTTCCTAGAGACCGTTTTGTTTACGGTCTGCTGCAGGCTCATGGGACTTTCAAGTTACCGTATGGCTGCTCACACATACACACCACACTGTGTACAACACCTCTGCTCTAAAATGACATCTGTGGCTGTGTGAGATCACAGCTTATCTTCCTGCTGAACGCAGACACGCTGTAGTAGGCGTTCCCAGAGATGTAAAAACAATGGTTTGACAGGCAGCAGGCTGCGCTGTCACGTGCAGCAGCCTGAGGGACAGAAAGGACTCTCTAAGCCACCGCCAGCTGTCTGAAAGTACAAGCCCTCAGTGCATGATCTGATTTCCAGCAACATGCTGACTCACGCTGGCATTAGATAAATGAACTCATCCAATGGGAAAGAAGTAGGACAAAATAAAAGAATATTAAAGGCCCAATGGTAAAAATATGTCAGTAGAAGAGATGTGAAAGATAATACCACCACAATGTCTTTTTGAAGACGTGCAGAGACTAGGTAATGCTAAGCCTTGAGGGGGTTCTCCAGTGATTTAGTATTGTCCTTCCATAAAGTTGTGACATCTGTCATGAGACAGATTTTTTGAGATTTCCTAACTTTTGTTTCAAGTACAAGTCAAGTTCCAAAATAGTGGAGCCTCCAATTTCCACAGGATTCTGTTTAAACTTCTGTTAAAAACTCAGATAACTCTGATGCTATTATCAGTCTTTATCAGTCTTAGCACATTATCAGTACATCTGTGATGAGTAAGCTGAACAACTCTGAAACCAAACCAAGTTGCTGAAATAATGACAAAAAAACCTTCTCCACCACATTCCGACCAAACTGGAACCCAGATAAAACTGAAGCAGTCTAATACAACAGCCCTGCAATAAATTCTTCATAAAGGTCATAATGTTCAGTCTGTGCTGAAACTGTTTTAGAGAGGAATTGAATTAACTATTAATTTTAATGATCATTTTGAAGACTGCAGTTTGTGGTGCTGTTGAACTGTATTGCAATATATTGACAGGTTTTTTAATTTTTACTTACTTTTATGTCAGTGAGGTCATGCTAAGTAACAGGAAGACCAGTTTCAGCACTGAGCTGCTGACAGAAGCCAGATCAGATCAGAGAATCTTTCAAAATACTATATGCTATCCAGAACCTCTAGTAGTTCCACTGAGAGAGTCTTTTATTTTGAAATCAAAGTGACAATTGTCTAAACTCTAAAATATGGTCAGGTTTCTGCATCTATCTAACGTCTCTTGATACAAACACATCCAAATGAGTGTTGTTTTTTCAGTTAAATTCCACAGTGGCTTTTTATACACTGATTTAAAAAACTACAAGATAAAGTTTGGGCATGTGTCACTCTTTGTTCCTCAACTCATTCTCTGAAATTACTTTTCTATCCAATCTAAGGAGCGGGGAGAAGTGGCGGCAGCGCCAGAGCCCCAGGACAAGGTGCAGACCTTGAAGGATCAGGTAGATGGAGTGAAACACATCATGACACAGAATGTGGACCGGATCCTGGCCCGGGGAGAGAGGTTGGACGACCTCATGGGCAAGTCAGAGGACCTTCAGGCAGGGGTCAGTCTCACCAGAGTTCATTCTTCTACTTTGATTTGTGTTAAATGAATTTTGTGATTTATGTTGATTTTACATCTTGATAGCATTCAGCCATATTAATTATGCTTTCCCCCCCTGTTAACATGTCCTCCATGAAAAAGGAATGTCATCAGGCTCTCTGTGTGTTGCATTGATGTGGACATTGCTGTGCCAGTCTTCATACTAACACCCCTCTCCCCCCTCTTCTCTGCTCAGGCTCAACACTTCAAGCAGACGTCTCAGAAAGTGGCTCGCTCCTACTGGTGGAAGAACGTCAAGCTGGTCGTGGTCATTGTGGTGGTCGTCCTCATCATTGTCCTCATCATCATCCTGCTGGCCACCGGGGTCATCCCTGTCAGTGCTCCTGTGCCTCCTATAGTCGGTCCCACCACCGGCCCTCACAAACCCTAACCCTGACCACAAACACACTGATATGTACACACAAAAGATTGAATCATAAACAAACACATTCCTTTTGCACAATATACAAAGTTAATATATAGACTCAAGCAAATCACTGCTGTCTGGTGAAACCTTTACTACTTCTTAGTTAGTTTCTCTGGTAACTTTCATGTTTAAATTGGAATTCAAGAACTTCATGCTTTGGTTTAAGGAACTTTAATGACACAAACTTTTGAAATGTTCAAACACAATTCCAGCTCAGCCATTTGTGAATTTGTATGAAATTAAACAGAATTCTCTGCAAGGTCTGATTCACCTGACAGCAGAAAAAACACTTGTCACTGTTCTCAAAGGACACTCTTGGTTTAACTGTTTCACCACCAACAGTTATTTCATCCTGGCAAAGAGGAAATCACTTTAATGTGTGTAGAATGTGGAAGTAATGACTGTGTGTTTTTTCAGTCTCTTTCTAGATGTTTTGTTTGTCATGTTTGCACTACAAAGGACAGTTTGTATAGTTTAAAAGATGAAAAATGCAATGTCTACAAGAAGCTTATGACATTGGAGAAATGCACCAAGCACGCATCTGAATCAATTTTAGTCAAAATATGATGACACAGCGGATTTGTGTGTTGGATATGTATGTTACCATTTGTGAGTGTATTCCTTTAAAAGTGCCTCCAGTTTCTTTCTATTCAGACATCTAGAAAAAGAACTTAGCATTGCTTTAGGTCTCTAGCTCTTTAAGTAGTTCTTGAGGAGATGTTTCTGCTCTGTCAATAGTACACAGTCAAAGTTGCAAACCAGTTTTCATGCACAAAAAGCATCTGGACAAAAATTACATAATTATAAAAGATTTTGAAGTGTGTTGAGATTCCAATCACCAGCAGTCTCTGTGACTGCACAGACTCATTCTCAGTTATGTGGTTTCTCTGAACAGAAATGAGTGATCCTTCAGAGGGCAAGATTACATTTGTAAAGTTGTGCTGTGCAGTACCATCGCCTTTTTAACTGATCATGTCAATTCTTTCCTTCACTGTGTCTTACCTCTACAAATACTGTAGCTGAACCTAGGGCTTTGGTACTTAATTTACTTGCATAGTTAAAAAAAACTAAAAGCACCCATGTGAGCTGTTAAAAGTCTGTTTCAGTGTTGGAGGATAAGGCTTCTCCAGCCAGCCAGCTGAGAGACATCATTTACATTCCCCCCCCATTGCTCCCCCTGCTGGGCTCATGTCAGCCAAAAGGTGTTCACAGCCGCAGCAGCTTACATGCATTGCATTTTTCAGAATCCAGGTCTGGTGCACCGATCTTGTGTCTCACCTCTCATGTTGCTCTGCTGTTACAATACCAGTTTAACTGGTCAGAATGATACCCATTATGAACTGTATATAGTCAAGATATTCTCACCTCTGTATATTTGCAACAGCCTTTGACCAATGTGTTAATGAAAGTGTCTGTTCCTTAGAGGCTATTTATTTAATGCTGTTACTCATTGTTCATTCTTTTTTTTCTCTAAATCAAAAATGGGCCAATCAAAGCTGTGTATGATTTCTGTATAAATAGATACTGTAGACTAATTAGTCAAGTTTAATCACTCGCTTCTTCTTTTTCTTTGTTTGTTTTAAATGCTTCAGGGGTGCTTCAGGGGTAGTTGTAATCTCATTGCCTTTTCAACACACAACACATGCTGTGTGAGATCACAATCATGTATCTGTTCATAGAGGCTCCAGCTGCAACAGTTCTGTTACTGTTGAAGGCTTTTTACAATCATTGTGTAAGGGTCTTATACTGATGACTTGTGGCATTTAATGGTTTTAATAGTCTGATATGAAATAAATAGTATTTACTCTAGTTCTTTTGTGATGGTGTGTCTTCCATTGCTATTTATTGAATCGCCACAAGATGGAGACAGGTGGTCTGACCTGAGGCTTGAGGAATGTTTCTGTTTTATTCACAGGGTTTAGTAGTGCATACACAAAGCAAATTATAAAAACTGATTCTGATAAAACCTTGTAATTGATTGCTTTGTTTCAACATAAAACTATTTTGGTCACAAACAGAAAAGTCATAAATTGATCAGACAGAGCCGCATGGAGAAGGAGCCAATTCCAGTATAACCTTTGGTCAAGTTCCACCATTACTACAGTGAATCCAAAACACTGACAGATACACCTCAAAGAAAGAAAATGGTTAATTTAGTTTATGGACATTATACACACTTCTCCCAAGGACCAGCAATTGCCTTCTTAGAGGGACAGTCCAGCAATTCAGTATTGCAGTCCCTTTAAGTTAGAGCAGTTGCCAAAGACAGGATTAAAAAAAAGAATGGTCAAAATCAAAGCAGCAGAGGCCAAAATATTCTTTCTGTCAGTCCTTAATGTTGGTCTATCTTCCCGTAATGCAACTTGTTGTGTCTTTCATTAGACCCTCTCTCACTTGGTGAAAAGATTGGTGAAAAGAATTACAATAGTGTTGGTAGAATGGCTGCAAATAAATCACCACTGGCAGTTATATCAAAATAGAATCCAATACAAACAAATATCAATTCAGCTCATATTACAGGAGCTATACACTGTTCTGTATCTGGTTTCACTTGGTAACAAACTGCTACAGATAGGTAACACAACAAAAGTGGTTAATTTAGGCTGTTTATCTGGAGGTACTACAAGGTTAGTATTAGGACTAACTACATTGGAATATTGTATGAACACTCCCAAGTTGGAATAAGAGGTGTTTTCCCTGTTCTTCACGAGTGCAGCATGAGTGCCTTAGCAGAAGTTTTTTCTGCTCCTGAAGATGACATCAGTCACATTCTAAAGGTTCCTTGAAATAGTGTCATTACTCCCTTACTGTGATGTATTCCCTGTTAAAACAAATCAGTAAGGGTTCAATCAAAGTGTAAACCAATGGAGTTGTGAATCTGATTTGATAGGATGGGCAAAAAGGTGGGACTGTTAGAAAAAAGAAACTGCTGACTAACCCATTGGTTGAACTTCATCTACCAATACATGACATCACCATTGATGATACTCTATCCCTCCAGAAATTCAGGTTTAAATGCTCGTGATATTTGACCAGCTTGGCACAAACACAGCAGGAGAGAGAACAGACATGGTAAATGAATAGTGGCCTAATTTTCACTAGGCCTCTTTAAATCTTTACTGTAAAAGTTAGAGAGACAGACAAAGAGAGAAACACTTATTTGGCTGGATGCTTTTTAAAAATATGCTCCGATCCTTCATAAACTGTGGGCAAAGTCCCACGAGGTAATAGTGGGAAAGTGGATGCATGTCAGCTTTTAAATGAGGAATCATGATTCAGAAAATAAAGAATGATTGTCAGTGAATGTACTTAATACTTAGTACTTAATACTTAATCAGAATGAGGGGTCAAGTAGAAATGAAACTGGAAAGTGGCTGAAAATTGGGCAGCCATCAACAGAATGGGTTACAAAGTGGAGTTTTAAAATAAGAACCCACTCTGACTGAGGTCTATTATGTGCTACTACACTTCAGCTATTAATACTACTGTTATGGACCAAATCAAGATACTGAGGGTGTACGTGTTTTGCTCTATCTGTCAGTTTCCTGTTCCTGAGATACTGGCTTCCTGTCGGGAGACTAATTACTCTGAGGTCAAACTATTCTCTAAATAATCTGCTCCAGGGCTCTCACCAAGCTGTAGTTACACAGACTGTTGTTTTTATTTGCTATCTTGGCCCTAGGGTATTGCGTTTTCCTCAGAGAAAACAGATGTTCTGTAAACATTCGGCATATTCTGAGGTAAAACTTATATTCATATCGTTAGTATCATATTTCAAAGCATGTTCTTCTTTTCTAAAAGCTTAATCTTAGCTGTATCCAGTGCACAACTTTCATTCAGCGCTAAAGAAAACTACTTTTAGTGATCATCTTTGTTCCATCACATGATTTAAAAAATAACTAGTTCAGTCAGAGGTGATATGATAAGTAACATTAGTTAAATCTAAGAGAAGTAAATGAATAAATCCAGGAGATGGGAATGAAAAAAATGTAAACTTTACAGTTAAAATGTGATATGAAGATATTTAAAGGTGCTTGTAAGCTTTACTATCACTTAATAGCCAATGTTAGCATTAACAGCTGTTTACTCAGCCTACCAGTCTAAAAGAAATGTTGCAAATTCAGCATCAAAGTTAATTCCTTTACCTGCCAAGAGCTTTCTACTGAAGTTGGCAAACTAACCAGCTAGCCCCAGTCCAGCCGGCTTGTCGCGTCACTTTACAACAGTGACTCACTGTAGGGTCCAGAGCAGCTCCTGTATGAGTGATAAATTGTTATATAATTAGTGTATTACTGATATGTTAACATGTTAAACTGCTCAACTGACACACAATCATTTTTTACTCTTTTATTAATTGTTCAAATACTGACCCTTCACCTGTTACTGCTTAGTAGTTACAATTTCAACTGCTTTCATCTCTCAGTTGCTTTTCTCCTATGGTTCACAGTTCAAACACTTTTGGTGCTTACTTGTCAACTGACTTTTTAGCTGCTTTGGTCCCCTGCTCATGTTTACATACAGACAATTCATCTGCCTGCAGGGCTCACTCACTCACTGAAACTAAAACTTCAACAGCTTTCAGCTCTATCACAAGTGCTTCAGCTTCATGTGACACATCAAGTACTTTTAATGCCTTGACTGAAACTGTCTATACAACATCTCACATGCAAACTATTAATATTTTAAAATCTATTGTTAACCTTGTTTGCCTTTTGTAATTTTACCTACTTTACATTATTTTAATGTATGTATTAAATCTATAACAAAACAATGCACTGTAATTTTTAGAATGAGCATGTTTTTAAAATCAAATCTTTATTTGCAAAAAAAAAAAAAAAGAAGAAGCTGTTATGGAGTAAAAAGTCCAAGACTATGCAGGGAACTAAAAGTATGGTGTCACAGCAAATAAAAGCTAAAAAAAGTTTAAAAAAAAAATAATAATAATAATTAAAAAATAATTTTAAAAAAGTATCTTTTTCTTTACATGAAGTACAGCACTTGTGTAAATTTACTTAGCTGCTTTTCACCACTTTCTTCCAGGACCTTCAAAAGTTGCAGTGAGAAACTGGAAACTGGTTAAACCTTAAAATATATTTAAACTCTTATATGAAAGGCACGTACAGCTGACAAATAAGCACACATTTTCATCGTTTGTTTCTCTCCTACTCCATCCCAGGAGCCACAGGGAGTGGCAGCAGAGGAAGCACCACAGAACAAGCTGCAGGCCTTGAATGATCAGCTAGATGGAGTCACACACAAGATGACATAGAATATTATAAGAGTAATTGAATGAGACCAAGGGATACACGCCCTCACCACCGCAACGGAGAAATTGGAAGAAGAGGTCAGTTTTTTCTTTTACTATGATTTGTGTAAAAGTGGGTTGTCAGGTGTTTTTGTTCCCAGTCTTACACTGATGTAGCCTGCTTGTACTGTGCAGGTACAGTGGGGTGTGAGGTCAGATTAAAAGGTTGTTGAAATATGGCCTTTGTGTTGATCAAACCAGAGCAGAGGGTCAGTAGATGCAATCCCATATTCAACACACTCACCACAAATGAATCTGCACCTCAATAGATGGTTATGCTTGTTAACCTTTTGTCTGAGGTTTAAATGTGTCACTGTACAGGCTGTATTGCTCATTATCAGGAAGGAAGTTAACTCTTTCTGTCAAGTGTCTGGTATTCTTGTTTTCTTGTTCCAGGAAATGTGTCTCTTTCAGTAAAGTCTTATTATCATTACAGTAAGTACCTCACAGGATGTTCAGCACCTGTTGTCATTCCCACTTCCGACCCATAACCACAAACACACAGATATGTATACACATAAACAACAAACAAACATGTTCCTGTTGCACCCATTAAAGTCACTCAGACCTCCAAGCCAGACACACCTAAATCATAAACAAATACATTCCTATTGCAACTATTGCACAATACACAAAGCATTCTCATTGGAATCTCAGTGGCTCCAATATATTTGAACCTTCATGAAGGACAGCAACTGCTGCACATATGCACAGTGAAAAAACTGAATCAAGTGACCAATAAAAATCATGGTAACGTTTTAGATTACAGACTGCAAATTACAATGTCATTATGTTTTGTGTTTAGGGGGGTACTTAAAAATAAATGTATATGTATTCTTAAATGTTTTTTTTATGTTATATTTTACTATATTTTAAACTGAGGTTATAGTTTAAAAATTCAGTTTCTTACATTATGAAATGTATAGTGTATATTCTCATTGCTGTGGAACAAAACATAAGGCTACGTTTTTAAAGTGATTTTAAAATGAAGGTTTGAATCTGGATCTGACAATCTGCTGTTAGAGAAGAAGCCAGAGAAGCTTTATGTCCTGCGATATCATCAAATAATAAACAGTCACAAAATGTAGTGTGGGCTCTTGGGAGTAGTGTGAGCATAAGAACAAGTTTAAGCGAAGGCGTCTTAAGAACATTAATGGCAGTCTTTAATCTATCTTAAGAGTTTGATTTTGGCCAAATGGCCACACAGAGATCGTCTATAGAAATCATGCAGTTTTTGACTTTGTCAGCTCAGCTCAGAGACAGTGCTACTGCATCTGTGACTGTTACTGAAGAATCAACTGAGAGCAGTGACAGAAAACAGGCACAGCTTTTGGAGGTACAAGAGAACTTGATTCAATAAACACACCACCAGGATCAGCTGTTAAAGACCTGTTCCCACACTACTAGTGTTGGAGGATCAGGCTCCTCCAGCCAACCAGCTGAGAGAGATCAGTTACAGCCCCTCCATGGTTCCCCCTGCTGGGCCTATGTCAACCAATAGCTCTCCATAGACACACAAAAAGTTATATTCCAAAACACATGGTAATTTTCAAAAAGTCTGGAGCAAAGATCATATATGTCTCACCTCCTGCCTCGCACAAGAGGTCAACGTGATTCCCTGTATGAACCGTATGTATATTTCCTAAAGCCTTAAGCTAGAATGTCAGTGAGACTCTATATTATCTTTTTAATCAAAAATGGACAAATGAAAGCTTCAATTTTATCCAATTAAAAATAAATCTACAACACAATGAAGTGCGCAAAAAGTGAAGGGGTCTGAATATTTTCTGTAAGCCGCTGTATAATAAATATTTGTTTTTACTCCTTTGCTGTTTGTTGATTTGCCACAAGATGGAGATGGAGAGTCTGACTGGTCTGAAACATGAGGAAGTAAAACAGAGGAAATTCCCCAAAGGCTTCTGTGGTGGTGGTTCATTTTAGCCCTTAGTCAATCTGTGAAGGGCATGATGACATATTCGCTCACACTTTTGGTTTTTGTTCAGTTTATTCACAGGCTTTAGTACTACAAATGCAACTGAGCAATCACAACAAAGCAGAAGCAAAAGGTTTGTGTAATATGTGAAGTATAAAAATATCTGCAATCATGTCACATTTAACTTTGCAAACATTAAAACAAACGTGGGTCCTATTAGTCTGGGTACTGTGAAGAATGTGATGAGAAAAAAAAGGAATATTCTACAAATCAGGCCCAGCTGGTGAGGCTAGTTGCCAGCATGCCTTGGCTGTGCACACATCTGTTTTCAAATAAGAATGGATGAAACTTAAAGGTCTATTGACTGACACATCCACAGTTAGACTTCTATCAAATATGTCTTCATTTTTTATTTTGAAAATGTCCTGGCTTCAGTGCCCTCATGTAAAGGCAACAAATGGATGGAAATGAAAGTCAACAATCCCCTAAAAATCTCAAACTACATTCAGAGCAAACAACCTGCAGAAGAAAGACTAAGCAAGGCAAAACAAAAATCCAGGTAGACTGTTAAAACAGGTCATGACAGGCTCACCTCTCCTGTTGACTCAACCTCATCTCTGCATCTAATTAGTGTGTACGAGCTGTTTTGTCAACAAGTTGTGACTAAACTATTAAGGTTTTATCCCCATGACAAAAGGCCTGGTGAGTTTTTGGAACAGCAGCCAAACACACACAAAAAAATCCACTGAAAGACCATTTGTTACTGATGGGAAATCAGCCTGGACTCAGACTGACTGCTGTAGTCATGCGGATGTGAGTCTGCCATCCATGGAAGAGGACTGGACAATGATGCGAAGGGAGGGTGGTCAGCATGCTGAATATGGGCATTGTATTTGTGGAGCTATTCCCAGAAGACGGCCTTTGTTGACTGGGTCTTTGACCCCAGCAGGTCTGAACCAACAAAATCTCATGTGCTGCCTCAGAATAATGTTCAATACTCTATTCCCAATGTATTATACAGTCATTCTGATTATGTGATACTACATTTACATTTACTCATATGGCAGACCTTTTTTTCCAAAGCATTGTACAAATGAGAGCGAATGAAATGAATGAATACTAAAGTGAATGTGAGGTATACTGCAGCTGATACAGGTTATTAATTCAGTTAATTCCATTCAATTTTACTATTACATTACTATAGTATTCTATCCTAAGCTATAATATACTGGACTATACCATTGTCCCCTACCCTACATATTTTACACTATTGTATACTATACTATAGTGGACTATCGGAACTCTACATTATATTACATGACACTATGCTACTAGTTATATACAACTACACTATACTTCACTGCACTGCCATACTATGTTACACTACTACACTACAGCACTAACGTATAATTGTATTATACAATACTATACTATGCTATTCTATGCTATGCTATCGCAGACTAGAGTATAATGGACTATACCATACAAAGCTACACCATATTATACAATGTTAGAACATGTTATTCTATACTATACTACATAATGGTATAGTATGGTAAAATATAGTATATTATAATACAATATTATATACACTGCTGTACTATATTATAATATACACTGCTGCACTCTCACATTAGCTGTACCAACATTATTGCAGCAGTAGCATCATTATGCATAGTGGTAGTAGACATAGTCTCTAAACCACAATTTTAACATGATACAGTTTCATTAATCACAGCTTTAGCCTGGGTTTGATGGTAGTGCATGATATGATAAATAAATAGAAGTAGTGACAAGACCAGTCTGATAACAGAGGATTATCAATGGTATTAGATGTATTTACTCATGGTTATCATTAAGCCAGTGTTGACAGAAGGTTGGACTCTTGATTCACATGCAGCAGCTCACTTTCTCTGCAGTGTTTATTATTTCAGAGGAATTTCACCAGTACTTCCAAATACTGCAATCATGCCATAATGGAAATGAATGGTCAGAAAGAGCAGCTCAATCCCCTTGGTGAAGAATGTGGCCAAAAGGATGGTCATAAAATTATTTCATTTTTCTTTTAGGTTGAGATTTTCCAGGTTTTGTATTTTGTATAATTAAAATAATAATATATTTTTTAAAACTAACAAACAAAAAACAATCCATCCGTTCATTATCTATACTGCTTAGAGGGTCACGGGCTGTGTCCTGTCTATCTGGCCTATATATATGGGTCTGACATACAGAGACAAACAGCCATTCACACTCACATTCACACTTTCATTCCCCAATTAGCCTGAACTGCATGTCTTTTGAAATTAAACCCACACAGGGTGAACCCGGAACCTTGTTGCTGTGAGGTGACTGTGCTAACCACTGCACCACCATACCCCCCCTAAACAAACAGTACCAACACACTTTCCCTACCATAGCGCTTACATGTAATCTGTTCTAGTCCTGAATTTCGTTTCATAACCCTGCTGGGTTCTCATCCTCCCTCCTGCTCAGAAAAGGGATAAGAAAGTAGTGTGAGTTAATTTAGTTTATGGACATGAGGCTTTTCAGAGTTTAATCCTCTTTAAGGTAATGGGCTTCAGCAATAGGTTATTCATTCATTACTCATTCAGCCAACTAAATAAAGCTCGGTGGATTTTAATCTCTCACAAACTTCACATCAGCGAGGTTATTTTTCTCTTTTAGGTTTTTAGGAAGAAATATTTGAATTACCCTACTTCCTCTTCCTCATATTTCTTTACTTTCGAACCTCTGATGACCTCTTTTAGCCTTAGATTCTCCATTTATTCACATCCTCTTTTTGTATCCTTTGATCCACAAACTGAGGCAGTGGTGAGATCTGCCTGATGGTCTTTTGTATGGCATATTGGTTGACTGTGAATGAGTCAAAGACTGTGGGAAAGAATTTTAATTGCTCATGTGAGTGACGCAGTTGAGCTACAATGGAGTTGTGTTGTCTGCCCATCAGGCCCTTATCATAAGTGTGGCAGGAACACACACACACACACACACACAACAGCACTTATTATGTCTGTGTAGCTTTCAGTGCAGCAGATAAGCTTTTAGTAACTCATCACCAACTGTTCTACAACCTCTGAAAACTCACACTGGTTTACAGAGACGCTTTAGTCCTCATGTGACCCAACACACGTCATAGCAGAGATGTAATGTATGTCTAACTATATCAAATGACTGTGAGACAAGAGCACCACTGTTTTGTTTTCACCGAAAAATAAATAGAGTTACAACAAAGCATATTATAAAGTTATCAAGAGGTCAAAATTATATGACGGAATTCCCCTGGAAATAAGAAAGTACCATAAAAGGTGCTGAAAATATAAGTTTATTATTGAGCATCACAGACACACTAGCAGTCCCTTTGAGGATATTATATAAATATTACACATATATCTCACAAGGGTGTATCAGCTGTCACCATCTTAAAACTGTGCACAGCCCATAAGTAGACAACACCCTTCAGTGGCCACATAGCACACAATGTACTACAGTAAGTCTGCAAAGGCCTGTTAGAAAGGACTTGTTGAATGTTCATGACATGTCAGGACATAAACTGACAGGGAGGAAGCGTCGGATACTGGCAGACTCTCTCTGAACAGACAGGACAAAATAACAGGAACACCTGTCAACATAACACAGTGCAGTTCAACAGCACCAGGGACTACATCCACCAGAATGATCATACAGTTGAATCAACTCCTGTCTAAAACAGTTTCAATAAAAACTGAACATTGAAAGGATTTAGACTGTAATATTTTAGCTAGGTCATCCTAATACAAATGAGTGTATGTAAAACCTTGAGAACACATGTAATAGCCTAGAAGATTCTGACTTTCATTTTCAATTTTTTTGCCAGATCTGTTCAGACTTGTTGAATAAGCTGTGGCGGAAGAAGTACTCAGATCCAGTACAAGAACACTCAGTCAAAGTAACAATTTTCACAATTTTACTTGAGAAAAGTACAGACTCTGCAGAATATATTTAAAGCATCAGAAGGAAAAACTGAGCAAAATGAAACTGTCCCTTTTGTGTGTGTTATATTCTCTACAGTATATTATTATCACTGATGCATTAAACTATATGTCATTTTTACAGCTTTATGTACTGTTAAACAATGCATTATAATCTGAAAAATATGATACAACCATTTTACAAACCGATTGTGTGTCTTCTTAATTTGCAAAGTAACCGTGTCAGGTGTCAAATATCTAGTGGAGCAAGAAATGATATATTTCCCTCTGAAATGTAGTGGGGTATGTAGTATGAAGTTAAAATAGTTAAGAAAAGTAAAAATATATATATATCAAAATTGACCTTAAACACAGTACTGGAGTAAATGTGAAGATTAGCCTGTTGTATGGTAAACTGATGGAAATCTGAAGCATCACGTTCACATGCAGCCACAAGCAGTGCTGGGAGAAGTTGCCTGATACTTTATTCTGGTAAAAAATGCCAATTACATTATTATTGTTATTCTAATGTAGACATTGACATCTGAAACCTGACAGGCCGCTACTATTAGACACTGAATTTTCAAGGAGACAAAAAAAAAAAAAAAAAAGCTTGAGAACCACTGGGTTAATCTTTCACAGTGAGTTGTATTGTACAAGCTTGTCATATGTAGACGTAATCACAAATAAAGTAGCTAGTAACTACTGGTAAGTAATGTAGTGGGGAAAAAGTACAATATTCTCGTTGAAAGGTGGTGGAGTATAGGTATAAAGTAGCATAAAATTGAAATATTTAAGTAGAACACAAGTACCTCAAAACTGTACTAATTGAAACTACCTGAGTAACTGTAATTAGTTACTTTCCATCACTGTCCACCAGTCATCAAATCCCGGAAGTCCGGACTTTATCGATTTTGCATGAGTTAGGACTAATTCTGATGTAGTCATGTGATCATCTTTCGTAATTGTAAAATTTCCGGGAGTACCATGAACGTTTCACACTCAGACAGTTCAAAGTCCGTCAACGAGAAAGCGACGGTTGCAGCGCTGGAGAAGTGAAAGTGATAGAGACAAGTTCACATTAAAAGAAAGAAAAAGATACAAGGACAAACCGCTGAATTCTGCACGGGCTTATTTCAGCTTTTACACGCGCGCAGCTGGTATGCTGTGTTTCCTGTTTCTGAAGTTGACTCGAGTCTCGCTTTAAATGCTCTGGATCCGGTGACAACTTCGTCACAAACACAGCAAGAGACGCGACAGACATGGTAAGTAAATATAGCATTCTCCTTTAGGCTAAATAGCTTCGATATAATGGACAGTTTGGATAAGAAGAGAGAGTGATACGAGAGAGAAGTCTGTGTAGACAGAGTGAGTTATAAAAGTTTACCATGAGCCTTTATAATCTGCGGGCAAAGTCCCCTTAAGGTAATAGTAGGCAAATGGGACACGGCAGCTGCTGTCAGCTGTAACGTCTTCCATTTTAAATGAAGATAATTTATCCAGAAAGTGCATTAAAAAGACTTTTACAATAAGTTTTTACTTGGTCAGAAACACGTGTCAGGTCGAAATTTCCCGAGAAATGAGAATGAAACAAAAAACAAAACAACAACAACAACAAAAATTGAAATTGATAATAAATGAAAAGGACAAAAGCATATTCATATGGAGTATAATACTTAAATATAATGGAGGGAGTCTAATTACTGTGAGATCTAAATTCAACAGTAGGACTAGGTGTGAAGTGATGGATGATATAGATGCGAATAAAATAAATGTAAATAAATGTAAGTCTCTTGTATTTCATAGATTATGAATTAAGAGTGATCTCAAGCATCGTGGGTCATACCTTCATGCATGCTCTCCTTAACTATGAATGAACTCTAATTCTGAAAACACAAGTTATCACCAGGTTACAAACAGCACGTGTTTTTGCATTAAGTACCACTCTACACTATAATGAACACGCTATAATACTGTGTAGGTGTGGTTTCCCTGGGTAATGCCAGGTACATTAATGCAGGCAGGAGGGAGGGAGGGAATGAGGGAAGGAAGGAAGGAGCTGAACTGGTAGGGGCAGCTGTCCCTGTGTTAAAACATACCCAGCTGAATTTTAAACACAGACTATTGTTCAGCCACTTTTTAGTTTGCCCAGAGTGACATAACTGGGTTTTCAGGGCGTCTGTGAATGAAGCGTTTTCACCAGGCAGCCGTAACAAGCAGGTTTACTCTTCTTAACAGGTTCACGAGCCCTCTGTGAACATGTATGTACAGGATGTTGGTTATGAAAGTCTTTACAGGAAATGACTGATGATTTATGAACCAAATTAAGATGCTGAAAGTGTGCCTGTTTTGCTCTATCTGTCGGGTGTCCTGTTCCTGTTAACCTCTGAGATGCTGGCTTCCTCTCAGGGCTCAGAGGGTAAAGGTAAAGGAGAAAACTTTCAGGATACTAATTACTCTGAGGTCACTGTGCTCTCTAAATATCCTTCACCAGGGTTCTTATCAATCTGTAGTTACACAGGCTGTGGCTGTGGAGCTCATTTACTGCCCTTGTCCTTGTGTTTCCACATCATAGATATAGAGGCTATTGTTAGCAGCTGCTAGAATGTGATCTTCATGATCTAGCAAAACCTTCATTTTTACTAGTTTCATGTCTCAAAATAATAATCTATACGGCACAGCACTATGACTTGTTTTCAAATTCACTGCAAGAACACTGTTTATAGAACACCAAGCCATTCTGATCTTTATCAGGCAGACATAAACTAGAGTACTATGCACTTTTTTCAGTTTGCAGCGTGTTGAGACAACACACTGTAAATGTTGAGACAACACGCTGTAAAAGTTGCATTTTACTTCCTTTTTCAAAATATACATGACATTCTCCAAATGTCATGGGGGGTTCCATAATGCAACCAGTAGCATCTTTTCATGACCTTCATTTAAATTCCCTAAACCCAACCTGATGACATTATCAGGGGCTGTTTTCTCAGACTTAACAAAAGTCCCTCCAAAGCCACAGAAAACAATACAACAACTATATTGACAGCTGAGTAGTACTTTTAATGACAGTAAACAGTAAACATTTATGCCTGAAATTGGTGGGATTCCCCTTTAAGCACCATGAATATGTTTTTGCTTTCAAAACTGGATAGACTCATTGTCTTTTTGTCTCTTTAATTACTCCCCATAATTTTTATGACATGTGTTTCAGCTTTTGTTATGCAGAGAAAACCTTTCTGAAATCTGCAGTTAAGACCTTCACATTGGATTTCCACTGAATAAAAGCCCAAGACAACTGAAACGCCAAATTTAATTGTATTCATTCCAAAGTGCATTCAGTAAATGCATTCAAAATCTATAGGAACAAGAACTTCCATCAAAAGTTGGAAGTGCAACACTGAGACTTGACTAAGTGCTAAGATAAGGTATCCAATGCTATATCCAGTTAATGAGCAAATCCTTTTATTTTGGGCTTATGGCTCCATGAGTTATTCTTTTTTAAAATCTAGACTCTGTTTTAAGTGGTGAATGCACATTGCTTGTATTTCCAGGCTGCACTCTACATATTTGACTTTCATGGTGGCAGTGACTGATTATACTCCTGTGTTTATCCCAAAACATAAAATGCATCACTTCCTGTGTGCCTTGGAATTTCTCTGGGTGTTTACCCTAAGAAAATTACCACGTGAGCTCATAAAGTAATGTGAAAAGTTCCAAGTGATAAGATGAATCCATATCATACCTCACTCTAAAACCATGTTGTGTGTATTGATTGGACAGGAGAATGGGAAGAGCCGCCTGGAGCAGACCCAGGAGGAGGTGGAGGAGGTGAAGGTCATCATGCTGGACAACCTGAACAAGGCTGAAGAGAGATCTGGCAAACTTGGCGAACTGGAGGATAGAGCTGATGTGCTTCTGGAAAAGGTACGCAGGGCAAGTTCAGAGAAGCTGTCCAAGTGGAAAAAGTTAGCGCCACTATTTTAACTAAGTTGAAGTCTCTGGGTTGTATGGATAAGGTGAGTGACTGGAGTAAATGGCACAAACACTCCATTTCCACAGGCGTCTAGGGATTGAAACTAGGAAATGTCATATTGATGTCTATAAATACACCTTAGGTGGAGCTAGAGAGGAAAACAAATGTACAATTTACATCCTGGTTGTGTTTTATGGTGCTATTTTTAGAAAGGTATTTCCTATTGTTTCCTAAGATGAATGAAGTAAGTTGGTCTCCCTGGGTATGACAGAGTGAGTCCAGGACATGCCACGAGACGAATGTCCGTCCGGGGTCGAAAAGCGGGTCACATCATTCCCACATTGCCCCGTTGGCCCTTGTTACATCACGCTGTTGAGCAGTTCTCTAAAACAGCAAATTTAAGTTCAAGAGGCACTTGTATACACTTTCAGATAAACATGGGTTGGGTGCAGGCAAACAAGGAAAACAGATATCAAGCTGAGGTTAGACCATAGAAATGTTGCACCATGATGAAACCTAAAGCTGTACCAGTCAATATTTTTATTTCGTTAGTAATGGATCAAACGACTTCATTGGATCGTGTGAAAGGGGTCGCTTGCCTTGACCACCCCACAGAGAATTATCTCCAGACTCAGCAGTTCGCTCTGGCATCTTTCAACATGGAGCGAACTGCTGCTGCTCTTATCTGAGTTGTTTTTCACCAGCAGTGAGCGGCTGTTCCAATGAAAAAGCTCTGAAAAGCCCATTGATGGCCAGCACCAAACCACAGAGAGAAAAACTTACATTGGCCAGATGGCCAGAACCATGCCTGCAAATGAGCACCAATGTTGTGAATGCTGGATGTATATCGTTTACAAACAATATAACAATTTATGACAAGTTCGCACAGTGGTACTGTGTCAACATTGTGTTTACAACTTTTACTGCTGCCTCCAAGTGGCCAAAAGAAGACCTGCATAACCGTTGGAGTCAGCAGAAACAAGCTGACAACACAAGTCATATACAGTATACTATCATCTTCAGTTTGACACAGCAAACCTGTTAGAAATCAGTTGCTTTTTTATACATCCAGCAGTTACAGAGAAACATTACAGTCATTTGTGAACACCTGATGAATGTAAGTCTAAAAGTCACTCTTCTTTTAGTGCTGTTTTTCTTTCCAACGGGCTGGTCGTGTACAGTGGGTTTTTCGAGCTGTTTTCCTCATTTGTTTGCTCATAATTCATGTTATCCCAAATGATATCCTGTAGTTGTTGTGTGACAAAAAAGTTCTCAGAGAACTAAAGAGAGCGTAACACAGGACAGTGGAGTGGTGTGAAAATGATGTGGCCTGCTTGTTACAGTCGGGCTAAAGTAGTTATGTGATCGATTGTTATTATAAAAATATTGACTATAATGGCTTAAAGAATGGCAAAGTGGGGAAACGTCCGACAGATGTACTCTGAATAGTGTTCTTCTTCAATATACATGAAAAGCAAACTTGAAAACTATAAGATTGCCTCAGAAACTGAGTCTGTGGTTCATCAGAGAAAAGATACTGGTATACTATATGCAGAAAAATGTTTATTCTGTGTTATTAGATGTGTTTTCTAAGTTCTAAGAAGGCTTTGGAATTGTCATATAAGACAGTGTGCCATCTCGGGGCTTATCCTGTCCTATCTCGGCATACATTTAAGACCATCAGACATGTAAAAGCAGGTTAGTTACACAACAATGGCATCTAACAACAGTTTTGTGTTTTTTTCCCCAGAGTAAAGCTTTTCAAAAGACCTCCAACCAGGTGAAGCAGCAGAAAAGATGGGAAAACAAGAAGATGAAAGTGGTGTTCATTGTCATCGGTGTGGTAGCAGCACTCGTCATTATCGGACTTATAATCTTTGCCAGTGTCGGACAGTAGCTCCTTTGCAGATGAAAAAAATTGGAATTGGAACTGAGGGACAGGAAGTGGACAAAGATAAAAGAGGAGTCAAACTCTGGGACTCCTGCATCTTGCCTGAACTGCTCAGTCTGTGATATTTCTGTGTTTAAAGATATTTATAGGAGTATACATTTGTGTCTTCAATTAATATGGTACCATTGATTGCTCGGCTGCCTCTTAACTTCTTTTATAACTTTTCAGCCCTGTCTCTGTCTGGCCCACATTTACACTGACAGACCCACCAGTTTACATGTTGGTTGAAAGTCTTTAACGTCCATTGAACTGAGTAAAACCTGTCCACTAGCCTCCCTGCAGAAACTCACTATCATAAAGGTTTGTTAAAATCTGATCTAAATAAAAAGTGCTCTGGCATCACATCACCTCTGACAGGAAAACCATGAATTGCTAATATTTTAAACAAACATCATTAGGCTGCTACCATTAGACTATTTGCTTGTACATAGTGGTTGAAATTGCAGAGCAGAAAGTTGCCATCCCTGAACCGAAGACAGAATCCAAGTCACTGACGTCAGTCGATGATTTGGTGAGAGACGAGCAGACGGAGGAGAAAACAGAACAGATGCCACATTTGGTAAATGTGTAGATAGCTTCAAAGAATGATTTGATGTAACATAAAATTTCAGCTGTAAAAAATGAAATGTTCTCAAAGTTACCTGCATCATTAAAATGTGTTATTTTGACCTTTGATTGATTTGTTTTTGTGTAAATTATTAAGATTATTATTATTTTCCATACAATCTTGTGGGGGGGGTTTTCGTTCATTTTATTTCTAAAAACACAGATTATAGGGCCTCCTGACTGTAACTATTCATCAATAGCACATAAGATGTGCAAAGAAAACCGTCAAAGTTATCAAAGGACTAAGCAATTGCAAGCTCTTTGTTTTTGTCAAATGACTGGTCTAAAATCAAATCTAACACACTATATGAGAAGTGTGGGTAAATACAAACATGTATCATTTAACTTATAGCCATAAACCATGTATAACAAACATGTTAGAGCCCATATTTTCTAACTGATCCTTTAGAAGCATAGATGAAAGCATTATAGACAGAGTTTTTCTATTCTAATATTTCTATTTAATTGTATTTAATCTGCAGTTTTAGCAAAGAGTTTCAGAAGGTGGCACAGTGGTGCAGTGGTTAGCTGTGTTGCGTCATAGCAAGAACATTCTGGGTTCAAATCCTGGTTTTCCTGGGCTTTTTCTGTGGAGTTTGTATGTTCTCTCTGTTCCTGTGTGGGTTCTCTCCAGGTACACCGGCTTCCTCCCACAGTCCAAAGACATGCAGGTTAATTGGTAACTCTAAATTGCCCATAGGTGTGAATTTGAGTCTGAATAGTTGTTTGTAAACTGGGATTGGCTCCAGCCCCTCCTGTGACCCTTAAAGGACTAACAGTACAGATAATGGTGGGTGGATGTATGTCAGAATGACCCCTGCTGGCCAACAAAAACATGTTCCGCCATTTAGCCAGATGTTACAGTGTATTTATCAGCTATAGACAGTGTTTACTAAAAGGCTTGATGACAGTGTTTGAAATCATTGAAAGTTAAACAAAATCTATTATTGTTAGGGCACTTTGCACCATTACGTCTAGTTGGTGTGTTTAAATTATACCCACATTAGCAGTCTTTGCTGTTGGTAAATCAAACCATTTGAATCTCCTCAGATAATTTAAACCTCATGTAGACGCACACTGTACGTGGACATTTTAATGATGATAATTTTTTTAATATATGCAAATGTGGGATGACTGGAGCCATATGCTGATCGAGTCACCAGATTTCAGCCCACCACTTTCTCAGGTGTGGTAATGTGTCACCCTCACATTCTAGTGGAAAATTACAACATTCATACATGGTCCAGCTCCACTATACAAATTTTTATTTTAGTGATTGATGAGGAAAGCTAAATAACAGTGTTTTCCAGTTGAAGTTTATTGTATTAAGGATTTAGTCTCTGATTTGTTTGGAGATATCTACCTCTGAAACTCCTGCTGCCTCACCAGTACAATGGAGGTGAAACGAGTGAAAATTATTCCTGTCCAGCAGGTGTCCCTGTTTGTCTGGTTATCGCACAGAACTCACTGACAAGAGCTTTACTTGGAGCCACTTTCCACCAAAGAAATTATGATTTGGGGAGAGATGAGTGGACAAAGCAGAAAACAAAACAGATGCCAAATTAAGTGAAAATGTAGACTGATGAACTGATACAGCTGTAAAAAATTATATGTTCTCAAAGTTGCCTAAATGTAATCATCTCATGGTCACAACCCATTGTTTTGAGTGACCCCTAAGGACTTTTATTGCCCAGCTCTCTGTCTGATATTCTCTGAATCAGTAATATAATCCACCACTCAACATCCCTGAGCCCTGTCTCTGTTTTTAGTGTTGGCAGACAGCGTCCCGAGGACAAGGGAGAAGCCTTCAACTTTGACGACAGCGGTGATGACGTGCCTGAGGCCGACTGACCTCCCCCTGCACCTCCAGCTCAAATCAGGTCAGATCCAGTGAGAGGTCAACTTAGGGCTTGTAATAGGCTGGGGGAAACCCTGTATACAATTTGCAATTGGCAATCAGACACACTCCACTAAGGTACATGAAAATTGCAGTAATGTATATGTGCTCAGTAGCAACAAGCCTATCTAATCAAAGTTTCAAATGATAAAAAAGACAAACACAGTATAAGTAATTTTTTAAAAACTTTTTGGCAGCCTGAAATTGGTAGAACATTGCTGCTTTAGCTTGGTTTATCAGAGAAGTAATGATGATGCTAAAGTTAGTTAGTTGGTGGTCATCAATCTGTGGATATCTGGGTTGCTCTGGTGGCAGCAGTTCCTGGTTTGAATCCAGCCAGAGACCTTTGTTGCTGTCATTCTTCACCCCTCTCTCCCATCATCTACTTTCAGCTTTCTAATACATACATAAAAATACACAAAACTATCCTTTGGGTATCAAAGCTCTGTTTATTCTGTACTTTCAGCAAAATTCTAGAGATACAAGGCTGTGGCATGGAAATGGTTTCTCCTTTCTTCTTTCTTGTTTTTCCTAAAGCCTTGCCATAAGGAAGTAGGGATGAAATTTAACCCTTCATAAAAATCTGTGTTGGCTGTAAGGATTTTCCAGTTTCCCTAAAATCTTACACTAGCTGTGTCCAAGCCTGTGGCCTGGCACTCAGAGTTTTGCACCACAGAGGTTTGTGTTATAATGAACAAAATTGTTTACATTTTTGCAGTAATTTGGTTTTTAATCCTATCTGCCATACAACGCAAAACAAAAATTCTTAGAAAAACCTGTTTGTCTTGTCATTGAATTTTAATTTAGGTTCATGTGTCAAGTGAAATTTATGGAAGCAGAAAATGTTTTCTTGACTAAAACCATCAATAATGCAGGAGACATGGAATCATTACTGACATCTGGTGGTAGCATATGAAAAAAGACAACACAAGAGTTCCTAAATCTTGGTCTATTGGAGTTGCTTGACATGCAGTATGCTGGTAACTCAGAAAAAAAGTATTGATAGTGTATTTTGTTTGAAAAACTACACAGTTTGCAATTTAACAGAGAAAATTTGTAGTTTTAGGTTTTCTTTGTGTAATGGTTTCTCTTTTCCCTTCTTTAGTCACTGTGGTCAGGACTGGCAACATATGTTGACAGGTGCATGACAGCCAAAGCATGTCTATAGCAATTATTAGTACATTAGTCTGATATCTTGAGAGAGGTAAGAAAATTATAATCCAAGTTACAGTTTTTTCTTACAAAAACTGGGATACTTGAATTATTCATTTAGGCTTTTGAGTGGAAAAATGTTATTAAACAGTATTTGTCTGTTGTAACATTATGATTATATTGAGCATGGTTTACAATCCAATACAATAACCATTCAATTAAAATAACCTTATGTGAGGCTTCTGATTGCAGTAAAATAGTCTCATTGTTGTTGAGGGTGTTAACATAACAACAGGAACACCTGATGGTATACTTCAGTTTTGTACAATGCCACAATTCTATGACATCAAAAACTGAAATTGAGCATTATAAGCTTTACAAAGACAACACATGATCTGATGTGCTAGGCAATGTAGTCCCAACCCTTTGCTCTCAGTCCAGCTAACCACTCTTGGTATCTGATGTTTAGTCAGTACCTTCATACTGCTCTGATGTGAATGACTTGTGGTGGTGGTACTGGTGATGGGTTTGCATACAGTTCATCTGCCTCTCTGTCTGCTGCATTGACCTTCTTGTTATATGTTTATGCCCTGGAGGTTGTAAAGCTTTGGATATGTTCTTGTTTAATTTAACAGTAAAGTGGGAGACCAGCTACTGAGCCACTGATTTAAGATATGTAGCTGAAAACATATTGTAACAGAAAATATTGGTGGTATATACTATTCTCTACTACTCTACATCTACATCATCTATTGAAAGCACTATGTGACTTCTAGCTGATGTCCCAGTTACTGTTTTCTGGTCACCTCTGCTCTATTACATGATCTGCCATAATGTATTTTGTCTTCTCCAGATGCAAAAGTATGTAATCCTTGAGAGACAGTTTGCCCTCATAAAGAGCAATAAATAGGTAAATCATTTTAGTTAAACACACTTTCACTTAGCGCCTCTTAAATGTTAAGTCAGTATTAATGTGAAAGTTTCAGTATTTTACTGAAGGCTAATATGGTTAAGCATTTTTTTGTCCCTTCAGCATGTCTACTCAATTTCCCTCCCTCTTCCTCTCTCCTTAATCTTTTAGAGAGGAAGTCAGCCTGTTTTGAAGATGAGGAGTCTGAACTCTTCATTGATGTGGACTGTTTCAATATTGAGCCAGTGCTGTGTCTGGCTCCAGAGGATCTTTCACAGCACCAAGTGATGAACATATCCTTCAGCTTCTACACCAATGTTTATTTTGCTGTGTGAATTTGCTGTTAATAAAAACCATGCTAAAAGTCAAAAAAGCAACAGTTTGGTATTTTTCCTCCACAGCTGGAGAGAAGATGTATGTTGGGATCTATTCTGGAAAGTGAGAAGAACTATCCTGATGCACTGAAGAGGATACTAGCCTCCTGAGACCCAGCATATTCATTTAAGTCCTCTGTAGTGGATATTAGTTTTTGGTGTGTATCTTTTGATTCATTTGAGCTACCCTACTAAGTCCTGTTGTGCTCAAGAGAGGACATCCTGGCCTTCCCAATGATATCTCAGGTTTGGGTGGGATGAGGGGAACTTTAGTTTCACGCTGAGACAAAATGGAGACTCCAGCAAAACACACGTTCAAGGAAAAGAGAAAAGGTAAGTCAAATATTGTTATGATATTGATTTTTTACTCATGGTAATCATATGTTTTCTTGTTTATGAACATTTTAGGAATTATAAATTTGAGTCAGAGTTCAGTTTAACTTTTTGTTAGGAAAAATAATAGCCCTTTTTTGAATGTCAACTGTAATGGACATAAGGACAATTTAATGGTGTTAGCTAATTGCTAACTAGCTTGCTAGTTCTTTGTTTACATTCAAAGTTCTACCCCAAAACACATTTCTTTGTGGGGTTCTCAACAAGTTAAATGTATTTTCTATGTAAAATAATTAAAGTAATAAATAAATTGTTGCTTATAACTATGTTTCATTCAACCTCTTTCATTTTTACACTAATGTAGGAGGCAGAACCGAGGCAGAGAGAATTTTGTACCATATAATTGAGGGAGATTCAGATCTGGAATTATCAGATGAGGAAAATGCAAAGAATGAAGTTGCTCCTGCTGGTGTAAAGAGGGAAAGCTCAAAAGAGGAGGCAGGAGGCTCATCAGATGAGCTGACATACACAGATGAGCAGGAAAACCGTCGTACTCTGTGGGCCAAGACCAGCATGTATGATAGATCAATAGATAGATAAGATACTGTGTTCATTACCTCATTGATTGATTGTGTTTTTTTCCCGGTTATAGATTCAAACCTGTGCTGCCCAGGCCTCCTGACTGTTGAGAGGACCTGGAAAAACTCGAGTAAATTTCAGTACATTTCTTAGTACAGTGATGACAGTCACTGTCAAAACAAAAGAAGGCCTTGTGTATGATATAATACAGAAATTCTGTTCAGAAGTTCAACAGAAGATACAGGCCAAATGTTCAGTTTAATTTAGAAAGTTTAATTTGAAAATTGATTGATATTTTTGTTTTGATGTCATCCTATTTTGATTTCAAAGTGTCACTGTTTTTTTTAACAGTAAAATCGTTCTGTTGTCCACTATAGTGGACATGCTGTAAAATCTAAAATAATTTAAAAAAAATAAAATTCAAATTTGTGAGCTGTTATTTTAGCTCCAAAGAGGCAGGAAATCACTAAAAATGTTAAATTGAAAGATATTTTTTTTTTCCTTGGTTCTCAGGAGGCTAGAGGTTAAGAAGGTGCAAAGCAAAGCAAATGCCAAATCCACTTTCAGGTGTTATGTTATTAAAGTCCACTATTATCTGCCTTATCAGCAATATGAGAAGCCCCTGTCTCAGATTGAGCCAAGGCTGCTGAGCGACAGGAAACTGAAGATGACTCTCAATTATGTGCATGAGATTCTGCTGTGTCACTTCCTGTTTCAGGTTGCCTTGGTGAGCCGCGTAGCTGAGTGGGACAGTCTGGAGAAGACTGATGTCTTTGTGGAATTGGTAAGCTGTAATTTTAAAAACAATTTACAAGAACTGCACTAATATTATACTGTACACCAATATTCACATTTGTTTACATTAGCTGTGGTACCCCTGAATTCCCAGAGTCCAGCTGTGTTTGGATCAGTTTGATCCAAAATCCACAAAGACAGTCATGAAAACATTATTCAACAGGAAGTGAAAATGTTGAAAAAAGTCAGAGCCCTCGATCCTGACAAAAAGAATATTGTGAAATTTATTGATCATTTCACATTCAAAAATCTCTCTTGTCTGGCATTTGAAATGCTGGACAGGAGTCTTTGGGATTTAATGCGGGAGAGGAGATTGGCATCACTGAATCTCAGTCAAATTCGTCCCATTACCCACCAGCTGCTGGTTGCCTTTGATGCACTCAAGGGTATGGGCATTATGCATACAGATCTAAAACCTGATAACGTAATGCTCATAAACCACCAGGATCAGCCTTTTAAAATTAAGCTGATCGATTTTGGTTTGGCACTTCCAGCAAGCCAAGCAGTTGTGGGAATGGTTATGCAGCCTCGTTCATACAGGTCTCCGGAAGTATACCTGGGCCTGCCTCTATCCAAAGCGGTAGATATGTGGGGTGTGGGCTGCATGATGGGTTTTTTGTATTTTGGTCTTGACCTCTTCCCAAGCAATTGCGACTATCATTGGGTGAAGGCCATGTTGCACTTGTTAGGTCAGCATAACAACGACCAGCTGATTTCTATTAAAACACCTGGAGGGTATTTTACCTGGGAGAAACATGCGGGTGAGACTGAGGACACCGAAGGAATACATGAGGGTAACTGGTGTCAGACCAGAAATTTCTGAGTGGTTTTTTTTGACTTGGTTCTAAATTTAGAACATGCAGTACAGACACATCCACGAAGCAGGACCCTGTGAGTATAATGATAGGATGGCATTTTGACCTCCTGAAACACTGTCTGCATGTGGATGCTGAACAGAGGATTAGTCGAGCCCTTAAACATCGTTTGTAACGATGGCTCACCTGGAAATAAAACCAACTCCTATATAGAAACACAGTTAAATTCCATGACTGTTTCAGCCCGGAAGATTTGGATGGATCCGATGACTCATTGGATCCACATCTCAAAGATGAAGATTGAGTCAACCACCAGTAAAGACTATGATTATGATGACAACTCATCCCTCTCTCCATCCTCAGTAGCAAAAACAACATGAGCCAGCCACCAGTGAAGACTACGATCATGATGAAGACTGTCACTAAAGCTTCAGTAGCAGGCGATGTAGAGCCAGCCACCAGTGAAGACTACGATCGCGATGAGAACATCCTCTGCAGATTCAGTGGCAAGGCGATGAGAGCCAGCCACCAGTGAAGACTACGATCATGATGAAGACTTATCCTCACTGCAGATTCAGTGACGAGCGATATAGAGCCAGCCACCACCAGTGAGGGCTTCGTCTCCCAATTCACCTGCCCGGCGTCCACACATGGACATATGAATTCAATCAGACCTTCCACAGCAACTGGCTTTAATAGTGAGTCAGGGATATTGATACTCGTCGTTTCCAAATTGGACCTCTTGCCGTCATTAGACTCTGCGATGTAATAATGTCATGACTACCCTGATGGACCTCGCGGAGGAGTCTACTTCAAAGGACACGCAAATTCTTAAGCAGAATGAGGAAGAAGTGGTTTCCATCTTTACAGAAGGACCAATTAACACAATAGCTAAACTCAGATTTATAAGAATGACTGAGAGCAAAGTTAAGGGGAGCACAGCACTGCAGTAGCCAGCACCTCATCTCAAACCTGTTCTTCATGTTTTGACAGCCACAGAACGAGCTCTTGGCCACGGCTAATTCAAGAGTGGCTCTGACTCTTTTCTGTTCCCCAAAAAGTGAAATAAAGAAATCAGATTAAATTAAGTGGCACAGTGGTGCAGTGGTTAACTGTCTTGCCCCTCACAGCAAGAATATTCCAGGTTTGAACTCCAGAGTTCATGAGGTTTTCTAAGTAGGTTTGCATATTCTCCCTGTGTGCCTGTATGGGTTTTCAGGTACTCGGCTTCCTCCCACAGTCCAAAGACATGTAGGTTAGGTGAGAATGTTGTCTATATTTGGCCCTGCAATGGACAAATCCAATCTGTCCAAGGGTGTATCAGCCTCTTGCCCAATGTTATCTGCGATTGGCAGAGAAAAAAAAAATTTAAAAAATTAAATAAATGAATAAATGTATTGAATTATTTATTAAGTATATATTATATATTATATATTATATATTAAGTGTGATATTCAAGAATGGAAAATAGCAAAACATTTTGTGTCAATTTTACATGTATATACAAATTATCACTCTGGGTAGGCTGTAAGCGCCATAAACTACAATACTTGTTCACTAATAAGCCCTGTACAGATGGGGAAAAAAACATTTATTTCTGCACTGAGAAAGAAAAATTGAGAAATACACACCATAGAAATATGAACATGCCTTTTCATACTGTATGTCATTTATTTCAAATAATAGGAGAGAGATAAAATATTTAGATGTAAAACCCTATATTTGATTTTTGACACCTGTAATTAATTAATTAACTGAAATATATTGCTGGATTTCTCTCTATAGTAATCCTAACTAACCCTATCGTCAGTTTTTTGGAATGAACTGAACTGAATTGAATCAAACTGAACTGAACTGAATTGAACCAGAACTGCTCATGTCAGGGCTGGGAGGCCAGAATTATTGTGACAACAAGATCCTTCAACCATGAATGACATCTTCAAGCAGGCTCTCAGGAGGGCCTTTGATCCCTGTGTCATCGGGCCGAGAAAAAGGCAAGGGAGCGGGCGCTTCGAGCAAGAGTATGGACTCTGTGAGCAATTATGCCATCCGCTTTCGCACCCTCACTACAGACAGTGGGTGGAATCACTTGCAACCCCTTTATGATATATTTTAAAGGTCTCTCTGTGAATTCAGGACTTATTAGTGCCTTGGACTCGTCACCTAGCTATTAGGACAGCGATCAATTACAGGACCGTCAGCGGAGCTGCAACCAATAACATCTCAAGCTGGCGTCGTCAGAGGACCGCTGCAGTCCCTACACATCCGTGGACACAGTTCCTCGTCTCCACATCACCGCCCCCCACGGACAAAGAGACCCTCCGAGGAGGCAGCGGAGCCATGCAGCTGGGACGACCAAGTTGTCCCCGAGGGCGTAGTCGGCGTCTGCAGAAGTGCAGATGTTTCTACTGCAGGGAGCAGGCCACTGCTCTCGCTGCTTGTCCGGCAAAAGGGCAGGCTTCGCCGATAGAGGAGGAGTTCTGGCAGCGTTTTCTCACTGATCCTTCCCGAATTCCACTGAAGTCAGATAAGCATAGACCACCAGTCTGTCTGGGGCCTTATTGATTCAGGTGCAGATGATGTGCCTCATCAGTTGGAATCTGGCCACTAAATTGAACCTGAAATGGAACCATTATCCCGACCCGGTAGAGGCAGTGCCTAGATGGGAGCTCACTGTTTGTCACTCACGTGGCTGAGCCTGTCTGTGATAATTGACGTATCATGAACACGTGTTTTCATTGTGTCACTCCACAGCATTCCCTCATTTGGGCTTCCATGGTTGAAACGCCCACATATTGACTGGGGAAGTGGGAGGTGGTTAGCTAGGCAGGGTGTTTGGACACTTGTTTAAAGTCTTGTCACGACTCTAGCATGGGAAATCTGTGTTCAATACTGTTGGGTCAACTGTGACACCAACTGTGACCTCCCGACCTGACTGGTGCCTCACTGTACCATGATTTAGTGAGGTCTTTAGCAAGGTAGACCACTTCTCTCCCCATAGACCATATGACTGCCCCATTGACTTGATTCCAGGCCCCCATTCCTAAGGGACTGTACTCCATCTCTGGTCTAAAGAGGCCATGACAGACTATGAGTCCTCATAGGCGGGACTCATTGCCTCTTCCTCCCCAGTTGGGGCGGGTTTTTCTTTGTATGGGGAAGAAAGATGGTTCTCTTCGACCGTGCATAGACTACGGCCCACTCAATGACAGTACCATCAAGAATCGGTACCCTCTGCCACTCATGTCATCTCGTCGATCCAGCTTCATGGGCCCACTATTCTGCAAACTGGACCTAAGAAATGCCTATCACCTGGTTCGCATCCGGGAGGGGGATGAGTTGTAAGAAGACTGGCTTCAACACCCCCAGTGGCCATTATGAATATTTGGTGATGCCTTTTGGGTTGACTAATGCTCCTGCTGTCTTCCAAAACACGATCAATGACGTGCTTAGAGACTTTCTGAATCACTTTGTCTATGTGTATTTGGATGACATCCTCATCTATTCCCCTGACTCAGACACTCATGTGCACCATGTACGTCAAGTGATTGCTGGAGAACCAACTGTATGTAAAAGCAGAAAAGAGTGAGTTTCATGCCGACACTGTGTCTTTCCTGGGCTTCATCATAGCTCCTGAAAAGGTGCAAATGGACCCGGCTAAAGTTCGCGCTGTGGCTCAGTGGCCTACACCTGATAGCCGTAAAAAGGTTCAGCAGTTGGATGTGCCTAACTTTTTACAAGCCAGTTTATCAGAAACTTCGGCATATAGCTGCACCTCTCCATGCTCTCACGTCTCCACAGACCCCGTTCCAGTGGACCAATCAAGCTGAAGAGGCCTTCCAGCAGCTCAAAGCCAGGTTCACTACCGCCCCCATCCTCACTGTTCCCGATCCCAGCCGGCAATTTGTGGTAGAGGTGGGCGCCTCAATAATGGGGTGGGTGCGGTTCTCTCTAGCGCTCGAGAGGACAAGCTCCACCCTGCGCCTTCCTGTCACGGGCTTTCACCAGCTGAGAGGAACTGGCGTTGGGAACCGTGAGGTTGGGGTCAAAAATAGCCCTGGAAGAATGGAACATTGGTTGGAGGGTGCCAACGCTTGCAACAAATGTGGACTGACTACAGAACAGCAGAGTACATTCGCATTGCTAAAAGACTGAACTCCATGAAGCCAGTGGACTTTGTTTTTTTAATCGTTTTGACTTTGTTTTTGTCTTGGGCAGGGTCCCGGAACATAAGCCTGACACCTTGTCCGTCTGTTTGACCTGAGCCTGCTGCCAAGGGCCTAGGCCCATCCTACCACGGCACTGTGTGGTAGGGCGGTGACAGCAGATGGGGAAAGGGAGAGGTGGGGAAACAGGCAATGGGAGACCCCGGCGCAGTGGTTGCCGGAGGTAACTTGTTTGTCCCTATTTTACGCATCTGGGTGATCCACTGGGCCATACCTGCTGCTCACCTGCCATCCAGGCATCAAAGAACCATCCACGCCATTTCCCAGAGATTTTGGTGGTCCTCCACATGGGCGGGAGGTTGGGGAGTATGTGGAGGCATGTTCCGTCTCGCCCATAGCAAGACCTCACTTGAAGCTCAGATGAGGCTGCTCCAACCACTTCCTGTACCCACCACGTCCATGGGTGGGGAATTTCTGTGGACTTCGTCACGGGGCTCCGGTCTCGAAGGTAACACCACCGTTCTCACGGTGGTGGACCGTTCTAAGATGACTCATTTCATTTACTTTGCCCAAGCTGCCCTCAGCCAAAAGGGCTGCAGACATCATGATAGCGCGTTATTTCCACATCATGGTTTCCCAAGGCATTGTTTTCAGACCCGGGGCCCAGTTCATCTCGATTCTGGAAGGGTTCTGCAAGCTGATGGGCGCCTCGTCAGCCTCTTCCTCTGGGTATCATCCGGTCGAGCGGCCAGGCCAGACGCCTCAACCAGGAGCTGGAGACCTGTCTTCTTTGCCTGGTGGCCATGGGGCGGGCTTCCTGGAGCAAGCACCTGCTGTGGGTGGAATCGCCCACAATTTGCTTCCCACCTCAGCCACCGGGCATGTCTCCATTTCAATGTGTCTTGACTGCCAGCCCCTGTCTTTTCAGAGACGGAGAGTCCGCAGTCCAGCCGGCTCACACCATGGTTACGGCGTTGCACGCCGCATCCTGGGCAGCCACGGAAGGTCCTCCTGCACAGCGTGGATCGCATGAAGATGGCTCACCGGACCGAGCTGACCCCGCACTCCAGTGTCGTGCCTGGCCAGGAGGTCGGCTTTCTACTAATGGCCCCCCAGTTCATGGGTCCCTATCGGTGTCCAAGGTCATTGGTCCCTCCTCAAATGCGTCCTACTTTTGATCCCTGAGAGTCACCCACCTTCCATGTCAGCGAGTGAAACCAGTGAACAGTCCCGGTCCCATGTCTACCCCGGATGGTGAAGGTAGTCCGGTCTACAAGTTAAAAAGATGCGTTAAAGGCCCTTCTGGCTGTCGCATAAAGGCAGGCCAGGCCATTCAGTTCCTGGTGGACTGGGAAGTTCACAGCCCAGAGGAAGCGTTCCTGGGTTCCCGCCAGCCTTCATTGTGGACCGCCCTGCCTCATCACTGACTTTATGCTCATCAATCGGGTCCGTCAGGAACCGTCCCTAGAGGTACTGTCATGTCAAGTTATGTTAAGTCACTGTCATTGTTGTCCCGTCTTCATATTTGTCTTATGACTTCTGTTTTATTTGAAATCTTACTCTCCTCTCATTTCAGGTCCTTGCCTTTCCTCCTGCCTGATTGCTTGCCCCTTCCCTAGTTATCTCCTGTTTCCCTTACCTTGTGTCTGTTAAGTCTGTGTCTCCTTTGTCCTGTGCTAGTTCGTCTTGTTTGTTCAGAGCCAAGCCAGTCTACCTCGAGCCCCCAGTCCTCCAGGTTTTTGATCCTTGTGTTTGTGTCTTGCCTTGTTTGTTTGCTGTTTCTGCCTCCTTGTGAGTGATTTTCGTTCGTGCTACCTAGTGGTTTTGCCTCCTTGGTGATTTTTTGTTGGTACTTTACCCTGGTGGTTTTGCCTCCTCGTGAAGCGATTTTGGTTTATTCTTTTGCTACCTTTTGGATTCCTCTCCTTGAGTGATTTTGTTTGTTACTTTGCCAATTAAAGATTGTTTGTTTATTTTGTACTTTGAGTCTAGTCGTGCATTTTGGGTTTCCGTCCTAGTTCAGTCCTGACAGTTTCATCCCTAAGAGGTTTTATATCATATTTGAAAATATCCATATTTATAGATGTCGGTATTTATATTTGCACGTAAGTGCTATAAAAATTAGTTCTTCTTCTTGTAGTTATATTCAAGAGAAAAAGGTTATTTATAGTCTACAGTGGGTGTTGGTTGGTGGTTCCAGCCTTGGCAGAGACGATGGTTACCAAATTAAAGAGAAGCTAGGTGAGGTGGAAGTCACTAAGATTTTGAGGATGAAAGTTTGTTGATATTAGCAATGGAAGAACAAAAATAAAGCTTTGCACATTAAGTATTTTATAGGGTGAAGTGGTAGGATAAAGACTAGAAAAAACAATTAATAGTGAAGGTTGATATAGCTTGTCTGTTAAGCCGGGTTTCAGAGGTCAGCACTTCCTGAAAGAGTAGTGGTGGCTGTATGAGCTTCAGTGAGGCCCTAATATATATTGCACATGGGGCCAGGAGTAACAGATGTCAGACAATCAAATTATTTTCAGTGGAATGCAAAGAAGTTTATGTAAATGGCCAAAAATTTAAAGGATTCATTAAAGATCTTAAAAACCTAATGACATTTGTGTTAAAACCTGTTAAACCAATAGACTTTGTAATTACTTGACTGATCTATCACTTCAGATAAATGGGAGGCGGTGGAGTGTGTTTTATTTTAAAGCAAGGAATACAATACAAGTCTTGAAAGGAACAGAGTTGAGGTACAAAATAACGGAATTTGGACAAGAAGGAAGGTTAATTGTTATCTATTACAAACCATGTAAAAGGCCTTCAGTAGAGATGCTGGATGAACATATTATTTGTACATCTAGGAGAGGAAAGTGGTATGTGGAGATTTCAATGCCCATAGTTGTTTTATTGGACAAACTGTATTGACAATGGAATGGTTATTTAAGAAATAATGGAGATTTTTTTTTTAAATAGTGAAATGATGGGTGGTACACAAATTAATGTAGAACTGGTAGAGATGAGCTATAGATCTTATTGACATTTTTTTATTGTCTGTTTGCAAAATGGGACATGGTTGACCATTATCCTGTAGTAACTGAAGTAGGTTTGAGGTCAGAAAGTATGATAGAGGAGGGTGGTCTTGTCTTTTAGTCTTTTTGATAATGCTGACTGGGAGACATTTAAGTATATTAGTGATCAAGAATTGGAAAAACTGATATGAATGAATGAATAGAGATGCTGATGGTTAATGCTTCTGTTGTAAAAGGTATTCTAGAGCTGGAAAAGTCCATTCTGAAGAAGGAGGAGTAAGCGCAGAGAAGATTTGTTCCATAATTGAATGAAGGATTGTGACAGAGCAATTAAGTCTCAAAATAGTTTTAAAATGTTAAAAGAATTACAGTTCTCACGAAACCTTTATTGAAAAAGGGAATTTTGGAAAGTTCTGTAACTCAGTGGGAAGGGAGACGAGAGTTGATTAAACATAAAATACTGAAAAAAAATGAATGGGATTAAAAGAGAATATAGATATCAGTTCTATCTGATAGTGAACAACAGCAGTGAGAGAGATGTTAGCTAAAACTTTTATTAAGTCCATAGTGCAAACAATAATAGTGAAAAAGAAATGGGGAGAAGCCACAATAGTGAAAAATGAAAACTTATTACAGGAATAAAGGAAGACACCAGTGATCTGATAAACAAACCATTTACAAGGACAGTTGTTCTCTCCAAGAAAAACAAGATGCAGGTAAGGATCAGATTATAATAGTAAACTTCATCTCAGTGAATCATCAGAATATTTGGAACTATAGCAAAGTTTGGGAGGGTGGGAAATTGCAGCAAAGCTGAAAGAAATCTGTGGTGGTGCCGATACGCAGCTAAAGGAAAGATTGTTCAAATGATACAGACCAATCTAATAGGGTTCCATTTGTGCCAAAATATGTCTTCTGTCTTTGTGTCAATGCTCGATGTCTATGTCGATGTACATTTCTATGTTTTAGTCTTTGTCTATGTATATATTTATGTCTATGTTGTGCACACTGTCTATGTTCAGTTTAACTTTAAACTGTACTAACTGTTTACTAGCCAGTGGGTGCTAACTTTAGCCAGCTAGCCTAGCTAGCGTTAGCACCCGCTAGTAAAAGTGGGTAGCTTACAACCAGTGTGTACAACAATATAATGTAGTTGAGTACTTCTACTTGATACTACAGGTTTTACGCAAATAAATGATTTGAGTAGTTCGTTCACAGACTGGACAATATTCAATATCAGGTTTTGAGATTATGTACAGGCAACCCCAACAGCAGCACTACAGGTGGAAATGGGGGAAATGCCATTGGACATGAGAAGGACGCAACTATTTAAGCAATATTAACCGTTGGCGCAAGCGCCTCGGACCTGACCGCATCACTGTCGTGCTCAAATGATGTTAAAGCACACCCTGGAGTATAATATTGCGATTATACAACTATTACCAACAAAGTAAAATGTATAATCAAAATCTGTTCATGTTGAGAAGCAATTTGCTCTCAAAATTAAAAGGTTTTGGCGAGTATTATTCCTGTTTCCATGGAAATACATGGGGTCTGACTAATAACTGGAACACAATCAGTCACGTCAGTGGACTCCTATGTGTAATGGAACTGAGTTTACCACTACGGCAAATAATCAGACCCTTAGTAAAGACCTAGCAACAGAAATGATTTTCTAGTCCCAGATGAGTGAACTCTGAGCTGACGTTAATGCTTTATCGAGGTCTCGGACTTTACCGAACTAAATCAATAGCCTACTGCACAAATCAATGCTTACTTTTATCAACCACGTTATTACAAAGACGCTGCATTTATTTACTCACACAGATGTAGCTTCTGCAACCGCAAACTTTTACATGAATTTTAAGTTATAGCGCCGTGTCACCGGCACAGCTGATGGAGAAAGCCAAAGCGCTTTGCTCAAATGACATTAAAGGATACCCTCGAGTGTAATCTTGCGATTATACAAATATGACCAACAAAGTAAAATGTATATGGCGGAATAATATTTTTAGTGATGAGTGAGGTGTGCTGTCATGCTGATTTGAGCACATTCTAAATGTCTTGTTGACCAATCAGATTGCTTGGTCGGAACTACTTGTTGTATAATTAAGCAATATTAACGTCATTTGAGCACGACAGTGACGTTAAAGCACACCCTCTCGGTTAATATTGCTTAATTAATAAACATAATACAGGTAAATGTGAGCACTGTGGGCAATAAGAAACGGTGGAACGTGTCATAATGCAATGTTGGAAATACGAGGAAGAAAACGAGTGCTATTGATTCCTGTTTCCTATCTTAGAGAAACTAATCTGATTGAGAGGATATAGATGCTTTTTTGTAAATAACAGAGTATATAGTAGACATTCTGATCCACACTCCATACCAGTTAGTGGTGGTAATACACCAATTAGTTGTTTGTCAACCGCCAATAAACTGCAACGGAGAAGAAGAAGAAGACGAAGAAGAAGAAAAGTTACGTAGCTTTTGTGACCCGGAAGTGACATCAACAAGTCCTTCCTGCAGCAAGACCGGCAAGATGGCAGCGGACACGCAGGTCTGTGTGGCTGGTTTTATTAGTACGCTATCCGCTGACAGAATGATAATTAAATACTTAAGAAACCAAATTCGAGGCATCTTAAGTTCCGCTTCGTGAACATCTCGGTGTGTTTCGGTGTTCAGCGAGAAACTCGGGCAAACTTCAGCAACAGCTAGCTAGCAGGCTGTTAGCTCAGTGTTACGTAGCCTCAGTGTGACTTGATGAGACTCAGCTGCAGCTGCAGCCCACGACAAGCCGGTCATAAACATGACAGAGGACTGGTCTCTGAACAGTGGGAGGCGAGCTGAAGCTGTATCTGGATAGTATTGCTTGTAAACTAACTCGTCGGGGGTTTTAACTCGCTGTCTTCATCTCCAGTTGGCCTGAATTTCCAAAGTTAAACAGACATGCATCTTTTATGATGTTGAGTTAACTAAGCTACGCCTTCCATTATTAGTGAGCCATAGTAAGTTAACTGACATTTGGTGAGAGCATTAAATATTAAGTACATTACCCAGTGTAGTACATGCTGGCACAACTTTTTTTACTGAAAATTCCTTTGTCGACCACCAGTTGATTTAAAAACAAGGCCGTCACTGTTAACTGCCATTTGGCAACATACGTTTACTGAGAGAAAGCTAAATGTGTAAGAAACATGTACAAAGAAACATTTTCCTCTTATTCTCCTGTTGAAATAGTCTCTTTCCCATCCTGAACAGATTTACATAAAAATGAAAACCAACACACAACATCTAATATGTCCTTATAGGATTACAGTCCTGGGTCCAGATCTTTATCAAACTGCTTCGGCGTAAGTGAAAGATTCAACCAGAAATCCGTCACTTTTTCTCCTTTTCACAAACTAAATGTCAGAGAGTTCCAGGAGTCTGTTAAATTGGTTAAGAGTAGACCACAGGGGACTGCAGTACAGACACAGAACTGAGCACGCTGCCCGTTTGTCTGATGATAATAATAATACATTAGTAGTAAAACAAAGTTTGTTTTTTGTCTGTTATTTGCATATGAACATTTAATAGAATGATACATCACTTTTACTTTTTTCTGTCTTTTGGCACTTATCACATCAACAAGAATAAATCATAATTCATTCACAACCACTGTCTAAGTATCTTCATTGTCTGCATTTATCAGCGTGGTACTAAGCTGATGATTTCTCCGATGTACCACGTCTACCAACAGCAGAATTTTGTTTCTATCTCAAGCAATATCTCATTTTTCATCCCTATTTATATATTTATACTGTATAAATATGTTAGATTGTTGTTCAAGTTAATCAGTGTTCTAAGTATGAATTGATAAATATGTACCTAGAATTGAGATGATTAGTTGTTTATTGTTATTTATTTATCAGTGTGTTCATAGAAAATCAAAAAGCCTTTTGATTTGTTCTGTTAATCAGCCAATCATTTAAGACATTTCTAAGGAGAAAATGTGTAGTATTCCTTAATCCCAGACTCTAAAATGTAATAATAAGCTGCCCTCCCCTGTCCCACATGAGCATGAACGGAATATCTCTTGGTCCTGGGTCGTAGGTCAAACTGAACATGTCACTGCTGCCATTTATTTCATTTGAGTCATGAGACCAGTCCTCATACTAAATGTTACTGCCTCTTCAGGTTTCAGACACACTGAAGAAATTTGCTGTAAAAGTGACCACAGCCAGTGTGAAAGAGCGTAAGGAGATATTTGAAGAGCTGAAACATTGTATAAAGGGCAAAGGTGAGGGATTTTGTGTTCTTTAATTTTCTACACAATGATGTCTTAGTCAAAAATAGGCACTGTAATCACCAGTAATGGCTGTTCCAAACATCTCTTTTAGAGTTACCAGAACCTGCCATCAAAGGACTATGCAAGCTCTTCTGTCTCACGCCACACAGATATCGGTAGGTGTATGTCCTCATTTTCACCCTCGAGAAAAACTACACTTAACACATTTGAATTCTGGAATTCTTCTTTCGTTTCAGTGTTTTACGCTCATTTGCCAGTTTATTATGTATGCATAGCCAAAATTAATGTGGTCCAATACGACATTCTTATACAACATAGTTGCGGGAAGAAGTGTTTAATGCTATTTAGCCTACCCTCATTGATATAGATGGGAAGAACTACATAATATAAATCACTGTCAGCATAATGGATGTGTGTGCTTCACAGAGATGCTGCATCCCGCAGACAGCTGCTCTCTGTCATTGCCCAGCTGGCCGAGAGTCAGCCTGTCATCCTGGTGACCAGCCTCCTCCACTGCCTGCTGAACAGTGGAGTCATCAGCAAAAATGGAGAGCCAAGGTACTGCTCTGAACTGATGTAGATTTTTATCCATAAAGTCTTCAGGTGCACCACATTATTCACTCCTGTTTTTATAGCTTTTTAGCTGAAAGCTTCATCATACCTTAATAGACACTCAGTTTTTCACTCTGTTGGATAGGCAGGGTGAGTAAGATTTGTATAGTATACGGAATATAATTATAATGATGTGAATGCAGTTAGCAGGAACACAGTATGCTACATTAATACACTTTTATAGAATAAAAATCAGGATTAACCATTAAAACAGCAGAATATTAAAAAAAAAGTTTATAGCTGGATACAAAGAGAAATTAAAAAGAAAAAAATAATATACAGCGGATTAAATAAGAATAGGTGAGTGTGTCTAGGCACTTGTGTTTGATTCTGTGTTTTTTTTCTTTCCTATGCTTTCCTTATTTTATTTTCAGTAAAAGCACAGGTTCTGCTGCCTTCATCGGCTTGTCTTGGACCTTCCTTTTGGTCCCCACTGTGTTTTCTGCCCCAGAGAAAAGAGAGGGACCCATCTGGAAGAAAATGGTCAGTGAAAGTTTCCAATTTTTAAAACAGAAATTACATCATTGTTATTACTATTGCATGTGAAAAATATTGTTTACATACAGTCATACAGCTCTCACTGAAGTGTTCATTGTCACTGCCACTCAGAATTTGCCCACATCTTGACATCTGAGCGTTTATCTCGGGTGTTTGTGTCATGTTGTGGCCTGTTGTCCTCTCTTGTAGGTGGAGGTTCAGAGCCTTCTTGTGGCAGAGGTGGTGGGTGGAGCCAAGACCATTGCTCAGAAATCAAGTCTCAAGAATCTCAATCACCTCTGGGAGGAGGTGAGTGCAGCGCACACTGACAGTGACAGACATACTATATGTTGATCTTGTCAGAGGGCACAATCTAGCCTATCGATCACACTGAAGTGCCCTTTTGTTTCACTTCAGTCATTCGCTTTATTTGAATCAGTAAACAAATCAGAGATGTAGGGCTGATGCAGAGGTCTGGAACCCTGTTAGCGAGGATGTTAACAAAATCACTTGCACTGCTCAGTGATTTTCATTCCACTTCAACTTCAGACAGAGGCATTGAAATAAACTGAAGTAATTACTGGTAAATAATAATGAAATTATATAGATCCAGTTGATGGTCACATGATTTTATTATCCATCTGCCCCAGGAATATTAATCCTGTCTGAATGGGGCTTTAGTCTGCTGTCTTAAAAACATGGCCAAGATCAGAAATTACTTCTACTGTGTGCCTGTAAAATCAAATGAGACATAAATTATATTGGAACATACATAAAACCTCAACTTGATCTCCTCAAAACAGCAGTCAGTTCTAATCTGTCTAACATTTGTTGTCTTTAACAGAACCCCGGACTGGTTGATCAGTACATCAGCACTCTGCTGAGTCTGGACCAGAGCCCTACAACTCTGGCCATGCTGGGGGTGTGTTTAGATTTCTGCACTGCTCAGAAAGACAGAGCAACAATAGAGAAGCATAAGGTGAGTTTTTTACAATCTATTTTGATTCGTGAACTTGCATTATTAGTCATATACTGCAAGATAGATGCAACATTTAAATCTATTTTTGCTGTTTTTCAGAGTGCCCTGTTAGACCTGTATGTAAAATCAGTCCTTATGAGCAAGACAAAACCACAGCAGCACATTTTGGACAAAAGTGGCTCCTTACTGCGTCATGTGTCTCACTCTGAGTTCAAGGAGCTGCTGCTCCCTACCCTGCAGAAGACAATGCTCCGCAGTCCAGAGAATGCCATGCAGAGTGAGGCTTCTTTAGTTTCTGATGTTTGTGTTAAGTACTCACCTGCTTAATGCTCAGGCAGCTCTCATATAATGGATTAAAATATTGTCTGGTCTCTTTCCAGCCGTTTCCTGCCTGCTGTCTGCTGTGACTCTCGACCTCAGTCAGTATGCCATGGATATCGGAAAGGCCATAGCAAGTAAGGCCTGAATGGATGCTCAGCTAATTTAGTTGTTTATTTGTTTTGTGGAATGCCATTTTGAACATTTGTGTTCATGCAAATAACTAACATATCATCTGCACTAAGGGAAATAACAATAACTGAGAGACTAGACACTCAATTTAGCATAATACAGAGTATATAATTATTGTATGGTCTATGTTTCAGGCCAGCTTAAAGCTAATAATGCCCAGCTGATGGAGGAGGCAGTCCAAGCCATGCAGAACCTGGCCCAGCAGTGCAGTGACCCCACTGCAGTGCAGGACATCGTCACACACCTCTTTAAGATTCTTGGAGGTGCACTAATAAATTACCTATTTGAATGAAATATTGTCTTAATCATGTTTGGTTTTGCTCTCCTGAAGCATAATTCTTGTGTTTGCAGGGTCTGAGGGAAAGCTCACAGTTGTTGCCCAAAAGATGAGTGTGTTGTCAGGTAAGAGGCCTTGCTGATACTTTAATTATGACCTTTTTAGAAAATGCAAACAGACAATGGAGAATTTTCATTTTCAATTTTCAATTTGTTGTTGTAGGAATTGCCAGCTGCAGCCATCATGCTGTTTCAGGAACTTCTAGCCAGACTCTCAGCTCTGCAGTCACTGTGATGTTCATCCCTTACTTACAGCAAGAAGGTATCGTAGCTCTGTCTTTTTATTCAGATTTATTAACTCTAGGGAGATAGGACAATAATAGCCCCTAATGCTATTTTATGCCATGGGCCTGGAAATTCTTAGCAAGGTCACAGTTTAATGTTTCAGTCTAGTACTTACTTTTCCTTGTTTTATTTAGTTCACGAGGGCACCTTGGTGCATGCAGTGTCTGTGCTCTCCCAGTGGAGTAGTCGCCTCACAGTAGAAGTTCCCACCGCTCTCTTGGATTGGTTGAAGAAAGCTTTCACCCTCAAGACCTCCACCTCTTTGGTTCGACACGCCTACCTTCAGGCCATGCTGGGGGCCTTTAAAGGTCAGTCACACAAGGGACGTTACGCTACGACATATGTCAAATTTCCTGCTCCATAAATTGAAGTCAAACCACTTATCACCATTTCTTTTCCCTGGTGTTTAGGTGACACTCTGGCCCAGGCCTCAGACCTCATGCCCTTGCTTCTCCAAACAGTGGAGAAGGCTGTGGCACAAAGCACCCAGCATGCGCTGCTTGCAGAAGGTGTGGCAGCCTCTGTTCTTTTGAGTCGACTGGCTCTGCTGGAGACACAGACAGGTGATGCCCTTATTTCAGCTGGATTGTTGGAGAACTTTTAGCACACAAGGACTGGAAGTAATAAGGATTTTCTTTCTTTTTTAACTTTGCAGAAGCTAAATTCACCAGCTTCTGGAATGTGATCTTAGATGAGAAGAAGCCACTATTCACCACAGAGAAGTTCCTCTCCCAGGCCAGTGAGGAAAGTAAGGCAGTTTTTTCTTACATCCCAGAAGCTCGTGAGTGATTTGAATTGTTAAGACATGAAGTGATGGCTTCTTTCTGTCTGTTGCACTCTGCCTAGCTCTGCTCACAGTGCTGCTGCTCTGTGAAAGGCTCTTCTTGGACCATGCCCACAGACTTAACACCAGCAAATCACAGTGCGTACTATCCTATTGTCCTGTACACAAATTTTTTGGATATATGGATGCGTAGTAAATGGGCTGCACTTACATAGCACTTTTCTAGTCATGTTGAACACTCAAAGCGTTTTATTTTACAGGTCACATTCACCCATTCACACATTCATACAGCGTGTTTTCTACACATTAAGTGCTCTGACATACACACCCACACACATGACTGGAGGAACTGGGGATTGAACCACCGACCTTCTGGTTGGTGGGCAACCCGCTCTACCTACTGAGCCACAGCCACCCCTAGTGTTCTTTTCACATATAGCCAACTCTTTGGAGGAATGCTGGATAAGTGGGGTTGCTATGATGTGCAAGCAAACACGTATTTAAATACAAATATACAAGTTCCCTTATATTTAGCGGGATAGAGTTGTCATTTACTTAACCTGCTTCTCTGAAGCATCCATAGCTGGGTTCTGGTATAAACACAGATAGTGAATTACAATGTATTATGACACAGTTGTAATTAGACAAAATATGTCTTCATAGTACAAGTTATAATTGTTGAAAGCACTGTACATGAATAAACACATAAAATGCATTAATTTGTTGTAACTGCATTATGATATGTTATGAGCCATTGATTATATGTGAATATACTGCTTATAAATTATAAACTGGGGGGTGGGGGAGGTTAGGAGTGTTACCATGCAAACTTGATTAACTTTACATATTGCTTTACTGGATGAATATGCACATGTGCTTTGAAAATTTGGTTTACCACAGGTGCATTTTATGAGGCACTTGATATTTTCTAATGTTTGAATTGTGTTCATTATTGTACTGTAGCATACTAGCATAGGCCCAAGTACTCATAATAACACTGAATGACATCCAGCATAGTTACAATACAATGATTGTCATTGTCAATTATAAATTATACATTTATGAAACTTTTTTCTATGTTATAGAGCTAACGTTGGTTGTGATTAGTATTTATTTCCATTTTGAAAGGTTGTCCAAAGAGCGATCTAATGAACGTCTTTTTTGCAGGAAAAAGGCTGAATATAAAATTCCTTTAATCCTGTAATGTTACAATAACTAGTTAATTTCTCCTGCATGTAACTGTTCTGTAGGATGTATCATCACGCCACAGTTGCAGTTTTGCTGTCTCGGAGCTGGCGTGTGAGGAAGAGGGCACAACAGACTATCAGGAAGCTGCTCTCCTCTCTGGGTGGATCTAGTCTTGCCCATGGCCTTTTGGGAGAACTCTGTGTGGTCATCAACAAACACAAAGTACAGACTGATAATTTAAGTTTGGGCCCTCAAAATTATATGGTTTCTGTACATCTTCAGAAATACCATATCAGATTGCACTTTGTAAGTCTGATTGTGACTGACTGTATGTTGTAAACTGTCAGGTTTTACCCCAGGACGTCTTGATGTCAGAGTCAGGAGAGCTGACTGAGCTGGGTCGCAACTATGTTCCCCCTCGTGTCCTGTTTGATGCGCTGTGCGTTATTTGCTCCTCTGCCAGCCAATGGGGCGACCCCACCGAAGCAGAGAATTTGGCCATGGAGATCCTCATAGTCACTCATCATCCATCCATAGGTATGAGACTGAGTTGCTCTGCAGTGTAAACCTGCTGCCTACTTGTTTACCACAGTCATATTAACTCTTTGATCTTGATGACAGACAGACAGTTTTTGTAAGTTTATTGACACTGCGATAGTGTATAAGTGCTCTGTCCCGTACCTGACATCTCATCCATTCTATGTATGTCTCTTTCAGTTGAAGCTCGGCGTGGCCTCTGGCCTATTCTGCTCTCCTCCATGAACATAAAAGCAGAAGAATTTATAGAAAAGAATCTGGAAGGGATTCTGCCACATCTACTGGAGGTCAATGCCGACAACCAGGTCTGACAATAACACACATCTCGTTATGCTGCATTTACCTTAGATTTGTACACACAAGAAAAGTGAGGTGTATTTAACTGATTCCTGAGAAGAAACCAGGGTGATTGAACGGTGTATTAACATTTACATTCTGCATACAGAAGAATCTTGCCAGACATTGGTTATTGACTCATGAGGATGTATTTTACGAGGATGTATAGAGATTACGTTTTTCTTCCCCAGGCGGTGAAAAATGCTGTCGGTGCCCTCTCCAGCCTGTCCCCCAACAAGCTGTTACCACGGGTAATCAGTCATGTCACCGAGGGGCTTTCCCAACCTGCTCTACTCCAAGTCACCAGGGAGGAGTATGCCATCATGCTGACACCTGAGGGAGAACTGTACGACAACAGCATCATCCAGAGGTAACACACAGTCTCTCCTACCACTGTTGACTTCCAACCTTAACAGCAATCTCCAGAATTTCCTGTTGTCTCTCTAGAATTTATTCACTCCTGTCCTCCACCTCTTCACTTGCTGCAGTGCTCAGAAGCAAAGCACCAAGAAAGTCAACATGAAGAGAGAGAACAAGGCCTACTCCTACAAGGAACAGATCATTGAACTGGAGTTACAGGAGGTAAAGTGCATGTATTACCAACAGTGTTCTTTAAAGTGTTAAAGTCTGGAGCACCTTTTGATCTCTCTTTCTTCTAACAGGAGTTAAAGAAGAAAAAGGGCATCAAAGATGAGGTGCAGCTTACCAGCAAACAAAAAGAAATGGTTCAGATCCAGCTTGATAAGGAGGCCTCTATTCGCAAGAGACTTCAAGGGGTATGGAACCAAATCTAAAATAAAGACTGAAATTATTTCTTTTATGCCTGCCTGAAGCATGGCTTTCTAAACTTTTCCTGCTAACCTGTGACTTACTTTGCTGTCACCAGCTGGATGTGGAGTTACAGAGTGTGGTGGACCTGCTGGAAGCTGCTTTGAAAGAGGGACCAGCTCAGATTACCAGGGAGCTCCCTGCTGTCCTCCAGGTCCTACTGCCCCTGCTACAATCCCCCCTGGCTGCTCCTCGCATCCAGCAGGTCTTCTTGGACATTGGACTCTGCCTTATGCCCAAGCACATTCACCACCTAGGTATGTAGCCTGTCTTGGTGTTGAACTGATAAACGAAGCTTTGTCTCAGTATCTCAAGTCACTGTCATTCTCCCTTTTTTTTCTTGCAGCTGTGCTTGTGGGTCATGTGACTTTACGGCTGCTGAAGCCGGAGTGTGAGCTGGATGAGGCCTGGGGAGAGGAGGACCTGGACACAGCAGCCCACCGTACTGTACAGTTGCTGTACAACCACACTGTCCCACAGAGAGAGAGCAAGACTGGTGGTGAGCATAGTCCCAGACACTTAATTTAAACCTCAAAGACAACAGCATTTTATCAACATATAGACATACAATGCACACTTCTGTTCTGAATCATGCAGTGTTATTAGTTTCATGTTGATAATGTGTTTTACATTCTTTGAATACGTTTAGGTTTTTACCAAACTGACTAAACAATGAAAGCACCAGAGGGAAATCTCACGTAATTGTTTAATTACAGCATGAATGAGCTTACTAGATGCATGTTTCAGTCATGGATCTTCACCAGACATTAAATTAACAGTGTGAAACAGTTCATCTTTGCACTAAAGCAACAGGCTTAAACAACCAATAAAAATAGGGAGCCACACCTGAGGCAATTACTGCTTTATTAATTAGTAAAAACATTCTTAGAATGAGACAGATATTCATCAAAATCCACAGAATGCAAATGAATGAAAAGGAAATGTTACATGTATAGTCTAATGTTCCAGACAAGCCAGTGTTTTCATCTGCTTTGTCCAAGAATGTAAGATTAAAATAACTATGAGATTTTATTTATTTTTTGCACAAAAACCCATCTCCAAAACAATTTGTCCTACAAACATGATCATTTGATTCAGTGCTGCCATACTGACTGCTCTCTTGTTTCTGTATTGTCTTTTTTCCTCAGATGTGGCTCCCCTGTCTGCTCCAGCCTTCTCCTTCTGCTTCCCTCTCCTCAACGCCATGCTCAGGGAGTCTTCAGGCAGCACTGAGGAGACCGAGAACATGATGACCAGAGCCTTACAGGTCATCAACGAACACTCCCAGCTCCGGGCCGACACAGACAGTGACGACATTGTTATAGATGAGGTAAAGAAACACATCTCCACTGTGACCTGCACAGGAGGATGGTTGGGAAATACATTATGTGGAGGTCATATGTCAAGATATTGTTGTCATAGAAACAAACCCCACACTCAGCTCTTTTTGAAGCCAGCACCCTGCCGGCACTTTTCTGCGAGACAAGAATGCTATATGGACACACTCTTTACTTGCCAGTCTTTTGTGTTCACAGCTATTAAGCAGCACCTTTGGTCTGTACAAATAAATTGCAAAGCTAATTGATAAAACTGTGTTTGACAGCTCTGCCATTTATTTTGTATTTGAATGGATTTATGTGCCAACAAACTGTTTTTTTGTTTTTTTTGTCTCAGACCGGCCCTGAGCTGCTTCCACGTGTCAACATGCTGCTGCTACTGACCAGAATTATTTCCACAGCTACCCCAAGACTCCAGGTAAATGAGCAGTTTTAGTTTAAATTCAGTTTAACTTCAACTCAACTGTTGACCTGATTTATTTCCTAGATTCCATCCTGGCTATAGTTCTCAATAATAAAGTATTCATTTGTATATGTATATATACATGTATATATTTTCGAGTGATAAATTTGGCCATTGTCTGTATTTACTTTATGTGACTCATTTGCAGTATTAGATTTTGCTAGCTTTTTCTGTTGTATTTTTTCTCCATGTTCCATCAATTTTTTTCATGTCTTGTTGAAACAACCTAAAATAACCACATGGATGACAGAACTGCTGCTTAGGCCTGAGATGTGAGATTTTTCACACTCTGTGTTTCAGGTGTTGGCGTCTCAGTGCCTGACAGCTCTGTGTGCCAGTGCTGGAGGAGGAGAGGGCTGCACTGTGGCAGAACAGCCAGAGATAGATGTCCTACTCAACGCCCTGCTATCACCCTGCTTCTCAGTCCGGGATGCCTCCCTCAGGGTGAGCTTTGGATCAGTTCATTTTTATATTTGTTGAAGATGGCCTGTCTCATTAAAGAGTAAACAGGTGCATTACAGACAGAGAATTACCACATTTCGTGGTTTTCAGAAGAACATTTAATAAACCAAGAAAGAAAAAATGTTTTTAGACCATGATTGCTTATGAACATACAAATTATATAGCAAATGTGTATGGACGTGACTTGCCCTGTGAGTGAATATTAACCCCAAGTCTGTTTTGGCTCAGGGATTGTTGGAGATGGAGTTTGCCCTGCCCACAGACAGCACAGAGGCCAGTGGTCTGAGTTTGCTGCGCAGGCTTTGGGTTGCCAGGTTTGATGTTGAGGAGGAGGGACGAGCCTTGGCTGAAAAGTATGTGTCATAGGATCTTCATCTTCTTCTTCTTGCTTTTTTTCCTCCTCTTGCTGAGTACTCATTTTATAAAAAAGTTTTATCCTGCAAAATTAGATTTCTTAACTGTGAAGGAGAAGGGATACTTTCAGTGGCTGAACTGATTTCTTGGCTTGCCCTTTCTCCTCAGACTCTGGGAGTCTCTGGGTTTGGAGTTGGTCCCCGAGCTCTGCTCCCTGCTGATTGGAGACGTTACCCACCACGAGGAGGCTGTCCGTTCTGCCGCAGCAGAAGCTCTGTCAAGTGCTGTGTCTGAGTACAGAGACCAGTCGGCTACAGTGCTCGGCCAGCTGACTGAGCTCTACCACCAGAAACTCTATGTGAGTCCCTGAGCCATGGCCAAATCACATTATTACTCTTTTAGCTCTGGATTTATTTCAGCTGAAACCAAAGTATGGTATTGTACTGTTTATTTTTAAAGAGACCGCCTCCTGTGCTGGATGCCCTGGGTAGAGTCATCTCTGAAGCTCCACCTGACCAATGGGAGGCCAGGTAAATCTCAGTGTTTGTTTGCAAAGATAAGAGATAGGGGCTTTTTAGCGAGACAAAATGAAAACTAGTGTCTCCGGGACCTGGGACGCCAAAAACCAATGACAGTGGTGACGATAAACAGGTTGAACATGCTTGTCAGAAAGCAGAAAGCCTTTGCAGCCAGCTCACCACTTTTATCTGTGTATTTTTGAGGCTGCTTATATTCAAATCCCCAGTCCTGGCAGTTTGATAATTACTTGTTGAGTAGTTATATATCAGATATTATTGTAAAAGTAAATCCCTTTGTAACAGAGACTTCTAAAAGCCATACAATTTTAAATGTTTCCTCTTGTGCACTGAGCTCTTTTGTCACACACTTCTTTTTCAGGTGTGGCATCGCTCTGGCTCTGAACAAGCTGTCCCAGTACCTGAATGAATCTCAGGTCACCCCTCTCTTCCTCTTCTTTGTTCCTGATGCTCTGAATGACCGCCACACTGAGGTGCGGCGCTGTATGCTGGACGCTGCCCTCTCAGCACTCAACACACACGGGAAGGTACGGCTCACTTCTTTTTCCAGCTATGTTTTGAACACTCAATTTTGAACACACAAATTACAAACACGCCCTTTGATTTGACCATTTATCTCTTGCACTGGATTTTATGCCCCTGTTTTTTGTAACAGGACAATGTGAGCTCCCTGTTGCCAGTGTTTGAGGAGTTTCTGAAGAATGCCCCCCAGGATGCCAGCTATGACTCTGTCCGTCAGAGTGTGGTTATACTCATGGGCTCCCTGGCCAAACATCTGGACAAAAATGACCCCAAGGTCAAACCCATCATGGCCAAGCTCATCACTGCACTCTCTACACCTTCACAGCAGGTAAGCAACTCATCCTGCTTCCCAGTTACCGACTCACCCTCTATTGTTCAGTGTTTATTATAGTTTATAATAGCCTTTTTATTCATACAGATCTCACTTTGCTGCCTTTCACTTTACTGCCCATTCAGCCACAGACATGAAAAATTCACCACAATATTTCATATGGTTTGTCATCTCTCATCAGGTACAGGAATCTGTGGCCAGCTGTTTACCTCCTTTAGTCCCTGCCATCAAGGAGGACGCTGCAGGGATTGTGAGAAACCTGCTGCAGCTGCTGCTGGAGAGCGACAAGTATGCAGAGAGAAAGGGAGCAGCATACGGACTGGCTGGTCTGGTCAAAGGTCTTGGAATCCTGGCGCTCAAACAGCAGGACATCATGACCACGCTGACTGATGCCATCCAGGACAAGAAAAACTTCAGACGGAGGGAGGGTCAGTGAGAGTTATCCAACCACTGAACTTGGCTTGGCTTTGGATTCATTTATACCTGTTTTTGCAGATACTATGTTAGTCTGTCTCCAGCAGCAAAGTATTTTTTGAGCCAAAAAATAACTGCTGACCAGCTATTTGTCTCTTACAGGAGCACTGTTTGCCTTTGAGATGCTCTGTAACATGTTGGGGAAGTTGTTTGAGCCTTACGTGGTCCATGTGCTGCCACACCTCCTGCTCTGTTTTGGAGATGGAAACCAGTATGTCAGAGAGGTAAGCGGGCAGATCATTTCTTGAGTCCACTGTCTCCTCTGCATTAATATCTCACTTCTTCTCAAATAAATCTCATAGGTTGATTCCTGTCTAAAGCTTTTACCGCCCCATTCCCCGTTTTCTCCTCTCTCAGGCTGCAGATGACTGTGCCAAGGCTGTGATGAGGAACCTGAGTGCCCACGGGGTGAAACTGGTCCTCCCCTCCTTGCTGGTGGCCCTGGAGGAGGAGTCCTGGAGAACTAAAGCAGGTGAGGTGGCCCTATATACACAGAGTTCCTAGAGTCTGGAATTTATTAAGGATTAAGGATGCAAAATTATTTGGTCATCTCCTGGTTTTTTGGCATAACTGGGAATTGCTTAGAAAGATGTGGAAAAACATATACCAGCATCCAAACTACTGTACATTTCCTGTACTATATTTAAAGTAACTTGTCACACATTGAGACCAAAGAATAGTTTTCAAATGTCTAGTTTATAGCAGTTGTGTACAATTTTTTTCATTTACATACTGATCCAGTGACAGTCACAATCAAATGACTTTTACAGTCATACAGTAGCTTCTTGTTAATTACCCCCTTCTTTCCTCCAGGTTCGGTCGAGTTGCTGGGTGCCATGGCTTATTGTGCACCCAAGCAGTTGTCCTCCTGCCTGCCCAGCATTGTGCCTAAGCTGACTGAAGTGCTAACTGACTCCCATGTGAAGGTGCAGAAGGCCGGCCAGCAGGCCCTCCGACAGATTGGTTCGGTCATTCGCAACCCTGAAATCCTGGGTGAGAGATGCAATGAAATGGGACAGAGCTGTAAAAACTGTCATAAGTTACGCACCCAAAGGCTTTTAAAACATAGCTTGGACCTTACCGCTTAATTTAAATATGTGGTTGTAGTTAAGTACCAGCATATTCACCCTGAGAGAGGCTTGTTTTTCTTTGTTTCTAGTTTTTAACATCTTAATGATAGACTCCAATTATACAAGTGATACAGACTTAAATGATCATCTGCACATTGTAATAGAAGAAAAGCCCAGCTTTATCTACTACCTCTGTAAAGGGAATCATTTTTTAATTTATTGCTGTTCAGTAGAGTAACGCAAATTGATTTAGGTTTATAATCAGAATTATTTCAACTGCTCTGTGCATTCACTCTACGTTCATGTATGGCATTGCCAGTCAGAAACATTCAGTAAAAGTGATTTAGTTAGCAGCACAGAAATTCTGCCAGAAAATAGTCTATACAAGGCCAGGCATGAATGAATAAAAACTACAGTTGTGAAAAAATACAACAAGATGCTTACAATATTATATATATATATATATATATATATAAAATAGTATATGTTTGAGAATTGTTTTTGCTTACCACTGATGTTTAGTTTGTTAGTATTTTAACAGTGATGTCATTGTTGCTCTCTCAGCCATCACCCCCATCCTACTGGACGCTCTCACTGATCCGTCCAGGAAGACCCAGACATGCCTGCAGACTCTGCTGGACACTAAGTTTGTACATTTCATCGATGCCGCCTCACTTGCCCTTATCATGCCCATCGTACAGAGAGCCTTCCAGGATCGCTCCACCGACACTCGCAAGATGGCCGCTCAGATCATTGGCAACATGTACTCCCTCACTGATCAGAAGGTACGCAGCATCAAAGAAATATTACAGTGAACTATAAATAAAATGTATTAATTTATTAATTGTGTTTGTGTTGTCCTTCTAACCGTGTATTCTTTTTTGTTTATTGTGTGGTATGTGTCGTCATTTATAGGATTTATCACCCTACCTGCCTAGTGTTATTCCTGGACTTAAGACCTCTCTTTTGGACCCTGTGCCTGAGGTATGACAATTATGCACATTATATTTATTCACCTGTAACCTTCTTCTGGTTCTGGTTCTGGTGGCAGCAGAAAATGGAATCAAACAGATAAGACACGACTTGGTTTATAGATCTGTGATTGTAACCTGTAGTCCAACCCAGTGATAACCTAATGAGTTTGGTGAATTGCATTTGAAAAGATGAGTACCTTAAAACTGAGAGTTTCCCTCAACTCACGGTCAACAAACTCTGAGTTTTCACTTCATCTGCTTTCAGAAATTCATCTCAGTAATATGTGTTCTGTTTATATAAAGTTGAAGTTGTAGCTGCTCTTCTTCTCCGCTCTAGGTGCGTACTGTCTCAGCCAAGGCGCTGGGTGCCATGGTGAAGGGAATGGGAGAATCCTGCTTTGATGACCTGCTGCCTTGGCTCATGGAAACACTAGCCTCTGAGCAGAGCTCTGTAGATCGCTCTGGAGCTGCACAAGGTCGGTTCTCCACTCTCTCCCTGTTTTGTTGAAGATTTGTGCTTAATATAATTTTATTGGTTGATATTAGGTCACTAATGTCACTGAATGTCTGAGTCACTGAATGATATGTGTGTTGGTGTCTTCAGGTCTGGCTGAGGTGATGGCTGGACTGGGAGTGGAGAAGTTGGACAAGCTGATGCCAGATGTGGTGCAAACAGCCAGCAAGATTGACATCGCTTCCCATGTCAGAGATGGCTACATCATGATGTTCATCTACCTGCCCCTCACCTTTGGAGACAAGTTTACTCCCTATGTTGGCCCTATCATCCCCTGCATTCTCAAGGTAGTGGCTACCCAGTTGTGGACAAGAAATTTTTTTATTGTTTTTGTTTTTTTGCAGATTTAGCCCAGAGTCTTGACTTTAACTGTGTATAATGATTCGTGTTAAATGCACCTTTATCTGGAAACTGGCTTGTTAGTGACTCAGTTTAATTACCAAACTGTGTGTGATTGTGCAGATTACACTTCACTGCACCTCAGTATCGCTTACCCTCTCTGTGTTGTCCACCAGGCTCTGGCTGATGAGAACGAATATGTGAGAGACACAGCACTGCGAGCCGGACAGCGAATCATCAGCATGTATGCTGAAACCGCCATCGCACTGCTGCTCCCTGAGCTGGAACAGGGCCTGTTTGATGACCTGTGGAGAATCAGGTTAGACTTAAATACACTGTAACATGTTAGTGATCAAATAAATGTTATCTCTTTTATTGACTAATCTGTGCTGTTGTTGGTTTGCAGGTTCAGCTCCGTGCAGCTGCTTGGAGATCTGCTGTTCCATATCTCTGGAGTAACAGGAAAGATGACCACAGAGACCGCCTCAGAGGATGATAACTTTGGAACAGCTGCATCCAATAAAGTATGAATACATTTATTTTCATCAACAAATTTTCTCCAGATTCATCCAGTTAATAAAAAGAAGCAAAAGCTGTTTTTTGTTATATTTTTACTGCCACCAATACAGTGTTGTGATGATTCCGGTATCCAACATTGATTTGTCAAACACTGCTGACCTTTGACCTTCTCCCTCCCAGGCTATCATCGGTGCTCTTGGGGCTGAGAGACGTAACCGTGTCCTCTCTGGCCTCTACATGGGCCGTTCAGATACCCAGCTGGTGGTTCGACAGGCTTCCCTCCATGTGTGGAAGATCGTGGTGTCAAACACCCCCAGAACTCTTCGGGAGATCCTCCCAACCCTCTTCTCTCTCCTGCTGGGTTTCCTGGCTTCCACTTGCCCTGATAAGAGAACGGTATTACTCTTTTTCACTTTATAACCCACTGTTTATATGTCCACTGATTTGTGACAGTATTAGCATTTTTCTGTCACTGTGGAAGTACCTGCACAGGCCCTTTTTACTGATGCTGTGTGTCCGTGTGCTTTTAGATTGCTGCTCGTACACTGGGAGACCTGGTGAGGAAGCTGGGAGAGAAGATTCTCCCTGAGATTATTCCCATCCTGGAGGATGGGCTGCGTTCCGATAAGAGCGACGAGAGGCAAGGTGTCTGCATTGGTCTCAGTGAGATCATGAAGTCCACCAGCAAAGATGCAGTGAGTCATGCATATGCTCTTAACACAGATATTTCTCTGCCATTATACAAGCATGTAACATCACCGCTAGTAGGTTGAATGAGATTAAAATTATAAAATGATAGAAAAAACAGAAGGCTTAGGGCAGAAGTCTGAGAACTGTAATTACCTGAATTATTATTGACCTGATGTTGTTTGCAACACAGGTTCTTGTCTTCTCTGAGTCACTGGTTCCCACAGTCAGGAAGGCTCTCTGTGACCCCCTGGAGGAGGTTCGAGAGGCTGCAGCCAAAACCTTTGAGCAGCTCCATGCAACCATTGGTCACCAGGCACTCGATGACATCCTGCCTACCCTGCTCAAACAGCTGGTAAGGGAGAGAGGACACAGAGTCTAAAATCCACATAGCATTAAAAAGTTTTTCATCTGGCCTATAATACACTGCATATCTTTTCCCAGGATGATGAGGAGACAGCTGAGTTTGCTTTAGATGGTCTGAAGCAAGTCATGGCAGTGAAGAGTCGCTCTGTGCTGCCTTACTTGGTTCCAAAGGTAACGCTCATAGTCAGGTTTTCCTTTGTTAGTCCACATTACTGTGTCTGTATGAGTGACTAAAGCAGATGCCCCCTGTCATTGTGACAGCTGACTGCTCCGCCTGTGAACACTCGTGTACTGGCCTTCCTGTCCGCTGTGGCTGGAGACGCTCTGACACGCCACTTAGGAGTCATCCTGCCTGCTCTGCTTTCCTCCCTCAAAGGAAAGCTAGGCACAGAGGATGAAGCACAGGTACCACCAGCACTCATAAATTATAATATCTAGTGCTCCTGTTGTGCTTCAGCCTTTTGTTCTCTCCTCATAAAGAACTAACGATAACCCTCATTACAGGAATTGTGCAGCTGCCAAACAGTGATCCTATCAGTGGAGGATGAAGTAGGCCAGCGCATCATCATTGAGGACCTGCTGGAGGCCACACGAGGTGCTGATCCCGGCCTCAGACAGGCTGCCGTCACCATCCTCAATGCCTACTTTGCTCGTACTCGCCTGGACTACAGCACCCATACACGCACCTTGCTGTCAGGCCTCATCCGCCTTCTCAATGATTCCAACCCAGAGGTCCTGGCACAGAGCTGGGATACCATCAACTCCATCACCAAGGTGTGTAATATAAAATAACATAAATTTGTCTTTGTGTTGTTATTTATTATGCTATTTATATTCACACATGATGCAAAGAAAACAGAGTTCAGTACTTTATTGTTTAATCAAAGGGTAAATGTGGATACTGTGTTTTTACTTATTGTTCTGTAGAAACTGGATGCGAGCAGCCAGCTGGCTCTAATTGATGACCTGCATCGAGACATTAGATCAGCAGCTGCGGACGTAAAGGGTCAGCACCTGCCGGGTTTCTGTCTGCCCAAGAAGGTAAGAAGGCTCGTCCTGACACAATAAACACTGGCACCTTATTACAGCATGGTGACTTCATTCTTGTATTTCTACCTTTTACCACATCCCTTTGTCTTCCTGAGCTCCTGTGTTGGCAAATGGCTTCAACTTTGCTCTGCCACCACTGTGGACAAGTTTCTGGTTCCCATATGTCACATATGTGACTACAGTTGTGCAGACAACTGTACAGACTTTACAAAGATAGTGACAATCACATAGAGGCCTTTCCATTTGTCTGTTGAGTTCTGCAACATCAGTTCTATCAGACAAGTTCTTTAAAAAGTTTTAAAATAAAAAATATCACTTGTTTCAGCTCCACAAATGTGAGCAATGTTTGCTGCTGCTCTCTGGTTCTTTGTAAATTAAATATCTTTGGGTTTTTGACTGTTCGTCTGAAAAAATTAAGCAATTTAAAGAGGTCACCTTGGGCTTTGGGAAATCACAATAGGCCTTTATCACAATTTTCTGACATGTTATGAACTGAGTAATTAAGCAGTTAATAGCAAAACATTAAATGACAGAATAATCAGTGAAGATAATAATTTGTTACAGCCCTGTTCATGATCATACTTACTGTTCTACATCCTCTTTGTGTCCACAGGGTGTGACCTGTATCCTGCCTGTCCTCAGAGAAGGTGTCCTCACTGGTAGCCCTGAGCAGAAGGAGGAGGCAGCTAAAGCATTAGGAGGGGTCATCAAACTGACCTCCCCTGAGGCACTGCGTCCCTCTGTTGTCAACATCACCGGACCTCTGATTCGTATCTTGGGAGACCGCTTTGCCTGGACAGTGAAGACCGCTCTGCTCGAGACTCTCACCCTGCTGTTGGCAAAGGTCTGTACCTGTATCTCCCTATGAGACACCAGAGGGGCAAAATACTGTTGAAAATAGTCATATCTTTCTTCATAAATAGTGTCTTTAGGTCACAATTTTTCAGCTCTAACCTCTGGACTGTATTCCTCCTCCAGGTGGGCATTGCCCTGAAGCCCTTCCTTCCTCAGCTGCAGACCACCTTCCTGAAGGCCCTGCAGGACTCGAGCCGGGGAGTAAGGCTGAGGGCTGCTGAGGCTCTGGGCCAGCTGGTTTCCATCCACACCAAGGTGGACCCGCTCTTCACTGAGCAGCTGTCTGCCATCCGCAACGCTGAGGACTCTGGAGTCAGGTGAGTGCTCGTACACTAAACAGTTTCTGAAAATTTAAGTTGGAAGAGACTTTAATCAGCTTGCCCTGTCAGCTATTGCTCTAATTTCTCTATTTTTGGAAAGGGAATGATTTAGCTTTTAATCTCACAGACACCCAGACAGACTATGCATATTAAATTACATTTTGGATTCCTGATTGGGATGGTGTTGATGTTGTACAAGTAAAGCAAACATAAGAACATGACAACAGTGAGACTCTTAATGAGATCATTTCCACTGATACTTCATATCTGATAAGGCAAGACATTCTTTAGTTGATTTCCTCACAACCCATGTACGCAATCAAGCCCCTGTCCTGTGAAAAGGGGATGCAAGCAGACATTTCTTCAGTTAAAAGGGTCATAAACAAAAAAGGTTGGGGAGTTGCAGATGTGACATACAAAGTTACATGGAAATGTGATTGGTGTGTGAAAAAGGCCCCAAGCAACAACAGGCAAACCCATCAGAAACAAACGTATAACATAAAACACAAAATAATAACACCATATCAAACAGCCCATAAATAATGTATGGGATTTGATATTTGTTCTTAAATTCTTAACTAGAGACCAATATTATTGGCTCATATTAGCTTATCATTGATATGTCGGTATATCTGAATATGTTAGCCAATAAGTAATAAGAAATGTCAGTACAGAAATGACAAATGCATGGTGGAGTTTATTTAAAAATAGTGTGTCCATTACATAATTTGTCCACCAGAGAGCACTGATGAAATCATTTTTCAGCTGTCCTTCTCAGTCTGAACACTGGTCTTGGTCAAATCTAAAGGGTCATATTTGTTTGTATTCATGTTAAAAACTAATACCTGCCAATATATCTTTATGTTTTTTAAAGGTTCAAGTATTAAAAATCTCATCAACCTCAAAAATCCATTTTGGCAGGGCTATTTTTAACACATACAGTTGTTGTTCTTGTGTTGTGTTCTATACCCCTTTCACAGGGAGACTATGCTCCAAGCCTTAAGGTTTGTCATCCAGGGGGCCGGGTCAAAGGTGGACCCAACCATCCGCAAGAACATCACCACTACATTACTTGGCATGCTGGGACATGATGAGGTATGACAGGATGCCTTGCAGCATCAAATGAAGCTGAGAAGACTTTTTTTTTTTTTTTTAAGATCTGTTGCAACATGCCTGTTTTTCCACCCCCAGGGCATGTAATTGCCACTGAATGCATCAAGTAATTACCTATGAAATAAAGTGTAAATGTATAAACACTTAGAGGAAATTTCACAAAGAGCTGTTCAGTGGTGTAGTTTTTTGTGTGATCACAGTAGAAAAACGGAAGTCAGGCAGAGAGGATGTGGTTTTCTAAAAAGGTGGTTTTGAGCCTCCATGTCAGTTTGAGAATAAATGACACTCAACCTGTCTCTGTCTGGCTGTCTGATTGTGTGTGTGTGTGTGTGTGTGTGTGTGTGTTTCTGTGTGTGTGTATGCGTGCGTGTATATAGGATGCAACTCGAATGGCCTCAGCAGGCTGTGTTGGTGAGCTGTGTGCCTTCCTGTCAGAGGAGGAGCTAAAGAGTGTGTTACTTCAGCACATTTTAGGTTGGTATTTATATGCAAAGTTGTCATCACCTGCTCTCTGAATATAACCAATAATACTTTGTACAGCAACTGGCTTGGTGTACAGACTGAAACAATAATAGTGACTAAAAAATGTGTATTTTTGCTTAGTTGTAGTAACAGGATATATACCTGTGTGTATGTGTTACCTAATTTTCTAATTCATGTATTTATTTCTGTGTTTTTGCCTTTAGCGGATGTGTCTGGTGTGGACTGGATGGTGCGTCATGGCCGTAGCTTGGCCTTGGCCATAGCTGTCAAGTCTGCTCCTGAGAAGCTGTGTGGGAAGGACTACTGTGATACTGTAACAGAAACCATTTTAACCAATGCCACTGCTGACAGGGTGAGGAGAAAGTCTGTTCTCTGACAGTACATTTTTCACATCTCTCATTAACTAATACACATGGCTGCAATGAATATCCTGTATAAAACACCTGTAAAGTAGTTGTTTGATATTTTGAGCAAATATAGTTATTTACAAGGGGGTCTATGCTATGTTGCCAGGCAACCAGCATAGACCCCAGAAAGTCACTGCTCCTGGCCAGGGGATATTCCAGCCCATAGCCCACCATCAAACCACAACTTGTTGTTACACAGATGAATCAAATGGGATAGAAGGTGTAATTAGTGAGCTTTAGAGGGGTTGGTAGGCCAGTTTTTTGCTTTTGGACAGAGCCAGGCTAGCTGTTCTCCTCGTTTCCAGTCTTTATGCTAAGCTAAGCTAACTTGCTGCTGGCTGTAGCTCTGTATTTTCTGACAGAAATTAGTGTGGTATTGGTCCTCTTCCCACAGGGAGTGCTGCAGATTGTAGATTATTACACTATTCAATCAAGAATTCAACAGACTTGAAATCTATATAACTATATGCTGTTGCCTTACATTGTATGTCATTCCTGTTCTCTGTTGGTACATATTGTTTTTACCCGCCTCTTCCAGATCCCTATTGCCACCAGTGGAATCAGAGCGATGGGATACCTGATGAGGCATCATCTCAGAACAGAGGGGGGCAGCAGTATTTCCCAGCGCATCATCACACAGTTAGTCAAGGTAAAGCACTAAGCGTTTCATTGAACTGATAATCACAGGCTATTGACTTCCTTTTTTATATTTATATGTGCAAAGAAGTGAGTCCACAGCATCTTCCGCTGCCCCCGAGTCGCCGCAGAAATCTGAAATCTGTTCTGTAAAATCTGCTGTAGAATACATTCATTGATACTACACAGCTCCTGTTGCCAAGGCAAAATCCAGCTGAATCTATGTTTCCTTCTTTGAAACCTCAGGAACTTGATTCAGATATCAGTCACAAATTATTAATTTCACAAAGCTTTCAGGTGTACACTAATGTCTGATGATGAGATCTAATATCAGACTGATAGATATCAGATGTCAAGTTGAAGTTCAAGTTAAAGATGTGAAGCTATTAAGAATGTCAGTGAATGAATGCTGCGATAAGTACCTGCTGTCACGGTGTGTAAGAGATGGAGGTTTTGTGTGATGACATCTGCTGTATGTGTGACCACACAGTGTCTTCAGAATCAGTCCAGTGACATCAGACTGGTGTCAGAGCGGGTGCTGTGGTGGGTGTTTAAAGACCCCGCCACGCCCTCAATGGAGGCCAGTCTCATTAAGCCTCTGCTGAAGAGTCTGCTGGACAACACCAAGGACAAGAACACCAGCGTCAGAGCCCAGAGCGAACACACCATCGTCAACTTGTTACAACTCCGCCAGGGAGAGGAAACCATGCAGGTCAGACTACAGACTCTCTCTAATGTAATTTACAGATGGAGATGATGTACATAAGAAAGGACTGTCTAATTTTTACTTTTTGCCCTTTCTGCAATGCAGACCATTACTGCCATTCTGGACTCTGCGAGCAACGACCTGCTGTCAGAGTGCCACCGCAGGTCTTTGAAGAAAATCGCCAGCTCGCCAGACTCTAATGAAGAGATAGATGACACCATCCTAACGTGATGGAGCAGGACTGAGCAACTGAGCAATGAAATCACATCTGCAGAAATCAACAGAAGCTTGACTGACATGTAAAACAAGTCTCCACTGTATGAGAACCCCAGACACACTCACCACACATGCCCGTGTTGCCTTTCATGGACCAAGGCTGAGATGGGTAGAGTTTTGACTGGTTTCCTACATATTCCCCAACAAATTGTTTCTTTTTTTCTTTCTCACTTTGCATCATTGTTTTAGCGGCCTTACGCCCATTTCTAACTTTCTTCTTTTATCTTACAATGTGAAGGTTATTCTCCTGTACTGAATTAAATTAGGAAGACACAAGGCCAAATCTTTTTTGATGTTTCAATGTTTTGCTGCTTATTTTACCAAAATGATTTCAAGCATTTAAGACATCACTGTAATGTAAAGCGACACCCCTATCTTTAACTTTTATTTGGACTTTGTGTGTGAGAGTTGTTTTGGGGGGAAAGCAGCCTCTTGTAAGAATAAAAATCATTCTTATGTCAGTGATGCAGTTGTACAAAGGCAATACAAAATAAAAAGATCTTGATTTCATAATGTAGTCTGTTAAATACTGGAAAATTGTTTGCTTTGGTGTGGGGTCAGGAATCACTGAGACATTCATCACACCTTCCTGTAAGTCCATAGAGTTGTCAATGCAAGTGACAAGACAAACCACAGCCACAACCTCGTTTGTGACCTTGACACCATCTTGTTTTGGGCTCTAAAAGTGCCATCATCTCTAGGTATAAACCTAAATGACTGAAGGACAGGCTTTAAATTACATTTCATGTTGCCTAGACATATTAATCATATCCTTTGATGAACCCATGATCTCACTAGTGTTAATAGGGGGATGGAGTTGATTTATCATATGCTATGTCTGGTAGTTTTTGGTGTGTATAGTGTGATTTATTTTGTTCAGATTATTACCTGCTATTTAATTAACTGTGCTTGTAGAAGTTGTGAATCAATGGGACGGTTCGAGTCTGCTGAACTCCCAGCAGCATGAGTCTAGTGTTCATCAATGGGATGGGACGGCTGGGCTGTAGCAGGAGCTTGCGCAGTGAGGCCGGGTCAGAGTTGGGTGCAGCTCCACCAGAGAAGGAAGCGGAGTTTCCGGCTGTTTGCAGCGGAGGGAGAGGATTGCTGACGCCGCGAAACCCCGAGAAAAACGCCGCCGGCTCGGGGGCTAAGAGTTTCTAGCATCTGTAGTGGTCGTATTCTTTCATATCGGGGGATCTGGGGGCAGGTGATTTTTTTACGGGCCGAGGGGGTCGGACAGCAAACCGAGCAAAGAAGCGGCACAAGGCGGGGGTGAGCCACCAGCTACCGGCATGGCCAGGGACTACGATTACCTCTTCAAGCTGCTCATCATCGGTGACAGCGGTAAGCCGACACCGGGGATGCGGGACGGGAAGTGGGCCTTGCCGTGTTTTTTTACAGGGAGGGAAGCAGAAATGCAGCACTAGGGCCGACGTGTACTTGTCTGACGCGTTAACTACATGTTATTTTTATTTTATGCACGGAATATTTTTTTTGTGAAATGTACACATCCGCCATATTTCTGTGGCGGTGACAGGGCGGAGGTTGTGTGTCCGGGCTGGGCATGTCAGCCGATCAGGCCGGATATCGTCTCCAGATTATCAGGGTTTGTCTCTCGAAGAAATGTAGACCCATTCTTCTATCGACTGAGACATTTGTTTTAGCTCCACAACAAAACACACAATGTAACCCAAATTACTGTGCGGGGGTTCCCATACTTCTTAAATTTGGCCTCTTGTTTGTATCCCCTGTTAGCTAAGTTAGCTAGCTGGAAGTTGGGCTAATACTACACTTGGGTTATGTAGCTAACTGTAACGATAGCAGGACTGAGAGGAGGGTGTTCTTGAGGTTTAGGTCTACCTACACAAACTAAAATGGTTTTTCTAATGTTTTCTGCACAGTGTTAAGTTACCTCAGTTAGGTTAAGTTAGTGAAATGCATTTTGTTGTTTAGCTGGCTAGCATGATACTGCTAGCTGCTTTATAGTGGAGGAATGCTGCACTGCAGTCTCTGGTTTACATCTTTGCATCCAGCCGGTCAAAGTATAGTGAAGTGACACAGTGGTCAGTGTCAGCTGTAGTGTCACTCAATTAGGAGCATCTGTCTGCCAAGCTGCTGAGGTTCAAAAACTACTGGCTATGTGGTAACCTCAGCTTCTTCATTATGTTAAAACGTGTGGCAACCAATGTCTTAGTCACAGGTAGATCCGTAATGTAAATCTGATAAGGGCCGCTCAACTTGTATCTCCCTGTTAAAGTGAAAACATGCCTTTTCAGTGCAGCTCCACCCTCAGTAGGAGTGTAGCCTCATCCTGCAGGACCTCTTTGTGGGCAATGATCTTTGCATTCATTGACAGCCCCGATCCTGGCACTACCCCATCAGCTGGCTGCTCACAGTGGAGGGCAAGGCAGCACAGCAGGCCCTTCACTGCCACTCACACACAGAGGCCAGTGTTCCCTCAGCTGCAGTGTGGAAATACAACTGTCTGTAGTGCTGCGCCAGATTATTTAGGAATGATGCTCTGACCTTCTGCCCCTCCTCAGCTGCATGTAGGACAGATCTGCTGCTGAGAATCGAGACATTCCACACACTGGATCTTCACGCTGCACTGAGGCCGAGTTTTATCACTGGATTAGCTGGACTTGTTTAGCCTCTGGCCTGCCACAGAAGGACATGCACATGACATATCTGTTGACAGAGAGTGGTTTGACACTAGCTCTGTTGTGTTACATAAAATTTTGTCAAGCAGCTCATCGGACGCATAAGATGTGAACTGCCACTCCTCTGCAAGACCTGTGGAGTATTTAATATAACACACAGACAAGGCTGCAAAGGCTGGAAATGGAAATGTCCTGAATGGTTTTGTTACTGTCAAGCTGAGTGTTTAATTTTCTGGAGGTTTTTGGCAAGACAGCATGAAGGCATGGCATATAAATGCTTCAAAAGTACAAAAAGATGATCTCTCTCCTGCTTTGAAGCTTTGGTTATTGTTTGTATGAACAAAACTGTGTAGCATGGAGACCACAGGAACCTGAGAGCTTATTATGTTGGGACCAATCAAACATGAGATGACAATAACACAATAGGTAGGCTAAGTAACAGGGCTGCAGGTTGAGTCCCACCCCAGGCTGGGCAGCAGAGTCATTTCCTAACTTCCAGTTGTTACCTGACAACTGATCTGAGAGACAGCACTGATCCCTCTCATCTGTCTTCCCTTTTTAATCCTATTCCCTTTCTCCTCTCCTTTCATCTGCTGTGTAACTCTTATTTCCTCCTAAAACCTACTTATCATGCATGATAATTTTAGGAACTCAGTAATACTTGTTCCAGTTGTTGTCTTGCCTCTGTGGCTTTGACGTGAGCCTTTCCAGTGGCTGTTGTCAGTACAAATGTCATCAAGATACTTTAAATGAAAACAAAGCCTTGCAGCCTTGTTTACTTTAAGTCCTTCATCCTGAACACTGCAACAAGTAAAATTTTGTCATTATACTTTAAAGTACTAAATCTCTGGTACAGAGGGATTACAAATGTTTGGGTTGATGTCTTGTTTTCGGCTTGCAGTCATCACATGCTGTTTCCCTTGGGCAACAAGAATATAATGAGAAACTAGAACCTCATGGAAAGGTGCTCCTTTGTTGTGTACAAAACCTTGCAAAAGATCAATGTGTTTGTCCTCAGGCAATAGTAGTATTTTGTTTGAAAACTAAAAGTCAAATATCACAAAGAATGCATGTTTTTTCTCTTTTGGAAACCTGTTGTACTCTAAACCTCATCCTGTGCTTGTGTTTCCTCCTCAGGAGTGGGGAAGAGCAGTCTCCTCCTGCGATTTGCAGACAACACATTTTCAGGTCTGTGGTTCTACCTCAGCAACTGTAGCATCAATTTCAGACTTTGCTTTTTAATGTTGTGGGTTATTAACTTGATTTTGTGTTTGTATGCATGTTTGCAGGTAGCTATATCACCACGATTGGGGTGGACTTTAAGATCCGGACAGTGGAGATCAACGGGGAAAAGGTGAAGCTACAGATCTGGGATACAGCAGGGCAGGAGCGCTTTCGCACCATCACCTCTACGTAAGTGGATTTATACGCATACACACATTCACATGGGCTTTTTAGGTGAAGCCCTTCGTTTTCATTTCAACAATTGAATCTGAAACCAAGAAAGGTTCTTTGCGGTCCTCGGATTAGGTATTATTTGAGGAAGCAGTTTGTAGACAACTAGAATAAGTCGGTGCTGCTCTGTGAAACTGGGTGGAATTCCCCACAGATCCTAATTACAGATGTGAGAGGGAGGCTCCTGGTCTCATACTGTAGTGCTACATGACGGCAAGGGCTGGGCGGCTTTACCCTCTTATGCTCGTAGTATGTGTCACACTTTTGTCCAGTGTTGTATCACATCCATGTGGCCCTGTGTTCACACTGATCTAGAGCAGAGCTTCCTTTTCTAAAGAGGTAACCAGTGACCTGAACTGACCAAAAATTGTTGGCTGACTGTATAGCTGTATCCTGATGTAGCTTATGTAAATGTGCTGTAGATCTCTGCTGCTGCTTAAAAACCATTAAAAGCACGTAAATCAGCAGTACCATTGTACCGTACAGATTCTGTTTTCAATATGACAGTGGAGTTTTATGGTATAGAGGCATAATGTTTAAAAGGATACACAGCAATCCTTGCTCATAGCATAAATTCATTGTTGGTTTTGGTCTCCACAGGTTTGTTAGTGATGATGATAATAATAAAGAGTTAAAATAACACCAGTGTCATCCCTGATGTGCAGCACTCAAACTTGCTGGATTTTTTCATGTTGGCATTCAAACTTAATCAACCCACACTATTATTATTGTTGCAACACAAGAGCCAGGGTTCCCAGAAACACAGATGTCAAACATGTTTTCAACACTACCTGTGAGCTAAATCTGACCACCCAGTGATGTGTTCAATTTACTATCTGTTCAGTTCAGCCACAGCTGAATCACAACACAAATCAAACGCAAAGCGGCCCAGCTTCACGTGAATGGAAATACTTTCCCTGTCAGGCACGCTTTCAAAACACACTGCATCATTTGCCTCGACTCCTGCAGCTCACAGCGTAATGCTAATGAACAAAACTGGGTTATGTCACATTCGTGTCAGGTTTTAATGGGTCACTGGAAGATGCAGCAGTAGTTAGCCAGGTGACTGTTTTTAGATCTCTGGCTGAGAAAAGGTAGTTAACACAAAGTGAATGTAAACTTGAAATATTAATAATGAATGTTTTTTTTAGGGGAACAACTCTGTCATTAACTCATCTATAATTAACATCTTTTGCATGTTGTCATGACTCCTATTACTACTATTACTCCTAATGACAATAATTATAATATTATAGTAATCATACTGACAAGTTTGGCTTTAGAGCATTTTCACTGAAAATCGCTGCATGCTGTGTATGAAAATGACAGTGATGAGTGTACTGAGAGCGGAAAAATATTAATAAGAGATAAAAGAAATTGCAGATTTGGATGATGATTCTGTGTCACTACAAATAACTTCATTCACATTACACATAGTCATTTAAACCACTGTTAACATGAAAATATTGATTATAGCAGCTTTAAAACAGTCTTTATAAACTACACCCCAATGACCAAACTGCTGTAGGATGTATTGTTTGACGTAACAGATTTAGCTAAAGAAGGTAAAGCATCCAAAACATTTCTAGCAAACAACAAGCAGTTAGTAGTGATGGAATGATTGACATGTTTGCTGCTTCATTTAGTTTGTTCAGTGTGGTGGTCCTAGACTGTCAGTTTGCAACCCCAAATTATTCAGGTGTAGTTTGCTCCTGTTGCTGCCAGCTGTCGCTCTACCAGAGTGTGTCCCTTCACTGTGTCTGGCAGCCAATATTTCCGCGTGTTCATGCATTCACACTAATGCCAGCTGTCAAACTGCTTAGTCAATATGACTTTCCATTTCAGTTACTGCGCAGTTTACATGACAGGCTTGACATTACAGTACCAAATTTACACTTGTGTAATAAATAAGAGCATAATGTGCTGCCAGTCTCACTGTATGAGGAGGCACGTCTGAGCAGCACAGGCAGCAACAACATTGATGTGACCTACAGCCCAAACTGCTGCCTCACTCCTCACCCTTTTGACTTTGAGCAAAACAGGCTGCGCTTAGGAGATATTAAATCATCACTGTCTGGAGCTCTAGCACGCTTTTGTCCTAAATAAGACCAGGAGGTCATGTGTAAGTTTTATGATGTACCAGCACCGCAGCAGAACAAACAAAATTATCCAGAAAGCTTCAACCTCTGTAGTGCTGACGCTGAGCCCTTGAGGCCGATCATTCTAGTTTGGAAGAGAGCTGCCAGTTGTTCTTGTAGGAATCCTCTACCAAGCATGCCTATTAGGCTGATTGTTCACTCTGCTGAAGCAGAGGCATGGTGACTCATTGTGGCTCAAACGAATTTTCACTGCGGAGGTGGACTGCGGGCACAGACCTGATTGGGCAGCTTGAGGCCATATGAGTCTGCTGCCATCACCCTTAAACCCAAATCAAGACCCTGAAATCACAGCGTATTGTAAAGTCCAGCTATTAACATTTTGCCTCTGTTTGTGCAGAGTTTTACTGCAGAAAGGTGACGCAACCCAGCCTACATGCCTGCTGTGTGTTTATGGCTCTATTCATGTGTACTGAGCAGACACACATACATACATGTGCACACTCACAGCCATCCAGCCCTGCTGTCTGGTGGCTCATTACTGCTGAACGTTGGGGACAACACCACATCCCCACACTGGTCAGTTGGCAGGCAACAACACTGACTGACACACACACACACACACACACACACACACACACAGTGTTCGACAAAAGGTTCTTTTTGTGTTTATTTGGCGAGTACAAGACTGGGATGATGCTCTGGGGCCTGGCCACTGTTTCTGAAGCTCGCAGGTCTACAGTTGAACTGTCACACTTTGATTTAATGTCTGTGAGACAGATGTTGGTCGATTTCTGTGGAAGGTCCTCCGTTATCTGTCACACACTTCCGGCTCAGTGTCGGTGTAGTGTTATTGTAGTGCAGTTATTTCAGCTACTCTAGATGGTTCATTGTCAGCCCGGACACCAAATATTTTGGGTGAATGGTAAAGGCCCAGATGTTCAGTATTGCTGACCTGGGTTCAGACTGCAGCTCAAGGACTCATTGCTCATTTTAAGTAACTGCACCATTAGTAGTAAAGTGTCTTTTTTTATACTTATAAGATGATAAAGGTGTTTCCTAATTGAGATTTGTCTCCCTGCTGACATCATAATAGTTACCTCAGTGGTAGCCAACCTCTGTCAGATGTACCCCCAGCACTGACATGAACCTGTTTATCAAGACCACATGTCGTTCTAAATGTGTTTAGTGGCAGTGTTTTAAGTGATTATCATTTCCAACAACCGAGACATAAAAGTGGATATAGTGGATGGATGCAGCAAGTTTTTCATAATTAAACCAACAGCTCAACTGTTTAAAATGAGTGTTATCCTTATCTAGCTGCTTAAACTGGTTTATTTATTACACTGAGCTTGGCCTGTCCATTATTTTAAGCTGTCTCAACTGTGTATCCGCTACTGTTAGCTAACTGTTCTAAATCCTCTGTTTGCTTGCAGTAAACTAGTTTTAATTCAATTGTACTCACAACTAGGGAGTGATGGTGTTCTAGCTGATATATGTGGGTATATTTAGACTAAACATTACTTTTGGGACCCAAGTTGTTGTCAAGATGATGTGCGCCTTCGTTCAGTTGTGTGCTCATTCACACACACACACACACACACACACTGATGGCAGTGAGCTTCGTGAGTGCTGGCCTGAAATCCAGGGGTTCATTGTCTTGCCCAAGGACACTGCGTTGGTGCCAACCTAGCAATTAGTTAATGACCTTTCTTTTTCTTCATATACTCGTGCCTTAGACACAGTATTGATATATGTATACCCAGCTCTGACTGTCAGTCTATTAGCTGGAGAAAACGTCAGTTTATTTGCTGTTATTTGCAGCCATTCCTTTAAAATGATTGCAAACAATAGCTGTGACTAAGCAGTGATGTACTGTATATAACAGCTGCACTTTGGGCCTAAATGATGACATATTAACAGTGACCAGTATGTGTGTTTAACAGGTAATATTTAGTTCATGTTGTGAGATTAGTGGTCTGAACTTCTTACTGCTGCTCATTCAGTTTTGCTTACCCTCATCAACTAGCTGTTATATAAACCATTCAGAAAAACCTTTGTTGTGTCCCCTCTCCCTGCTATTGATTTATTATTAGATGTAGATGATGGTGTTTCAGCAGAGAGTAAGAAGCAACATCAGCTTATTTCCTGCAAGAACAGATGTGTATTTTCTAGGCCAAGTCACGGGAGACAGGCAGATTGTAAAGTATTTAGTTGTACAAAAAAATCCCCAAAATGCTAAGAAAATTGCATGATAAATATTTTGAATAGATTGAAGCATTCTGCTGCTGAAACAGTGCGTTAGTCAGTGGTGAATGGAAGCACTCACGCGCATGGAGTACAATGAGCCCACAGCACCTAAATTCCAAAACAACATCTGGCAGAGTGGAGTCGGGCAACAGAAAACACACATACTCAATGGCATGTCTGTCTGTCACTGCAACACACACTCGACGGGTGTTGACACACTCGGGATGTTTGCCACAGAAAGGCGCAGCCAGTGTTTTAAAAAATACTTTCCAATTGGAAAATGAATCCAGTACGGTCTACAGTGTCGCAGTGACAGTCTGGAACAATACATACAAACAAGAAACAGAAACAGCAATTAGGACATAATGTGGACAGAACCAAATATTGTAACAGTGACAATGTGACATGAAAAGAGACAAATTACAGTTTGGTTATGGCAGGAGTGACTGGTGTTTAATCCAAGGCAGAAACAGATCCTTTCCTTTCCTGTCAGTCAGCCAATGAAAAAAGAGCCTCAAACACACAGATGTCAAGTTTCAGTTTCTTATTTCACACCTGAAACATGTTCCTGCCTGTGGGAGGAACATGTTTCTGATCAGGTCCATTTAAACAGGTGCAGTGAAAGAACTTTCTAATAAGGCACCCTCTGTACGGAGGTTTTAATAGCTATATTAATGCTTAATAAATCATTAACTAATCCCTAAAACCTTCTGTAGTTAGATCTAAAATGGCTAAATCAGCTGTCTTTCTGTTTAATTCTGACTGTTACTATGTGTCCGATTATCTGTTTCTTTCTCATTGTTAGTGCTGCTTATCTTGACCAGGACACTCTTGGAAAATAGATTTTTTATGGTTTCTGCTTAAATAAAGATTAAATAAAATAACAAGATGGATAAATATTGGGCTTTTCAAGTTGTGAAAATTCTGAGGCTGTTGTTTAACATCTTCCATCAGGACACTCAATTTGACTGTTTCATCTCCTTAACTCATCTCATCCAATGAATTATTTGGAAAAGTGCAGCAGAGCCTTTGGACCTAAACTTATTTTAAGAACCCTTAATTAATGAGTTACTGACATTCACAGACTTACTAACTTTTGTTAGCTGTTAACATTTATAACTACTTAAGACTAAACATTTAATTTATTTTATTACCGTCTATTAAAGGAATAGTTCTACATTTTGGGAAATCATGACCAGAAATGTCTAACTATTAGTTAAATGACTTGACTTTATAAATAACTCAACAGACATTTTCACAACCTGTCAACATAATGGTTATTCTTATTCATTTTTCTCCTTATAAAGAATTTGTAAACAATTTATTAACCATTAATAAAGTCACTATTTACAGCCGTTTATAAAGGATGACTTATCAGAGAGTGTTACTAAGAGCTGTCAGCTGGACTGAACTGGTTGATGAATTTGCTGTTTCTTGGGCACTCTTGGATTAAAAACTGAGATTCATGAGTCTTCTTGGGATCTTTCCAGTAAATGTTCACATCTTTTCAGTGAATAATTTGGACAGAACATAGAAGTACTCGTGAATATCCTTTGCCAGTTCCACTGCATGCCACACCTGAACAGTCAAATAAACATATATATGAGTGATCATGTTCAACTCACCAGTGGAATTCCTGCTCACTGTTAGAACATACATGAAAAAAGAGCCTACAAACAACAATGTACAGGTATATTTCTCTCTAAAAAAAGATTTTCATTCAAAATGTATGCATTTTTTTTCTTATAAATATATTGATTTCATCCAAACCTATATGACTTTTTATAAAAATCATTCTTTGGGTTGATCCTTCCCAACAACCAGCTGAAATGACAAGAAGACATCTGCATAGGTTTGCACAGCTGCATTAGACGTGAGTTCAAACGCAGACAGACATGAGACATCACTGTGCCACACTGTAATTCATTCATGCTCAGAGATTTCAGGTCAATACATACTGTTTTACCAATGGAGTTACAGATATGTCACCTAAAACGGAAGCCCGGCAGCTAAGAAATCAAAGTGCCCATGAAGTATTGAAGCAATGAGAATGGAGGTAGACCTTTTCTATTAGTGACGAACCAAAGCAGCTCAGATGTTGACCACTGCAGAGGAAGTTTAGAGGAGTTTCTTACACCCCCATGCATTTAACCACATGAAATTCAACAGGTTATTGTTGAGCTGGATTGATTGACTTGAAGAACTGATGAGCATTCTACCCACTGTAGTTCTTCCTCCTTCTCAAGCTGATGTAAACATTTTGAAAATTTGGTCAACTAGGAAGATGATTGACATCATGAGGACAATGCTAGACAGTGTCTTTTTCTTTGAAAAAGAATAAATGTTTAAATGTTAAATATAATGTGAACTGTAGAACATACCACCTGCACAGACGCTGCCTTCAGCCACCCACAGGTTTATTCAGATGTCAGAGATGAACATGAAGGCCTCATAGAGTTCACCACAGATCTAAGACAGTCCCAAATAAGAAGTGCTGGTTTGTATACATTCACTTGCCCTACACGGACTTGATTGTGTTTTATGCACAATGCAGCATAAAAAGCAGGATCTTTTGGCCTCTGCTGCTTTGATTTTGAAGTTTTCAAAAGCTGTGCTTATTTATCTATTTATTTTGGCTAATGGAACTACCTGCTTAGCAAATGTTAACTGTTCATCATCGACATCACAGCAGGCAGAGCACGGCATTAGCAATAATATGAATTTGTGTTACTGGCTACTTAAAAGGTTTAAGGCCAAAATTCACTTTCATTCTACTTTTGTTTTGGACTCCAGTCCACTCCTGAGGGAAATATCTGCGTCTTTAGCTGCTAAACACTGCAATATATTCACCAGCAGGTCACTGACTCTGTCTGTCTGTAGTTTAGTGCCAGCATAAAGTGGGTTTATTAGAGCTGAGTTGAAGAGGGTGGTGGGACTGAACCTAAATGGTAAAGGTGTGGCCAGAAATAAGAAGAAAAAATTGCTCAATAGAGCTGAGGAAAAGTGCAGAATCTAGGGACAATGCTCTGTGGTTTGTCACTACCAGCGGCCCCTTTCACTTTACACAGTTATTTGATCCATATTTCATATAAAAATTGTTTGGCACAGCTTTAATATCTCTCTTGTGAGTCCCTCCACTTTATGGGAGTCAATTACTGATGTGCCCCTTTAAAGGCCTCTACAACCATTCTGATTGGAAGGTTGAGTCTCAGACATGATAGCAATACTCTCTGTAAAATAAAAAATAAAAAAAACTTTATGGTTGTAAATATGAAAAAGCATTCTCTTTCTTCTTGTTTTCTCAGATATACAGTACGCTGTGGTTCTGATACATAAAGCTCTTGCCTCATGTTCTGAACATCCCCTGAACAAATGAATAAACCTGAGAGATCAGATGGGTCGGCTGCAGCTTCATCACTCTGTTCGTCATCGTATTCTGACATACAGCTCTCACCTTTTCCCATCATCCTGCAATGTCCCATATATCCACCTGTCCTTTCCCCAGACTCCTTGGCCTGATAACTGGGATGCATACAATAAGAGTTTTGTACATAGTGTTCCCCTCTCTACAGAGTTGGCAGTGGGCTAGTAGAGATGGTCATAGGCACTACAAGGAAACCCTCCTCTTTGGAGGTAAACTTTGTGACCCTGTTCATGTTCTGTAAGACCAGTAGCTTTCTATGAGAGGGACCTAAGCCAAAGCCTCTGGGGAAGTCCTATTCTTATATTTCTATCTCTCACTGTCAGCAGTCACCAATTAATCAGTACAGAGAAGAGTAATGGGACAGATAAAGTGCAAAATGACCCCCCCCCCCCCAAAGCTCAGCGTGTGCCACTGCCTGTCTTTGGCTGTGTTGTTACCCCTTTGCTGCGATGTCACTCCCTCCTTGTCCCTCGCTTCGTCCGTCTGTGTCTGTCTGTCCGCTGTGCCCGGGGCCAGTCCAACAGGGCTCAGTTCTTTTTGAAAAAAGAGAAAAGTCTCTTGTCCCGGTCGGAAATGCGGTGAGCTCGTCTGGAGGACTGACCGCTGTGGGCCCTCGTTGACCCTGACAGGGAGGAAGGGGCCGAGCGCCACTCGTCCTGGTGCTTGTCCATCAACTGCTGGTCAATCACTCTGTGCATATCATCCTAAAGCCAAGGACAGAGAAGTGAATGGGAGAAGGACAGGACAGATTGTCACACAGACAGGGCATGTGGTGGGGCATCACAGGAAGTTTTGGGGAGACTGGACTCTGATCATTTCGCCTGTTGAGTACTGATTACAGAGACATCACAATCACCTTTCACCTGTGGTAGACCACTTATTGGTGCTCAATAGTTCTCAGAAATGAGGCTGTCTACCAGCTCTCCCTCTAAGTAGTAAGTAATCCTAAACAGTATGCTGCTCAGCCTGACAGTTTTGCATCATGAGACTGGTCAAATAAACACAGAATTGATCACAGTTGGATTAAACTATTAAGGTGACCTACAGCAAAAACATAAGGCCTATTAACCCCTGTTCCACATGCACTCCGTATCTTTTTTCTTTTTTTTTACAGTTTTTTAATGATGTCACGCTAACCCAGATCGACTGTGCAGTGATTTGACTAAAAACCTTTATCTAGTAATATGTACAAAACAAAGTTTGAAGATTAGATTTTTGAAAGGCCCTCATGAGATCAGCTGATACTTTAGAGGTAAACAGACTAACATGTATATAGTGCTTTTATCCAGAGCACTTTACAATTTGCCTCTCATTCAAACATACACTTACACACCCAATAGCAGCAAGCTACTGTGTAAGGTGCTGCCCAGACCATCTGGAGCAATTTAGGGTTCAGTGTTTTGCACTTTGACATGTGGACAGAAGGAGCTGGGGGACAACACTGCGATTAGTGGGCAACCTGCTCTGTCTCCTCAGCCTCAGCTGCCTGCAGAGATGCATATTCCCAAAAATGGATTCTCATGGCTTTTGGCATCTCAAAAAGTCACTCCAGGTGACATCAGTGATTCCTAAGCTTTTCAGTTTGTGACCCCTTAAAATCAAAAGATCTATTTGTAGCATATGTCTTTGTGTTGTGAAGAGATTGTGAAGAGCTTTTAGAGTCCTGAGGGGGCAAAATTATTGTTTATTGCAACAAATACTTTTGAACCTGTGCCTTATTTTAAAGTTTCTTGGTGTAAATGGGGGGACAGAAATCTTTGGAATCAGTGCAGTATTGAGCAAGAGTGGTATACCACCACAAACATCTGCTCCAATGTAAAGAAATGGTGCAACTTTCGTCAAAATAAATCCACTTAAGTGCTTGTTTTTGCCACTGACCAGAAATATTGCCGTGTATCACTATCAGACTCCACTGACAAAAACAGTAATTTTACCAAGCAGAACACTGGAGTTGTTGGAGCACCACTGCCTTGACTGATTACTTCATTTGTGTTTCTAGGTGGTACTGCTACTCATGTTGACTACTCATGATCTTTTTCCTCCACTGAAAGTCGCCCAATAATACAAACTAACTAACAGGTCAAAGCACTGATATTCCAGCAGCTCCCCTGTTCTGTGAGGTAAAATGACTATTTTTGTCTATGGAGTATGGTAGTGATATATAGCTATGCTTCTGGTTAAACAGAAAAGAGCTCACTCTTTAATAAAAAAAAAGTCTTTCTCTGTAGGAATCCTATCCATAATGTTGTCAATTGCCTGTTGGATTACATTTCAGAAGATTTTCAAGGTTGCTGGGCACACTGTTCTTTCTGAATACTGCACTGATTCCAGAGATTCTTCTCTCCTCAGTCATTTACACCCAAAAACATGGAAAAGGTTAAAAAATACCAGAGTTATCCTTTAAAAGATGTGAAAAGTTGCCAGGTTTGTTGTTAGTGGTTGTTGAGATACAACTACCAGGGGTTTCTGTATTTACTCTATGAGTGCACACGTTTTGGTCTCCTTAGTTTGGATGTTACCTAGTATCACTCAACATAAAGTAAAATAAATGCACCACCCAAGCCTTAAGATCTAATGGGGATACAGGGGCTTTCTTGATGTCTGTGTTGTCATCTCCCAACAGGTAAGGTGACCAGTGAACCCATCTCCTAAAGACATCCCTTTAGGGCAAACAGGTGAATGGAGAGAGGAGACAGGTCAGTGGAGAGAGAGGGTGGTGGGTTTGGATGGTTCTCCATGATGGCAAATGGTTTCAGTAAGTTTCAGTGAGAACAGGAGCTGGGATGTGCATTTCTCCTGAATCAGTTAACCATGGCATGGAATGGTTCAGCATGGCATAGTCGGATTAGTGCTGGGTGAAACGACGAGATGGCGCAGCTTGGGCTCACCTCTAAGGCAGGAGGGGGGGTACCACAGGGGAGAAAGGGTGGTACGGAAGCTGAGAAAGGCCACTAGATCAGAAACCACAAGAGCCAAACAGTAAAGAGCCCTGAGGAGGCAAACTGTGGGCAGGGAGAAGAGAGAGGAAAGAGCTGCTAGTTAGGGATGAGGAGGGGGAGGGAGGGAACACACACACACAGTGTCCTCAGGCTACATATGTAATATGTTTCCTTACTGACGCCTGTCACAGCCAACCAGCTGACATACACTCTCTGAAGTTAACTGAGTGGTTTAGTGTATGTGCACAGATTCTGTAAGTGTTAAAATATACTGACACCAAACACAAGTGACAGGGAAGGGAGGGGAAATGAACAAACGTTTCATCCAGAAACTACATTTACAGAACTGTTTTCTTTGTTTAACAACCTGAAATCAGCTGTTGCAGAGTACTACGAAATGACTATTAGGCTTTTACTAATAAATCGCCTGTGACCTTTGACCCACCTGCCAGGCCTCCAGCTGTTGCGACAAGTTGAGTTTCTGCTGGATGGCGTCCAGGAGCTGGCTATTCAGAGACATGATGTCTATTTTACACTTGGCCAGCTCCATCTCCACCGCTTTCTTTCTGCAAGAACAGTTTGAAATTCACTTCCTTGCTGAGAGTCAGGAGAGAATACCCATACCACTCTCTCTAAATGTTGGGTGAGTACAGTGTTACTACTAAAACATAACCAAGATGTAATAAGACAAAATTGTCCTTTAAACATCTCATTGAGTTGATTATACATTATAAGGACATATTTATCATAGAAAGCCTGCTGCATTCTACATTTTAATTCTTTTATATAATTACTGGTGAAAGTGATGTATTTTTGGGAGTTCTAAGTGGCTCACTGTAATGCAGTATTCATTATATGATGTGATGTGATCCTACTTGGCTATGGCGTAAATACTGAAATTAACATATTAACACATAATTGCATGTATAAAATATATACAAATATATATATAAAATCTATATAAAATCACCTTTCTTATCAGGGTTACCTACATTTCATGTTTTTCATGCATGCATGTGAAATGTATATATATTGTTTACTTTTATTAATTGTGATTCTCCTTATGTCCTGATTTGTACCAACCTGTATTTATCTATCCAAATTTAGCATATATTGATTATACTTTTATTGCTTAAAGCATCTATTAATTTAAGCATTTATTGGTTTATAAGTCCCACAGTGTTACAATGGCAGACTGGTTAAACTTTAATCTCGTCTGCCATTTTTATGTTAAACCAGGGAGCTATGGATAATGGTTGTTCTGTCAGATAGGGCCTGTTCCTCAATATATGTGTCTATTGTCCAGTCTTCTCTCTGAAATATGTGATTTCCAGCAGGCATGCCAAAATAAAAACTCATAATCACTTCCTGGACTGACAGGACATACTATTCCATATTTTTTGGATAGGGCTTACAGGAGGCCTCATATAGACTAGTTGAATTATAATAAGACCAGTTCTGGTTAAAGGAGTTAACGATTACCAGAGCGAAGAAAATAACCCAGACCTCCAGTGGCCTCCTGCTGCGGGGGTTTCCTCAGAACAGTTTTATATTTCTTCTATTCACTCCAGAACTGTAAACAGTTAGCATTACTTAGTCACAGCCCACATTCTTAATGTGGAGTCAGAGAGATGAAAGCAAGAAAGAAGAAACAAAGATAAAATGAGGAAGAGAGAGGCGAAAGCACATGGCTGACCTCATTGTTCTGTTACCAGCAGGTCTCCCTCTGTCTGCCCAATACACTGAATCATGAGATCTGGATCGATGGAGTCAATTAGGTCTCATGAATTTCACTGAGTCACAAAAGACCACAAGATATACTCTCCCCAAAATGCAATACAAAGACCACTTTCAGGAATATCTTTATAGATTCCCACATCGGAGTTTCAATTATATTAAATGCAGTTTAATTATGTTAAGTGCGGCTTTTGCCGCAATCACAGCGTCTGATCATCAGCACAGTCCTTGATTGCAGTATGATGATGGTCTTGGGGCGAATAGGAGTAGGGACAGTTTAATCTGCACTAGACAACACAAGCTTCTCTGCACAACCCAGCCCAGACTGGGGAGCTCAAAGTCTTCTCCTCCTGAGCAGCATGTGCCCAGCAGCAGATCCCACATCTTCTCCAGGAGGAAACAACACACATAAGTGTGAGCGTTGCACCGCAAACGCACTGCTGTGGGCTTATCAAAGCACCTGTACAGGCTTGTCAACCTTTGCATATCAATGCTGGGCGTTCTGAGATGTAGTCTCGGCTGCTACCAACCTATCCAGCAGCTGACAACACTGCCCATGCCTCTGTTTGCAGCCTCAGAGTCGATATAATGGTCTTACAGGTGTTTAAACATATATCCCTCTGACAGGCAAGGCAAAGCCTGACGTGATCCTACTCTTGATGAAAAGCAAGCTCAACACTATGACATAACAGTTGTTTAAGCATGGAACACAGTTTAGGAAATATGATAATCAATCATTCTGTATTTTTTGCAGGGACAAGCCATGTGAATGAGGATGAAGCCTTGATAGTGGTACAAAATTAACAGTAACATTCAATGGCACTGACATCAAGTATGGATACTCCATATGGATAAATGTCCTTGTTTTGTGTAAATTGAACAGAGTACATTTAGACTCCTTCGCTGGGATTAATCAGCTGCAACTACAAACTAACCTCTCAGTTCCATCAATTGCATCTATTGCCAATCTGATGTATTGATACATCATGTCAGCCTGAGCACTGCTATGTATGTATGTATCTTATCATATAACATCTATCAATCTATTTTTCTACCTGTCTCCTTATCAGATCTAATTTCTACCCTGCCAGTCACATCTTTGCACTCAAATTACCTATCAATATGCAGAGTGCTATTGCATAGATGTGGTAATCATTCTAAATTATTCAACATAAGACCCGGGCTCCGCTTTTATATTGAGTGAGTTAGCATAATTCAGGTAGGTGAGAGAGAGACAGGCTGGATGAGTAGTCCCAGGGGATAGTGAATCTTCACTTGGCTGGGCACATATGTCTTGTCAGTCAGTCAGACTTGAAGTGGACTGAGTGGCCAGTACCAGGGAGAGACACATACTATAGCCATGGCATTTTTTAGCATTTTCCGTGAGAGATGTTTCTTGATAGGGTGGAGGGGCATTTAAGCAACGTGGATAATGTGACACACTGACTCAAAGCCCAGACCGATTAAATTTTCATGCATCTGAAGCAGGACGTCTGAAACACACACACACACACACACACACACACACATAAACAGACATAACACCCTACTAGTTACTCCAGCAGTCTATGGATTTCTTCAGAAACGCTGTTAGCCTTGGTCTTGTCCTATCAGCTTCTCTCAAGCTGGACCTGGGTGGCACTCAACTCACCCTGCAGCTGCTGGACGTCCGTCTCCAGCTACGTACATGACCTCACTCCCCTCTCGACTTTCCAGGCATGGCCTTAACTCATGCTTTTTCCTGCTCAGTACTGCATGAATAAAGGAGAGAGGGTGATATGGTTAATGCTCGCCCTTTATTTAGAGCTTAAGTACTAAATGAAATGGTGCTTCAACAGACTGAGAGGGTTGGACTCAGTAGCAGAAGCTTCACTGAAGGTGAAAAAGTGCCAGGATATGGCTGACCTCACAGCTTTATTGTATTCTTTCAAGGGATCAAACTGCCATTCCCTAATGTTTTTACACAGACTGTGGTGCAGTGATGCCACTGTCACACCATTGAGCATTAACATGAAAACATATGATGCTGAGAATGAAGAAGGTTTGACTACTGCACCAGAAAGTGAAGTTTTGTTACAAAACCAGGTCTAAAAAGTTCAACTGAGTGACAATCACTGAAACTGGAATAATAAACACAAATTCAATCTGGTGCAATCTGGGATGTAACAGGAATTTTAAACTGAACCAATCTCTTGTGTCTCCGGCTCCTGGAGTGACAGTTCAGATGATACAATGCTTCTTTCTATTCTCCAGATGGCAATGAACGGTGAACAGATCATTGCACCACCAGCGGCTGCCAGAGTTTGGAGGGGAGTTGTTATTATGGTTAAGTCCAAGGCTGAAGCAGCTGGTATCTGTGTGGCCACTATTTTCATGTCTGGGTAAGAGCCAAAACAAAAGAAGGGATCAAAGGGATTCACAACAGGACCACAAAACAACATCAATCGCTGCTAGAACAGGATACCAGCAACTGTAACAACATCAATAATAAGAAGAGTCTGATATTAAGAGGCAGCTTATTTCTTTGAGCTGCAACAGGGGATGGATATGGATCAAAGGGCTGAACAGATGTACAGTAGATACAGTAGGCCCTGGACAGCCACAGGATTAGTCTTTGTGGTTTCTCGGGCCATGTGCTGGCTTGTGTTAAGTATTTTGAAAACAACAAGAACAACAGATCTGCTGTCCACAATTCACTGTAAACATGGTGTGTGAAATTAACCCACAGACTCACAGAGAGTTTCTTTCTTTGGATCAATGTGACAAGCATGTTTCACTGTGTCCCCAGCTTACAGCACAGTCTGTGCAATCAGTACACACTACCATAAGAAATCACGCTGGATGAATCCACCTTTCTCTGGTAGCTTGAATGTGAAGCTCTACAGGCAGAATTTGTTTTGACACTCCTGAGTTTGTTTACATTGCAAAGGCCCAAACTTGACGACAGAATTACAGCAGTGTAAGGACAAACCAGAGAGAGGCTTATGGCAGCATTAAAACTTACATTTTCTTTTCTTAGTTTACCTCTAATTTCTCGTTGAGATCTTTGTGCATTTTCTCATATTGCTTGGTCAAGTCTTGGTTTCTCTCCAGCAGCGCTTTGCCAAGTTTAGCAGCTAAAACCAAGTCTTTTTCCTTTTGACGGAAGAGCGACAGCAAGTCTGCGTTATGCCCCACCGCAGGCGTTTCTAGGTCCGACAGCTCCTCGTCGTCGTCCCGCTCCCCGGTAAGCATGGCCAGTTCCTCCTCCAAGGCCATACCGAGGCCTCCAGAGCCGGCGTGCCGCAGCGGGTGACCCTGAAAGCCGCCGGGCTCCTGAGCGGCGGGGCTGGCCCGGGGCTCCATGCAGTCGCTGTCCAGTTCCAGTGGTGCTGAAACCACGGCAGACGTCTGCAGGTCTAGGCAGAAAGCGGACATCGCCGCCCGGCGGAGGAGAAGGCAACAGATAAGAGCCGACTGATTTCACTCCGGATGAACCCGCCCTGCTCTGACTGGGCTGGGCTGACCGGACTGGCTTGTTATCGACAATCCATCCATCATTCTCGAAATTCAGAGCTGGATCCGGTCAGATTGTAAACTGCTCTCTTTCCAGTTTGCTCACGTCCCTCTGTCCTTGCTAACCTACCAGTCGCGACTCTTACTCTGATTGAATCCCAACAAACACCGCCTCGTCTGCAGCTCACTAACTGCCTGTTTATTATTAGACACGCACAATGTTTTTTTTTATCCCGGTATAAACCGCCTCGATGAGCTTTGCGCAGCTGTCGGTCGGTCAGGATCCACGCCGCCACGGGGTCCTGGGTCCCCCATAATGATCGGCCTTTTACACCGGAGGCATTTGCCAGTAAAACAGATGAGCGCGATCCCGATGCCTTCTCAACCTCTTTCCCTTCTTGAATGCGCGTTCCCGCCACGGTAGTGACGCCAGCTGCAACCTGTTACAAAGCGCCAGCCCATTGGCTGAAAACGATAGCGCCATATTTTGGTGGTTCTCACACACATCTGTGACACCCAGTAAATGAGCACGTGAAGAGATAAAATAAGAACAGATGATGCCTAAATGATGCAGTGGCCATCGTTTTAAATGTTAAAGCAGGAAAACCCTGTGATGCTCGTAAAATTCCATGAATTTACATTTTCCATTAACCGGTGTTTCAAGACCTAAATATGAATATATAATAATTTATATGATTTTCACGTTATGATATATAACTATGATACTAAATAATAACATGTTAGAGGGAATCTACTAACCCTATTATACTATTAACCTAAGATTACCCATGAAAAAGATAATGTGACACGTTTGTTTTCACTCTATGTAACTGTCAGATTTCAAATATTTTTTATATCCTTGCCACATGACAATGGCTGTATTGACAGTTATCACGATGTTTTAATTGTGCTCACTTTTTGCGGTGCGCCATCACTTGTCCCGTAATTATAGCACACTTGTGTAAGTAATACGCAAACACAAATGTTACTTTTTGAGAACGGGTAAGGTTATTATTTGATAAACCTAATATTAATTCAAAAATAACTACAACACAGGTGGGCTGCAGCTACTGCTACCTGTAGCTAGCATGATTTGGTTCTTGCCAAGAAACAGCGTTAGCAAATTTACCGTCAGCCATTAAACTTGCCAGCGTTATTATTTAGCTAACTCATTTATGCGACTTGTGTACATAAAAGAATTGTTTTAGGTCTAGTGGGTTCAAATGAGTTTTGTGGCTCTGAGTCCCAACTTTATATATAACACCTACTAGGTAATGCATTAGTTGTATACAAATTGTATACAAATAAAAGTTTATTTTTATTTTAGTTTATGTCATACACTAAACACCACAGTGGTGTAACTGAAAATGTTTACTTAAATGCAGAACTGCAAGTACATTTTAGAGGAAGCCAAAGTGTGCATTACTTGACTGATTCATTTAATGCTGAATTTGCTATAACTCAGACTGACACAGTTATATTCAAACATTTAGTTTTGATACTTAGATACATTTTACTGATAATATACAGTATGTTGTGTGTTTTGTGTATTTTTGCGTGTTATGTACATATTTTCTGACAGAATCAAATGAGATTAGTTCAAATATAAAATTGCTAAGCAAGTGTAGTGGGATTGTAGCTGTATGACTCTACATGACACAAAATATCACACTGGTCTCAACAGTTAGTAGTTCATTCTGCAGCAAAAAAGTGGATTTGTAACACTCTGGCATCTTTAGGAACACCATAGAAGTTAAAGCTTGTCCTTACCACTGTTCACCTTGATAGACTTAGACTTAGACTTGACTTTATTGAATGTTCAGAAACACTAGAAACTGAGAGATTATTCTGATATTAGGAGTTGCCTGAAAATCTACAACTCTTGGCTAATTTGAAAAAGCTCTATGACTATCATTTATTTTCAATATGATCTCCTCAAGTTGTCTTTTTTCAAAGGTGGAGGTGGTAGTATCAAGTCCCTAGAAGCTAAATCATTAACTTCTGAACTCTGATCAAATTAGACTTTCTACAAGCTGGACCTCACTCAGTTGAAATGACAGGATATGAATCAAACGTATAGATGTATAAATCATTCCTAGTTCTTTCTGAATTGTGTGTCAAAATGTTGTTAATTATGTGTATCACATTTTTCACAGATGTGCTTGCTTGTTAGGGCATAATTTTAGGGTTCAGATTAGCATTAGGTTAAATTAGTGTCAGGCTTAGGGCAGTGAGAGTAGAGGTTAAAGGTTAAGAAATGTATGTACTCAGTAAAGGCCTTCACAGACACACTAACGTGTGTATCTGAGTGTATGGGTGGGGGATGAAGGGTAAAGATGAGGTTAGGATGTTGGGGGCGGGGCATTGGTGATGAATGATTACAAACAAAGCCTCTTGAGCTGATAAAGTGAAGGCACAAAAGAAGTGGGTCACAGCCTGCTGGTCCACTGTTGCCTAGCTTCAAGGACTGAGGGGACCACACAGTAGATAATGGGTGATCTCTTCCGAGCACATCAGAGCTTCATTGCTTTGATAAACCGCTAAGCTGAATTAATTTATCAGCTCTCATTATCCTCACTAATGCTGCTGGTGTTCAGTTGATTTTAAGGACAATTTAGGGAAAACAACAACCTTTGTGCTATGAAAGAGTTACACATTGTATTACGGCCTTGTGTTTTGTGTAGTGTGTTGTTTTTATTATTTATTATTAGAATTTTTACTATGCACAATATTTATGATAACAATGCTGAAATAAAGATCGAGCCACAGTGAAAAACAATAAAACCTCATAAGAGAGCTTACAATAACAATAATGTTTAATGTTAAAACATTGAAACACAATGAGCACAGCACATAACATGTCCTATACATTTTTGTCATCATAGGATACAAATCTGATCATTTCATAAAGCTTATTGTCAGGAGTGATAATCAAATAGACATCAGTCTAGCATATTTAACCACACTGGAGTTGGATGGAAATAAACAATACAAACTCTTTATTGCTCTTTACTGCAGACTGTAGCTCCCTCTGTGGAAAAAAATAGATATTACACTGACACAACCCAGAATGATTGGTAAACAATCAGCAGCAGCATTACACTGCAAGGCTTTACAGATCACAAAAAATATTTTGAGGTTCCTGTGTTGTAATGATCAATGCTATAAAAGTGCCACTTTTGATTTCATGGTTGACTACCAATTGTTGTGGGTAAGGTTTGTTTTGATAGGTGTAGATCATGGTAGGGATTTCATTTTCTGCAGTGATTCAGTGATACACAGTTCACAGAGCTCCAGTGTTAACAGCCAATCACAAAGATAAGCCCTCCCTCCATTAATAGCCATGTGTCTGTGATGGTCTGTCACTTACATCAAAAGCATTGTTTGTATATTTGCCAGTGACATCATTACTTCATCCCATCCATATTATTTTGTGCCAGTCGTGTGATTTACTAAAGGAGTAAGAAATCTTAACTTCCCCCAAACAGTGAATTTAGATGCTTTAATAGTGACACTTTACAGTCAGTATCTAGAGCAGCATCTTCCTAGTACTGAGTGTTCTGTGCTTATGTAACATCAACTCTTAGTCATAGAGGCCTGACTCTGCCTTTTTTCAACTAATGCAAGGTTTGTCTGCTTATTATGTAACAAAACCAGGCTCTTTAAACCTCTAGATTGCAGTATTTCTCTCTGTTAGGCCTAACATTATAGCAACATGACACATCACAAGATGTAGACATGAAGCTATTTCAGTTTTTGCCAGTGGATGGCAGTGTTTTTACACTGGTACTTCTGATTGGAAATTATTTGGAAAGCTTGTGGTAGAGTGCTGAAGAGATACCTCTTGGATCATTTTGTTTCTCCATGTTAAAAGCTTCTGCCAATACGACACTGTTTGATATCAACATGTTTTTTGTTTTTAATGTACTATTTAACCATTATTTTGCAGCAGAAGAATGTTCTAAAATTAACAATATTTACTGCTTATACACTGCAGAGAGGTTTGAATGGTCAACAGAATTTAAAATGATTTGGAAGTAATTAGTACACTACAATGCGGTGACATCCTAATGAAAACCCCCAGTCTAAAAGGGTTGGAATTTTCCGTCTTTACTTCAGAAATAAGCTGGGATTGGCTTTAGAGACATACAATACCTTGTTGCTAGGTAACATCAGTATGATGCTTCTGCCTCAAGCCAATACTCCGAACCACTGTGGAAATGAAACCCTTTTTCATGATGTGAGTAAATCATAATCACAAAGATATCACATTTAATGTTAACAGTTTTGTCATCAAATTCATTTTTTTGCTTTCACTTAATGTGGCAGAGGAGGATATGCAGGCATTTAAGATATCATTTTTTTTATCTTTGGAAGAGTGACCTACAATGGCAGGTCTATTTTTACCATTGCATTTACTGTAAATAATCAGTTTGTTTGTTGTTTACCACAACAGGTTGTACAGTAGCTGTGAAGGTTTGAAAAAGTGTCAGGTGGAAAGCAGTCGCATACCTCTAACAACATGCTGTATTATGTAATGGCATGAGCTAAAAGTAGGTTCTATTTATGAATCATTACACATTTGTTTCTCAGGGATATTTAAGAAGAAGTTCTCTCTGAATTCTGTGTTTCTCTCCTGCTCCTGCATAGGTTGCATAGTTGTACCTTTGAAAGGCTTTCAACAGAAACTGTGTTTGTAGCAGCTGATGACTCCATCCTTGGTCTAAATGGTGAAGTTATTAATTGAGGGCTCTTCCGGGATGTGTGTTTGTCCAAACACAGATTTCTCTTCAGATTACTGTAACAGATCTGTTTGGTTGAATCAAAGAAGTCTGAATCAGCCCAGCTCGGAAATGTCATTGACGCATTAGATTAAATCAGTTCCTGACAGTTGGGAGGATGTGTAGAGATGGAGGTGAGATAGTTGAGGTGTGATCTGACTCCAGGCCAGCATATGGGGGTATGCTGACCTGCACCCAGGTACAAGAACACTCTTTTGTTATACAACTAAGGCAAGGATTTCACAAGCTTTCATCAGTACCGTTGTCCTAAAAATGTAATTACCCAGTAAAAAGCAAAAGTGAGTACTGTACTTTGTCTGCCACTGATTACTGTAACACTCATTGATTGTACAGTGCTGTGCTTTCACCTTCTGAGCATTTTGTCCCTTCTGTTGTGATGCTGTCATACTGCTTGCCAGGTTAGGTTCTGCCATCTGTTACTGTGTGTAATCTGTCACTGTGTTTGCGTGTGTGTGTGTGTAGTTTGCAAGTCAGTATCATGGTGACGTGTCACTTGGCTTACATTAGCATAAAAAGAAGTGAATTGAGGTGAGCCTGAACTACTATGTTAGACACTGGGGACCTTGTTAGGTTGTGACATGACTGTATTACTGTTTACTCTGGTACAATAATACCTAAATGTGCGTGTTACATTGTAGTCTCTGTACATTTTGTTACCGTACTTTAAGTGAGCCCTGTAAGAGTGCTACTAGAGATTATTCTGATACAGTGCACAATACATGTAGTACAGTGGCAATGCACTGTTAGTGCTTTGAATACAGGCAATTACAGAATTGCAGAGCCAAGCACAGGGGGGATGGATGTGACATTTAGGCTGCATAGGTTTATGATATACCCCCTCAAAGGGTAAGCGGAATAGATAATGGCACGTTTATGATATATTGTTAGAGAGCTCCTACTAAGTTTTTCTGAGCTTTTTCTAAAAGTGAAATGAACACATTTATAACCATACACTCAAATTACAGGAACAATTAATGTTGAAACGCAGAAGTGTGTCAGACTAAAGAATACATAACTCTAGCATTTATCAGAAGAAATGTTTGTGAAAATAGGATGATTGATGAATTTATACAGTACATCCAAGTATTGTTTTTGCACTGCTGTGAAATTACAAAACAGTAAACAGTACTAGAAATGCAACAATTACATTTCAAGCAGTTTTATTCATAAGTGTGAACATTTTAATGTAAAATTAAATATGTTTCATTTATACTGCCTTCTTTTTTCACACCACAACCTGGCTCTATTTTTATTGCTCTCATTCTTGTCCTGCCAGTTATTAGATTGCAACGCTGCTACTCATCAGTAGGAAGTTTAGTAGGGGTCTTTGCATTTAGGTACTAATGAGCTGCACAAATTAAGGAGTCTTTAGCAATTGGCATGAACGTACAGTAATTTGCAAGTATAGGGACTTGACTGTTAATGCAGTGTGATGAGCTGCATACATTAGTGTGATTAGTGACGGCTGCTGCAGTATGGGGAGAGGAAGAAATAGTTGGGGGGTGGTAAGGGTGAGCGGGTGACAGAGAAGAGTGAGAGAGAGTGAGAGCTTCCTCTCACTCTCTACAGTATGTGATCACTGGTCTGCTGCATTACTCTACAATGCTATTTCTCTCTGTAGTCCTCCACTCCCTCCCTCTCTCCTCCGCTCTGTCTCTCTGTAAGCAGTAATCTCTAGTCGCTCTCGCTGTCTCACAGCTCTCTGCCCTGCCACAGCGCATCTCTCTCTCCCCTCAGCTCCACTTTCTCCCCAGTGAGGATGACATCCCCGAATTTGATGAACCAGCGAAGCTCTCATTCTGGCTGGTGGCTTCCAAGAGAGACCCCACATGAACGGGCTTACTGGACGAGGAGGTGCCGCGTCTAAGGAGCTTGGTAGGAAACCTGTCAGCTGTAGCAGCATCTAAGTAAGTGCCATGTTATTTTACTTAGTCCATCAAAGATAAGGAAGGGGTAGAGGGTGATGACTTGGTCAGGGAAATAATGACAACAGTATCTTTGTTTTACAGCTCTGAACTGCTACAGTGCATTGTTATTTTCTCCATCTCAGCATGTAAGAACTATTACCTGATTGATTGATTGACACTACAGCTGAGGATTTATGGAGTGATGAGATAGCATTGGTAGCATCGAGCTTATGCAGCAGCTGTATCTTGTCTATCAGGAGTGAGCGCTATTCTTGGTCACGACACTGAAACGCTGGGTCTTTGTTTGCCCATCTCGCTTCATCGCTGTGCTTACTGTAGTGTACACTCATACAGATGGCTATCACTCCCTGATGTGGTATTCAAACTCCCCACTGTTTGTATCTGGTCATAATGAAACCACAATTATTTTTTTAGATATCGGATTCATTTATACCAAGACTGAGGAAGTTGAGATAAAGTTTATCTGTATGTCTATCATGCAGGATTTTCCAGATGATCTCAGCTTACTTTAAACTTCCAGTTGGAAAGCTGCTGTAGTAGCTGGGAGGGAGATTCAGTACAGAAAGAAAGCTGACATTACAAAGTCAGTAGAAAAAAGTATGACAAGATGAAGTCTGTGGTTGGAAGAAAGTATCGCTATGGTAACAGCAGGTTTTGCCAAGGGTAGAGGAGAGGTGAAGGAAGCTTGCTACTTGTTTCTGGCGCCTATTCAGCTGGATCACAAATTACAGCACTGACAGGACTTTTGAGATGGAACAAAACAGCATACTAATGAAGGGACTGTGGGAGAGACGGAGGAAATTTAAGATATAGATAAACAATAATGACAATAAATACTATATGATGTAGAGTAGTATTATGTACAGTAACCAGATAATATAATTCATGCTTAAGACAGTGCATGCTTTTTTAAGTTGCCAAATACCTAAGTTTGCCAAGACGACTGTTGGTGTTTATTTTAATCTGTAGTTACCGTACCTTTTTGTGGAGGCAGACCAAATTAAAGGTAGATGGCTCAGAGGGAATGCGAGACTAACTCTCTGCAGAACAGATCTGTCACTGCTAATATGAGTTGTGATGAGAGAGAGAGAGCTCTGCTGCTCCATATCCTCAAGTGTCATTTTCCCAAAAGCCTCCTTTAGAAGCCCACACTGATCCTCTTTATCATTTGGATTTGTGATATAATGATGAACTTTATTTTTGAAGTGTTCTCCCAAGTGCTCACCATGCTTTTATAGATTGTGAAATCTAGTCAACTCGACCACCAGAAATGGGTAACGCATCAGTGCCAGAGCATTCACATGCAGGTCTGAGGCATTGGTGGCCCCAGTGATAAGTGAAAGGGTTATTAGTGCCATGTTTAACCAAACTTGTCATATACAGCATTCGTTATGCAACACCTTTATTTAGTGATTAAAGGCTAATTGTGGGTTTAGTTGACTGGGTTTACACCCCCTCTATTGCAACACATTAAAATAATTTTAATATAGCAACATCTGCATCTGGGTACTTTAGAACTGTAGGCCTAGATGTTCATTTTCCAGCACCATTTTTAATTGTTTTATTTAATTAATAGTTCATGTAACAAAAGGCAGTTATTTTTAACCAATGTTTGTGTATTCCTTTGAGTGTGCTGGTGCATTAGCCACAAGGCCTCAAGGATAAGAATCTCAACCTCCACTTGCAGCAACTTCAAGCCAGTAGTTGTGCATCAACTGAACACAATTTGCACATCCAGTTACTCAAAAATTGTTTTAAAAGTCTATCAAAATATATTCAAATGCATTCAGATATTCACATGCATGAATTGTGCTAAGCAATGTGGAAACACAAGGCCTATAATGGACGTCCAAAATTGTAGGGTGTTGTAATATCCCGCACAGATTCTATTGGATGCATTTATAGGTTGTCCCTCTTCTTCAAAGCCATGTTTAACAGGAAACTATTGAGCTAGGCAGCCATGTTTGAATCAGAGAACTGCTGCCATGGCAGAGGCTAGAAACGCTCAATCTTTCTCGCATGACTGTAGCATTACTAATTTGTTCTTGTCATGATAATCGGCATAGATGTCTTTTAGTATATGTGGAGAGGATGGGCTGAAAGATCAAACTAGAGGGGAATAGATGGGAAAAGGACACCAAGTTTGTTTTTAGAGAAGAATCTGTGCCACTACAGTGTTGCAACAGGTCTGTGATTCACCGCTCCCTACAGCCCATACAGTAGCACTGGCCCCTGGTCACCCTGCAGACTGAATGTAGAGCAACACCATGACTGGGATGCAACCTCTCTCCACTCTCCTCCTCTTCAACAACTGTGACTCACAGCCCAGCACACATTATTCAACCCACGAAAAAGATCACCTCAACTGAGTTGGAAGCCAATGTTCCTCTGTGAATGTTACTGTTCTGTTGTTGATGGGCTCTCATAAACAAGTAGTGTTTGTTGAGCATTTCTGTTCACAGGTACTGTAATTATGTTGCTTGCACTAATTTTCAAAACAGGCAAAAATGTAGGTTAACTCTCTGGACGGGAACGGGTATGATATTATCTCTCTATAACAAGAATTTGGAAATGTTCATCAAACACAGATAGGGCAGCTCAGTGGTCAGATTGTCTTTCTTGTAGTTGTAATGAGCTTTTAAAAGTATAGTTATTAGTAATTGCTTTCAGGGAGCTAATTATTGCAGAGGAGGAGCCCAGCTGCACAGTCTGTTAGCTCAGCTCATTATGGGCAGTCAGCTAGCACTTGAGTCTGAGAGGAAGACAGCCAGATCTGAGTCCCATCTGGTGCCTCATGCTAGGATGGCACCCTGTAACCACCAACTTTACCACTGGCTGGCTATTGAGGAAGTTCTCCACATTGTTAAGATATATACAACACTACATCATGCAGTGTTGTTAGTGTCTCAGCACATTTAGATGTATGAGATTCATTAGTGGATTTCAAGCTCTGAGAACTGCCAGGGCACATGAAGCAAGAGCACATAATCCTTCTCTGTCTCTCAGTCAAAACACTTTCTCATGGGTGGAAGTCTTTGGGGGATCACATCTGCAGGGGTAAATTTGTTTCTCTTGAACTACCTTGCACCTGCTTTCAGAACAACAGTTACAAACAGGAGATTTTTCTCAACCAGACAGCAGGAATATGTACCACTGATGTGATGTGCATACAGGCTAAAGATCATCAGGTGCTAGAGAAAGGTCACCAAGGCTAATTCTTTACCATCTATGTCATCATCAGTCATTACAAGCCACCTGATCCCCGCGACTACGGTCAGCGCGGAACGAATTAGACATCTGGTTTGTTTTAGATGCCGTGGTCTATTAAAGGACAGCCCACCCCACCCCACCTCCCCAAATGACCCTTGAAACATAATGACTACATCAGTCACATTTCTGGACAAATATTAGTACAATTGTATTTACCCTGACCAATGAACCGCTGACCATCTGCAGCAATGAAGGCCTTTGCCACCGATGCGCCGCATGTGATCTGCGGGCGGTTATGTCTTGCTGGCAAAGACGAAGAAGAAAACACAGTCAAAACCTGAAACAGATGGCAAGATTGGCACAGTGATACACATGGGAACGCAAACAGCGCAAAATGAGAAAGCAATTCACTACACCATGGACAAAGGTTCGAGATGAGATGGAGGATTCTACTAATAGACATTCTCCTCATTGCCTTATTCAGCCTGCCCCTGACTGCCAAAAGCCGTCGCGCAGAACGGCGGTGTGTGTGAGTTTGTTGTTTTAAGCAGGTTATTTAGTCTCATGGTTAGAATATGAGCAATATATCGAACAAAGGCACAGTATGTATCTCTTGTTTTATACTCACTAAATACCTAGACTGTGAGCAGCATACTTTATCTGTTAGTCATGTGTGTAATCATCAGCTATTGTATATTGGAATAAGTGTTAATATCTAAAGCATCACTGCTGTGGAATAACTAGGTCTATGTGCTATGAGAATTTCTCAAGTCTTTTGTGCATGATTGCTAATTGCTGTTCCTTGTATTCAAGCCAATGTTCCAGTTGGGTTTTGAAATGTATTTAATGAGCCACATTTGCTTGATTATCTATTTATAATGAACTTTAACGTGTGTATTTTTTATTTTAATAATAATAACTGTGGTCTATGGCATGATATCCTTGTTTACAAGTCTAGTAGATAAAGCAAACATTTAGATACATGAATTCTATAGTATACTTTAACTTCTATGATGAGTGGAATAGCACACACGGAAGGTAAATTATTCCCACTGACAGACTGGAAAAAGTCATCTATACAGTGTGATTATAAAAGCTGATTATAAAAGGGTTTTACATAAGAGCATTGAGTCAGCCCTTCAGTTTTCAAGAGAGGTTGTGCATAAAGACTGTTTACTGTCATTTTTCTCTCCCTATTCCCAATCTCCTATTCTGTCCTCATGCTTTCCTCTCCTGCAGATTAGTGACTACTTCCATCAAGTCTCTCTAGATAGGACTATCTCCCTTGGAAAAACGTCATCACTTTAAAAACGCAAAACAGCCAGTATTGCCGGACACATGTCACAGGTATTACTCTGCACATGGTAAGAGTTTGTTTCCAGTGCAAGTAAATTCTGCCATCTGTTGTCCATTTGCCTTTACACCATAGCTGAGCTGGTGTGTGTGTGTGTGTTTATGTATCTTAGTATTCCACGTCACTCAGTAATTTGTTACAGTTGTACAAGCTACAATCTCAAAAAAATCTCCTCTGGGTGCATGATTGAGGAGGACAACACTGCTTATGTTTCTTTTATTAACACATAGGGTAAAATTGCAAGTGAAACAACCTTAAATGTACAATGGCTGCTATGAAAAATATTGCTCAACAAATAATGAAATGAATATTTGGTACCGAGGTGATTGAAAATAAGATGTACCATGATCTTTCCCATGCAACGGAAAAACTGCAAAGGAGATGTCAGGACCATGACGAAACACTTTAAAAAGGTTAATCACCATTATTTGTGACTGTACACAACACATGGTTTAGTACTGTTATGGAGAGCATGCATCTCTTCCATTGTCAATTTTCATTAGCCTTTTCTCATATAAGCTGTGTTTACTTTTTACAAAAATTCATGTTATTTTTACCAGTGATGTGTCTGGTGATTACTTGCAGGAGGAAGAAGTAAGTAAAGAAAAGTAAGCTTAAGAGCTTAGCCACAAAGTTTAAGTCACATGAAGGTCTATTTTGCTAAGCAACCTCCAACAACAACTTTGGTCATTTGATTTTGCCGTTAAATGTGATAAAGATAATCTTTTCGTGGATTTACACTCCATAGTTTTCAGTGATGTATGTGAAAGTGTCCCAGCTTGAAATCTATTGACAATGCAGTAACTTGCAAAAGACTGAATGCTTTGTTTAGGGAAATATGGACGTAATAGCAATAACTGAACCACTCCCCCACCTCTATCCCCACGTGTATATAATTCAAAACATAACCTCGGTATGATGTGACATTGCTCTGTGCAGCCTTAACATTACCTCCACATGCCGGTTAATCTATATGAGATGACTACAGAACATCTTTTGATCTGTCACTTAAATGTTTTGTAAATGGCACATCTTTTTGAAAAATATCTACTGCAATGAAGTTGAATTCCGGTACAATGTCAACCCACTGGTTTTACTGACTACGGCCCCATGCTGTGGCATCGTGTTGTTGTGAGCATGTGCCTGCATTCTGACTGTGTGTTAGTGCTGCCAGCCCTGCTGTTTCTCTGGTTTCCACTGCTGCTCAGGCCCTATAATGATGTAATGGCACTTCTAATTGTATCATCAATCGCTACCAATGACATGTGCCACGGGACAAGTGCAGTCAGTACACTTGCACACACACACACACACAGTCTATAGGTGTATTTTTACTGATATAGTTCTTAATGTTTTACAGTAAGAAGACATCTTTAACACAGCTACCCCCTGGTGCTGTAAAAAAAAAAGTATATCAACCCGGATGCATGGGTCCCAGAGATTCATTAATATAACAACCTGTCACAGAAAAGTTTGGTCCATGCTATGTTCTTGTTTCCAGGTTGAGCAGGAGATCTCACTCGTCCAGAGGAAGATGTCTGACCTTGAGTCAGTGCTGCAGCAGAAGGATATAGAGTTGAAGGCCTCAGAGACCCAGAGGACCATCCTGGAACAGGACCTGGCAACCTACATCACAGAATGCAGTGTGAGTAGCCCTGCAGTTACTACAGTGGACACCACATGGACAGTTGCTCCAAATATGTGTTTGTTGTGTGTGTGTGTGTGTGTGTGTGTGTGCTCCTTGTTCTTACCTCCCAGTGGGGACTTGAACTTGAACTCACACTAACCCATGAAGACGCTAACTGTGACACAAAAAAATTTGAGGTCCCCACGGGTAGAGGCTGCTTTTTAAGGTTGAAGACTTGATTTTGCTGTTCAGGTTACCTTTAGGTTTAGATTAGGGTCAGGGTAAGGGTTAAGTTTAGGCATTTAGTTGTGATGGTTAAGGTTAGAGTAAGGGCTTAGGGAACACACACGTTTGTGGGTGTGCAGGTGATTTTACACGCCTATATGCCTATATAAGAATGTGACTGCAATAAGTATAATGGGTCTTTAAGACTGCATTTAAGATCGATTGATATAATTTGAGTGGACAAAATATTAGAAACACCTCATAGCATAACACAATCTAATTCAACAGCATGGCCTCCAAAATGAGGTGGAATCAACACCTATTAAAAACACTGTTTAAAACAGTTGGTTAAACATTGTAACCAGTTACTGCAGCGCTGTTTTAGTAGATTGCATTACTTTTTATTTGTTGGATGCATCCAGGAAACTGACCAAACTTTTGTATGTCTTGGTTTCAGAGTCTTAAGCGCAGTTTGGAACAGGCGCGTATGGAAGTGTCACAGGAGGATGATAAAGCACTGCAGCTCCTCCATGACATCCGGGAACAGAGCAACAAGCTTCAAGAGATCAAAGAGCAGGTAGGACGGCATCTTTGGTGTTATCTTGGTGGGTCAGTGGGTTGAGATACATACCATTTACTCCTGATGTCCTGGGCAAAAAAACGCCCAGGACATCAGCTGTCTAACAGTACAATCATTTAAGATTGCAGTGAAGTTTTGTTCAATGTATAATACTTGTTTTAATTTTAACTGTGTACTCATGAAATGGATAGTTGTTGTAATGTAAACTAATTAAGGAAAAGCAACGTGCCACGGTTTTTAGATAATACAATGAGTGGTTCTTTATATTAAGTATAGACTGTATAAAATATGTGCGTGTGACAGAAGAAGTTGCATGACAGATAAAAAAAACAAAAAAAAAACAGCCTGTGTCAAATGTGTGTGTGCTGGGTCTACTCATTGTGAAGCTTCCTAGACTGAGAACTGCTATTACAGGAGAAAGAGACAGGGGAGCTTTAATGTACACGCAGCCCTTAATTACTAAAATCAACTGTGATGAGTGAGTGGCATGTATGAGTGTTTGTGTATGTGCTTACAGTTTTGCATGTGTGGCAGCACCACATGACATAGTGTTGCCAGCTGTGTAAATTAAGCTGTTAAAAGACTGACAGTTTAGGACAACAGATAAAGAGCATGAAAAATCGTCTCCCTGGCATCATGCACCACTTTTTTTCTTAAAAAGGTAATGAAAAAGCAACCTGTTTTTCTCAGCCTACACTAGTGCTGGTTACCAGGCACTGAATACATTGTGCAATGGTTGCTATGGTGATGAGAGCCATATACCTACAAGTGAAGAGAGCACTGATGCAGTGGGCAGGCTGTCGTGATGAGGTGCTGGGGCCCAAGCTCATACTGTTTGAGAAAAAGAATTTTTGACCATTAGTTGATATACTGTCTAAAAACCAGTGATGCATGTTGGACGATTGCACCATATCCTATATGTTGTAATGAAAAATAAAAAAATGTAATAGTGTGTCCTGTGCAAACACATACCTACACATACCTATACAATATCTTTAATCCTAACTCAGATTAACATGTGACTTGAAATTATATTTATATAATGCAGTACAATATTATAATATGCTATTTAGAAAGACCTTGGAATTAATTGCTGCTCCTGTGCAAGAGAAGCCAGTTGACATAGAGCTATTCAGGTCATGACTGACTTGGATAGAATCTCTCTTGACCCAGGATGTGCTTTAGGGACTCCCCGCTGTCCTGGGAGCTCTTTCAGGTTCAGTACACCTGAAACAGACTATATTTGAAGACAAATGTATTTACACCTGTTCTGAATGGCTTTGTCACATCCACAGACCACACCTCTATAACCTCTGTCATGATTGTTAGGTTTTCTCTTTGGGTACATTACAGGAATTATTGGACTCCCAGTTTTGACCTGCGAAGGAGGTTTCAGACCCTGTTAGACTATGTGCCATGCTTCATACTTAAAGCATACTGAGGCCCTTGTGGGTCACTCAGGAGAAGCTGGAGGATGTTGCTGCGGAAAAAGATGTTTAGGTGACAGATCCTTTTCCGCAGCAACATTTCTATGCTAATGTTAACTTTAGCATGTTACTATGTATAGCTGAGCCTGATAAGCTCTGTATGAGTTTCCATTCACCCTGACACATTTGTTCACAGCCTCACACTGTAAGCATAACTATAGCCTTCTTCAAATAAAGGTGAAGATTTGTTTGCTTCTAGGCTTTCTTTAGGCACAAGTTGAATATTATCAGCGAAATATTCATAACACATCAGGATTGTCAGGAGGTGTTAGTAAAGGTTCATGTTGGTCAGTAGCAGCAAGACTGTGGTTCAACAGAACACCTTGTAACTGGACTTGTATAACTTTGCAGATTTGACAAAATGAAACCTCATATAGATAAAGACATATAGATTGTATCTTCAAATTTCTGAGGATAGTTTTCTGCTCATGCATGTTATCTGGCCTGTGTTCCCATTGGTCCCCTCAGCAGGGTATTTACGCCAGCTAAATCCAGTATTTCATCTTGAAAAGCATCTGTCTCCCACGCTCTGTCATATGACTGCAGTGTTTATCATTTTCATGCAGAAGCCATGCAGTGTTGGATCAACAAACAGAAGAGATTGGGGATAGATTCATTTTCAGAGAAAAGCAATCTGTGCCAAAGCCATTAAGACCTGACAACATATGCTTAGAGACAAGAGCAAAGAAGAACTACAGAAAACCAAACTGTTCCTTATCTTGGTTGTGTTAGCACAAAAAAACTTCAAATCAATGTATGCACGTATTGTGTGTGTATGTGCACTGGATCTTAACCCAACCGGTCGAGGCAGATGGCCGCCCACCCTGAGTCCGGTTCTGCTCGAGGTTTCTGCCTCTTAAAAGGAAGTTTTTCCTTGCCACTGTTGCCTAGTGCTGCTCATGGTGGGATTTGTTGGGTCTCTCTCTGTAAATACCTATTTTAAAGAGTACGGTCTAGACCTGCTCTATATGAAAAGTGCCTTGAGATGACTTTTGTTGTGATATAGCGCTATATAAATAAAATCGAATTGAATTGAATTGAATTAAGAAACAATGGTTCTGTATTGTTTCAAAAGTTCTATTAGTTGGATCTGAAAATTCTGGAGTTTTTAATGATAATATAATATAAACAAACATTAATGTAGATGTGAAAGAACCCTGTTGATCGTTCTTCTAAACAAACACAGTTATATTAACATTCAGGGTTTCTCACCAAAATGCACAGTGTGTATCCTTGAAGCTAAATGAATGTGTTGAATACATTTTCTTCCTCTACAATATTTGCAGTGTTGATTTTTTAATGTTTCCATGTTTGCTTGCTTCTTCTAACTCCAGAGGGAGAAGAAGACAGACAAGAGGGGAAGAGTTAGAGACTAATTTTCTACAGTGATTTTTCCTCTCATCAACCCCCCATCATTTCACCACAGTGATAGTGGTCATCCATTGATTGAAGATATTACAAACAACAGCTCATTTTTAAGTGGCTCCTTTTCAGATTAGCACCAAGCTGATGGGACTAAGCACTGAAAGCACCCTTTTTCTCACGTCTGGCCATCAGTGTTTGAATGAACACCAGTGAGTTTTCCAAGTTACTTTACTCCTTTTTTTCTTGGATCACCCAGCAGTCAGTGTAGACATATCATACTGCATCCACTACATCATTAAAGTGATAACCACAGACATAATATGTCTTAAATGAAAAGGCAAATAGTAATGTCATTCATCTAAAGAAGGATGTAGTCAGGCTATCAGCAGAGCTCAAGCAAAAACCTGAATTCCTTACCATTTACTTTTACTAACATTGCTGTTACACAGGCTAAACAAACTATGGACCTAAACCTCCTTCAATGTCAATGAAAATTATGTTCCAGACATACATTCAAACCAGTCTCGTGCAGTGGTGGCCCTGCTCCAGCTGGGGCATTCTCTGGTGTCTTTAGAAGCAGCCATTCTTGGCTTCCCTCCACTTCTGTAGCGCATGTGCCCCATCCTACAGTGTGCGTGGTGAACCACTCCTCAGTTTGGCATGAGACACTGCCCTGTTCAACTCTGGTAACTCAACTGGTTTAGCACTGCAGATGAGCAACAGATTTACTGTCCTGGATGAACTTGGCAGCACCAACTCCTCACCACCTGACTATCCTCCAGGATAGATCAGATCAGGGGATAAATCAGTCGGTCAGGCAGGCTGGTAAACCACTATGTCATCGCCCTGTTCCAGGTGTTCACCTGACAAGAACTCCTGCCTCTCAGCCGCCTTCTCCTTCCAACTCGTTTATAGGTGACTCCATCATCAGAGACCTTAAAGAGAGATCAGTAAAAACCTGTTGCTTTCTGGATGCAAAAATTTGGGATATACTCGGGATAAACTTCAGACTATTCTTGACAATTATACCCATGTAGAAGCCTTTATTATCCATGTTGGTATAAAGACATATTGCTATTTTTTAGAAAGCGTAATATCTCCTACCATCGTTATGCTGATGACACCCATCTGTACCTCCAACTGAAACCTTGTGATACAGTGTTACTTTCCTCTAAATTGCATTGAGGATGTGAAATCCTGGATGGCAAAAACTTCCTTTAGCTAAACCAGAGTAAACTGAGGTCCTAATCTTCAGCCCTGCAGATGACAAAAATCAATACCCTGTGGCCTCTGTCACTGAATGTAAAGTTCCATGCAAAAAAATCTCTTTGATTCTGGTTTATAATATGGTAAACAAATCAACTCAGTTGTCAAAATTGTTGTCTTAGATCAATTTCAAAATTAAAATCATTCCAGTCCATTTAAGATTTGGAGACTATATCCCTCTCCACTGATGTCTTTAAAACCTAAATCTAAAGACCCAGCTCTTTTATTTAGTCTTTTAATTGTCATCATGAAAACAAGCCTGACCACACTCTGGCTTATATTTATTTTTGGTGCTGTTTCTGTTATGATTTTACCCAGATATTCTATGCTTTTATTAATTTACTTTTTATTTTATTTGATTTCTCTGTAAAGCACTTTGGTCAGTGTTTGTTGTTTCTAAATGTGCTGGTGCAACACTACTTTTCTTGGCACAGTATGACCACCACCTGTCAGTTGACTGCTGAGCCCCTCCTCCCTTACTTACTGCTGTTATGCCTGTCAAGCTTTCCATTCTCAGATGGCACAACCTGTATGTAGTTTACCATGGTAACTGTGGCAGATTTACCTCTCAAGATTCTTAGTCATTTTTGAAACAATGGGTCATTGATTTCAAACAGAGGAAGACAAATGCAGGCTTCACATTTCCAGCCAACTATCAGTTTCACCAGCTGAAATGACACCTGTCAGATTTTATCAGATGTAGCTTGCTAGCCAATTAAGCTAATGTTAGCGTCACTGTCTGTGGCTGACTTATTAATGGTTCTGACTGACTTATTTTAAAACAAGAGCCTGGTAAAAGAGTCTTAAAAGCACTAGATTGCTACATAAATGATGTTGTGCTAAAAGACTGAAGCTACACGTCTTGTGCAGAAAGTCAGCATCCTCACCATCTACTGATCAATGTAGAAGACATGGAAACAAAGAAGCATTGTTCTTATATTGCAGTGTAGACCTATTTAGTCCCAGTATTATATGTATGATAAGTATGATAAGAGTTTGGTACAATTGTCCTTATTTCATTCTTACATAACCCTGTTTGGCTACTTAGCTCAATTACTTTGCCCTTCTGTTTTTGGTTTTAGAAATAAAATGACACAACCCTTCACAACAACACTGTAGATGCAGAGTATTGTTACTATTAGCAATACAATCATGCACACAGCTTTTGCAAGTGGAGAAATCCAAAGCTTGACAGGTCGTGTCTAGTTATGGTTGCTAAGCCATGATTGTACAATTAGTGTTTGGGTAAAGCTTTAGTGAACGGTTAAATAGTGGAATAGAGTGAAACCTTCTGGATGAATGTGTGGAGCATGCTTATGTGAGGGAACAAGTCCATATATGGAATAAAACAGGGATGCACTCTGTCATCTGACTTTATGTACAGAAATCAAGAGAAACCATAACTAGGAAAAACACTACCGCAGGGTTTGTCAGATTTCTAGATTTACAGTAAATGAGAACCAAAAATGGAAATTCACATTTCATTTCCATGTGTTTATGAAATTATAATTTCCCATCAAATTATATTATGTTACTGTCTAATGTAGGCAGCTTTGGGGCGTGTTATAATACACAAAAGTAACAGACCCTTAAATTTGCTACCTGTAGCCATGATGTTCATATCAAGGTTTGAGATGAAAATATATTCAACAAACTCAATTTCAGCACTCGTGCATCCAGCCAAACATTAAAATAAAACAAACAGAAATGCAACTGCCGTTACATAGTGTGTAGTAGTCACATTTACTTGGAGGGGAACTTCAAGTTTCTAGATTTTCCATCATGTTTTTAGGGCTGATGATACTGTGGATAAAGATTGTAAGCAGTTCCAAGATAGCAAATTGACAGATAATTACTGATTTTAAGGTCTCTCTCCGTGGATGCCCACTTAGCACTCGATTACTGTATATGAATTTAGGCTATTCTAACACAAGTAATGCAAGTATGTTTGCCTTACAGGTGCCTCTTCATGTAACAGATAATCTGAGAATGAGCCAAGGACAGAAAATGTATTACATATCCGCTTCTCTGTAATAAAAGAACACAGTGATTCACACACCTTAGCTGCTGAACGTCATATTGAAAGTTGAATTCCCTTGTCTTCAATTTCCTTTTACTGAGTCATTGTTGTGTCAAAGAATTCCTGGAATTTGAAAATACCTTCTTCCATGTATTGACTTGAGGAGTCACAACCAGATGAAAGGTGGTTCCCAGGAGATCCAGTAAATTCTCGTTTATGGGAACTGTTGATTTGCTCCTGTGGAACATACTGATCAGTCTTGTTGTTTTCTTACCTGATCCACACAAGGAAGTCCCCATACATATGGAAGGTCAACATGGGCTAACTGGTCAGGGAGACAGTCTCTTCACTCATGGTTCAATGGTTACACATGTAACTTCTCATTCCACTTCAGCAAAACTATTTTAGCTTTGTTTTCATCATGTCTGATGCTGTCTATTTCACTTATCTTAATCTGTGTCAGTGTCTCCCTGGATGCAGAAGGATGCTACTTTTTATCAGGCTGACAGACAGGCCAATGTGCCCTGTAAGCTGAGGAGAAGGTTGAAATTGGATCTGTTAGGCTGTGACTAATTACTGTTAAACAGACATGTGCTTTAAGTGACTCTGGCTGATCAAATGTTTCTCTCCACATTCTTTTCCTGTTCATTGACTTTTTATACCATTAGAGTGTACTTGGTACCATACTTGAAGTGTCTCGGTATTCCAATGACTGCCAAAAAATTTTACATATAATGGCCTCCACTATGCTGAACTGATTTCATCCGGTTTAAATGTGCTAGCTGCATATCTAAAGTGCAACTCTTATGAATGAGTTTGCTCTTATGAATGATGCAGTGGCTTCTAACAAGAACATTTTCTTCAAACTAGTTCAGGTCAAACAACACAGAGGCTGCAGGAGAGCAGTTTTCAACTTTAGACAGAATAATTGCTCTGCCAATTTTTCCAAAATTTGCTGCAGTGGTAGAAGGGCACCCTTAATGTCTGCTAAACAAATATAGTGAAGTTAAATGGATAAAGTGCTCATAAGTGGCCAGACTTCAAAAAGACTGGCTCCCATACCAGGTGCTTTTTGGCAGACGTATTAGCTCTGCAAATTGAAACCTACTGTTCTTTTTGTCATCTGGGAGATTTCATTCTTAATATTACTTTTCCTTTTGTGTTTAGGACTATTCCTCCTCTCCTCTCTTATCTGGGCTTTCTGTGATCTTTGCTCAGGAATATCATGCCCAGCTGGAAGAGATGCGAGTTTCCATCAGACAACTGGAGGAGGACCTGTCTGCTGCCCGTCGCCGCAGCGACCTGTACGAGGCTGAGCTGAAAGAGTCTCGGCAGACCAGCGAGGAACTGAAGAGGAAGGCTGCAGACTACCAGCATAGGATGCAGAAGGTCTACACTGTAACTAAAGCTGTTAATGACTCTGCAAGTTACATAGGAAGAAACTACTGTTTAAACTACATGCTCTAGTAGGGCCCAGAATAACAGTGTAACTCAATGAAACAAGATGACCCTATACTGTAATGATACCATACTAGAATGATATTTAGCTCACTTGTAGTCATTATGGAGTTTCTGCTTTACTGTTTACTTACAAGGAAGTTTTTCCTTGCCACAGTCGCCTAGTGCTGCTCATGGTGGGATTTGTTGGGTCTCTCTCTGTAATTACCTATTTTAAAGAGTATGGTCTAGACCTGCTCTATATGAAAAGTGCCTTGAGATGACTTTTGTTGTGATATGGCACTACTATAAATAAAATTGAATTGAACTGAATTGCCATAATAATTTCTGGGAGGTATCTCACTGATTTTCCATTATTTTTCACAGGCTAAAGAACAAGGCAAAGCAGAAGCAGAGGAGATGATCACCAAGCTGGAGAAGGTAGTTTATTGCATTTATTTAATTGTAATAAAATTCTGTGACTGATGAGGATGGCAAAAATATTTATAGACAAGGACACTGACAAGTTGAAGTGACTTTAACCAAGGATGATAAGCTTCAGTAAGGCTGGGTACCGAGCTTCGGTTCCTTTATGGCATATGCTTCGATACTACCCGGTATCGAAAGACGCTTTGTTTTTCGGTGCCAAGTTTCGATACAAAGAGTTAATCACGTGATCAAGATCTGATAATGCTGCCGGTGATTGGCTGTAACGTTACACGCGGTAGAGGCATGCAGGAAAAATACTTACGTGGTTACGCCCACAGACGAGGTTCACGTGTATCTGTGTCGTGAACTAAAGTGTGTGTGTGTGTCTCGAAGCGTTTTTTTAAAAAATGCGACCGAGGTCAAAAGTGTGGCTCCTTCTTAGCAAGATTGATGCCAGCCATGCACGATGCAGTATTTGCAAAAACGTCGCTTGCTAAGGCAACACGACCAGTTTGATGAAGCATTTGAATGTGCACGGAATGAGTTTACAAGCAGAAAGTTGTTGTTCAACTGCACAAAGATTTAAAGGTCTTTAGTATGCAGCAGTGAGCATTAGACACTGACTTGTTACTGGTTCTTTTGCACTGAAAATTATTTGTTGGATATTTTTTTATGTTAGAAAACTGCTTTGAGTGGAAAAATGCCAAAGCTGAAAAGTAAAACTCAAGATTTGTACCTTAAGTCAAGGTATTGGTATCTGTATCGAAAATTTTTGAACAAAATAATATTTTTCTCTTTTAGATGAATGCTGAGCAGCAAACAAAGATCCACGATCTTCAAGAGAAGCTTGCCAAGGTAGAAGATTTATGAATAATTTATATGAGCTGGTGCTTCCAAACGAGAGATTTAACAGCATTTTACACTTTCAGATGAGTGTATAAACTCTGTCTTTAACCTCCCTGACCTCCCCTTTTCTCTCTCTCTCTCTCTCTCTCCCTTTAACTGTGCTCCACAGTCAGAGTTGGTCTATGGCCCGAGAACAATTAAGCTGTCTTTTAGAAGTAGACTTACTGCTTAATTATCAGCAATCAAACAGTTTTGCCTCATTAGTAAAGATAATTTCATCCTAATTGTCTTTTTCCAGAAATGAATATTTTAAAATACCATCCGTTCTGCCAAGAGCACATGAGGTTGTGGAGCTGATATTCAAGACTGACTGAGCCCACATTTAGGACAGGTCTAATTCTGACTCAATGCAAAATAATTTCTGGAATAATCAGAAGGGTCAGATTTTCTTTCTTAAAATGATTCACTGTGGTTTATTTAAGAATTTCATAATAACAGTGTATGGTAGTTTCTTTACTAGTTACCACTGAACTTTGCAAAATGATGCTAGCTATTCCTTATGCTCTTAAACTTTTATCAGCAGCCAGTGCATAATGCCACCAGAGGGTGATGCAGTTGCTTATATGATTGATGCATTTAATGTGTTTAAAATTATATTATATGCAATTATACTGGTGCATGTTCATGTGGTTTTTGTTATTTTAATTGATGTAGTTAGTAATCATTCCACAGTGTAATGTTGTATCAGATCTGAGGTGAGACTTTAAGAATTAGACAAGATTAATATTGACTTTCTATTACATTTAAGTTTATGTAAATAACATGTACAAATACATACTTTTTTACCGATTCACCCCCAGTCATTAAAGGCCAGTGCTGAGGCTACAGACCTCCTTCAGAGTATGAGAGTGGCCAAAGAGCGCATGGAGCGAGATCTAGAGAGGCTACAGAACAAGGAAGACTCCAGTGACAGCCTGCGTAGACGCCTCCGTGAGACTGAGGTACATACACACCTTTGTTATACTCAGTACATAAATACATAGCCCATACATATGCATCTATGTTTTCTGGCCCCTTGCCTGTTTCTTCTCATTATTGTGTATATCATGTCATTTGCTGTTTGGCACACCACAAATCTCTTTGTTTAAAGTGTTGCATAAATGAATCTGGCTTGCGTATGTGCTAAGCACAAAGAGCCCATATGTTGTCTTGTAAACATGTTGTTTTTGCACCTTCTGAGGATCACATGTGCTGTGTTTCCATGATAGTATGTCAGATAGCCTGAGTGTTTGTCACAGTTGACCATAATTTGTGTGAATCGTGTTCATCTGATTTTTGTATGTCCTGATATGTGAAACTATCTTACTGACCTGACACATAAATTGATGTCCCTCTGCACAAACAATCATAGTCTCAGACTCTCACCTGTATCACACCAGACAAAGTGTAGGTTTTAGTTAGTAGGGAATACATAGGGAGAAACAAGTAATGTCTGTGAACTTCTCTATGAACCAAGTATCCATCTCAAACCCTTTAACTTCATTGACATGGTACTGTGGCCTAGTCACACAATCCATAGCCTGCCATAATTTGAATCAGTTTTAATAAAATTCTGCAATAAACATACATTATGCAGTATTTGTAGTTACCTATACAGTAACTATATTACTCTTTTTGAGAGGAGTTGTTATGAGTTCCTCATACACAGAACTTCACATCAAGCAGAATAAATTCGGGTAATTAGAATAGATTAATTCATGTAGGATAGACAAAGGAAAGAAAATATGCACATAGTCAAATGTACAGACTTCTCACAACATCACACATGAATGCAAATGGGCTCTTTGGAACCATTGTGAGGAACTTGGAATAATGAGATATAAACATTGCAGAGGTGCATCGCTAACAAGCCAAATAAGTATGGCTGCTAGAGTCAAGAGTCAATTCTTCCTTGAAGTGGAAGCCTGAAGTCTAATTAGCATTCCTACTAAATGTGTTTGATGTCCAAAAAGCAGAAAACACTGTAGGTCTTCTGACCTGAGGTTGCTTTTTTCAAAACTTGGCCATTAGTCAGTTAAAGCCTGTATGTGTGTGTCTGTGTTTGTTGCTGTTGTCCATTGTGTGCAGGATGGTAGGAAGACTCTTGAGAACCAGGTGAAAAGGCTGGAGATTGTTGAGCGCCGGGAGACTAAACTGAAGGATGAGATCCAAAGCAAGGGCCAGCAGATTCAGCAGATGGCAGATAAGATTCTGGTAACCCATCTTTTATCTTGTTTAGAGCTAAAATCATCAGGGGAGGTGTGACATAAACATAGCTCATTATCATCATTGCTGAGGAGGTGCTATTTTATATAATATTTCTGAAAAACCTCAGGTTTATCATGTACTATTCTTATGGACGATGAATATTAATTGTTATTTCTACATACACAGTACAGATTTTGTGCAGAGTTACCTCATACAACAATTAGTTGTGCCTAATGTTGTCTCATTTTTAAACCTCTACACAGCCATGATACACCCACACAAGTGCTTTCAATTAGTTTACCTCATTAGTGTGGGCATAAATTGACTGTGTTTGATTGACATCTTGCTCTCACGCCCCTGTTATTTTCGTTGCACCTGTTAGGTTGGGACAAATTGCACATTATTCTTATGATTATAGAGCTGTTGGTCACTTAATCTTCTGCCTTCCTACACCCAGCTCCAATCTGATCAGAGGTCTGTTTAGCTATTGACAAACAACTGAGGAGTATAGGGGAGAAGGTAATGGCTTTTTTAGGCAGTTTTTAATCATAGCATGAGGAAACTCTAAATCAGCTAGATCAGCCTCTTAAGATGTCACAAAACAGCTCAGAGAAACTTGGAAGTGTTATAAGTGTTGTTGGAATGGGGAGAACCTCTAAGAATGGGCCTTTTGCATGTCAGACATTTTGACATGTCATAGCAGGAAAAGCACATGTGTAATTAATAACTTAAATGATTACTATAATTGCTATAATTCATTTTAGATGTGCCAGCTCCAGGTCTTGAGTATTGTGTTTTTGTTCCGTCTTTGCTATTTCTGGTCTAACAAGTGAAAAAGGTCCATAAAGGTGCCCCAGTAAAGAGAAAGGGCAGGGTTGAACTCAATGGTGTTTCTGAACCTGATTACTTACTATATCCATAGTGACAAAGACAAGGGACAGGTCTTAGTATTTATTCATACTTAAAAGTAAATCACTGCCTTGTTAACACTTTCTTGTCAAATATAATATATCTGACATCAAAAACACCTGTGTGATGGTAAGGTATTTGAATCTCTTACTGGCTCCACAACAATCAAAATATTCACAGTTGAGCAAAAGAAAAGCTGATTAGAAGTGTATTTCAAAAACTGATGAAGCACATTACCATCACTGATTGTGATTAGGTGTTTGTGATGTAGGAGTCCTTTTGATTACCTCTAACTAATCACTGTGCTTTTCTGAAAATGCTGTGTGTATACACCAGAAGCTAGTTAGGAAGTACTGTTGGCTACTTTCAGCCTGTGTGCCTGTGGCTGCTGATATTTAATATGCAGTGCCCAACATATTTGAATTTTTGTGCAGGAGCTGGAGGAGAATCTGCGAGAGACTCAAGCCACGGCCCAGCGGTTGGAGACTCATCTGAAGCAGAAAGAGAAGCTATATGAGGATAAGATAAAGGTAACATTTCAGAACACATAAACTCACTCACACATATGCAGAGCCTTTGGTGCAATGTAGAAAGGACAGGCAGGTGTATCCCAGTGAAATTACAGGAAGTGCTCTGTGCTATGTTTAGTGGTCATGCTTTAGCTGGTTGAGTTGTGGGTGCCCTCTATGCTCGGGAGATCTACAGTATGTCCTCTTCACACCATTCTCTGTCCTGTTCAGTGATATCCTGGTTATGGTTATGTGGGCTGTCTGGCATTGAGCAGGTGTTGGAGGCTCAGATGAAGGCGGACATGGCTGATAAGGAGATGCTGGAGTCCAGTCAGAGCAAATATGAGGAGGAGGTGCGGGAAAAGTGCAGCATCATCAGTGAACAGAAGGCGGTAAGAACTGACCAGCTTGGCAGCGACACTGTTTTAGGCATATTTTAACATTTATCACACTGACATAGATTTCTTGTTTAGAATAATTTTGGGTAGGTTATTGTACAGCTCACAATAATGAGCCTTAACCTGATCCCAATTAAAGACAGTGAGGTGAAGATCCAATTGAATGTTTAATTAAAACACAATTTATCATAATGTCCATAATATCTGTTCAGACTATAAATGCTATGGACTCTAAGATGAACAACCTGGAGCAGAGAATTGCTGAACTGTCTGAGGCCAACAAACTAGCAGCCAACAGCAGTATCTACACCCAGAAAAATATGTAAGTACCAATTCACAATACATTGTCCTTCCATTCAACATTATGCATTTGAGAATTTCTCTTTTCATGAAATACACTATGGTGAATTCCAAGGAAAGCTGTGGCCTATTATTCTTATCCCAAGAACAGTGTCCGCTCCAGTTTTAACAGTGTAATGTAAGATGAAGGGCAAGAGATTCAAAGAGATCAAAATAATACCTGGAAGGTGCAGCATTGTCTTAGTGTTGCATTGCTTCTGATTAAACTTGTTGCACATATTTATGTGTGTTCATGTCAGGAAAGCCCAGGAGGAGATGATCTCAGAGCTTCGCCAGCAGAAGTTCTACTTGGAGTCTCAGGCTGGGAAGCTGGAGGCCCAGAATGCCAAACTGGAAGAGCATCTAGAGAAAATGAGTCAGCAAGAGCAAAGCAATAAGAGCCGTGTGCTGGAATTGGAAACTAGGCTCAGAGAGGTGAGGAGGTATTATAGGGGATTGGAGTCGAAAGCGGGGTTGTGAAGCTGGATTCATGTATTGATAGATTATTGATACAAGTTTTCCCTCTCTCAGTCCCATGTCACGCTGCCACATCTATACCAAATTCTGTTTCAATACCAAGTAATCTTTACGGCTGTTACACTCTATCTACCTAAAGAATATGTGTATAACTAAGCTTAAGAGGCAACACTTAAATGTTAAATAGATATAATTTTGGACTAGACTGCTTCCATCTGTGCTTCCTTCAAATAGTGGAAACACACCTGTGTATAATTGCTTTCCTGAATGTATGTGGAGGATATAATTTTAGTGCATCCTGTCCCACTGTGAAGGCAGGTGCAGCATATGAGTGGTTGTTAGATGATCATATATAGGCTCTAGCCACTAAGTTGAATGTTAAAAAAGACAAATGACATAATAATGAGATCTAGTGGTGTCTCATGGAGGATCTCAGCACTTAGAGAATTTCTGAATTTCTGGTATTGACCAGTTACCTTATTAAGTCCATGCAGATGTGTTTTTGTAATTTTGTAGTACTGGGCAATAAAAATCTTACTTGCAGTTTTTAATTCAGATGGAACTGAACCACAACAAATCAAGGCGATCAGACAAAGTGTCAGGTGTAATGCCCTCTCATCCCTGTGGGGAGTTGTGTCATGGGATGAATTGAGATGAATCACCTCATCCTTCTTCCTGATCCTGGATGGCCCTTTTCTGTCTGCCTTTGTAGATTGGGCTGGAGCATGAGGAACAGAAGCTGGAGATAAAGCGTCAAGTGACGGAGCTGACCCTGTCACTGCAAGAGCGCGAATCCCAGATCAGCAACCTGCAGGCAGCTCGCCATGCTCTGGAGAACCAACTTCAGCAGGCCAAGACTGAGCTGGAGGAGACCACCGCAGAAGCTGAGGAGGAGATCACTGTGCTCAGAGTGAGAGAGAAAGTAGAGGAGTACTGAAGATGATGTCTCTTTTGATGTTATATAATTCATCCAGTGAAATCTGTCCCTTTCTCTCTCTTGTCATACCTCCCAGGCACACAGAGATGAGATACAGCGCAAGTTTGATGCCTTGAGAGACAGCTGCGCAGTAAGCGACTCACTCGCTCACTCATTTCTTTTTGCTCTTTCATTCTTTCCAGGAATAGATAGCTCTTCTGACATTGAACACCAGATGAATCATCATGCATTATCACGCATAACTAACAAGCTAAAGTAGCCGTAATATTTCAATCCATATGTGCTTCTGTCATTCTTGTGTACATTGGACCTCATTAAAAATGTTTCTCTACTGTGCTCATAAATCACAAAGTGACATCCTGTGACTGTAAACACCCTCTCCATTTCATCATACTCATCGTTCTTGTTGGTTCTTTTTGTGGAAATATAATAATCTTGGTGAAATAGAGAATACCTGTTTCAGACAGGACCAATGTTTACATTAGTGATAGATTCATTCTCAATTAAATTGTGTTTCCATGATGCCATTGTGCATATTAACAACCAACTGAGCATTCATTGCTGGAACAGTAACAGGAAGATAATGGCTCCTATCTAGTCATCATGGTTGTTTGACAACTTCACATTTCAGGGATTTTCTTTCTATTTGTTTACCATGCTTTATGATGTCACATAATCAATATCAATATACCTGGAAATACTGTGGTTTAGTTAACTAACACATTATCTCACAGTCCACACATACTATAACTGAATTAGCCAGCAGAGTTTAAATTTGTCATTTTCTTTTCCATGTCTGCAGAGATGTTTTCTCTTTTTTAGTTTCTCTTGTCAACCACAGCCTCTGATAATGAGGCATCACATGAAGCTCACCAACTAATCATGCCTCAAGAAACAAATCAGAGGTGGCTACCTTTCTATATAGCAAACTACAACTTTTAGTTGAAAGCTCCACCTGGCTTAGTTACTGTTGCTGTCTAACAGTCAATACAAGTTATCCTTTTTTTTTTTTTTTTTTGAGGGTTGTAATTCCACAGCTCTCCTATGTTTAAGTTTTTTGTTTTGTTTAAGTTTTGTTTAACTTTTTTGCCATTTGAACAAGTACAGAGTACAATACAATGGAATTCTTGCACATTTTTCAGTCTCTTGATCATTTTTAGTGTTATTATTTTATTACGTCATCCTTTTTGTTGGACAGATGGTGTTACTGTGGAGCCCTGATGTCCCACTAACCTTGAGAAAATAATTTTATCATGTTTAAGGGATTTCAGTGCCTTAAAATTCATATACCTTGAATAAACACCAAGACCAGCATGGTCTTCCTTTATCCCATTGCCCTACTTTTGAGATCCTCCCACTCGCAAACTGTCCATAGATTCAGCTGGCCAATGTTCAGGCAAACACAGCCAAATTCTGCAAAGAGCAGAGCTTGAAATGCCACTCTATTTTTTGCCCTGCTAAGACTTGCAGTGTTGGTCTCTCTGTTAGTCTGTCTGTTGAACATTTTGGGCCCGAGCAAGATATCTTGAGACCTACAGGCCAAATTGTCATTAAATTTACTATAGTCCCCCAGGGCTGATTCTTAATAATTTCTGCCACCCCTTGACATTTCATCTGCATCAGTTTTAGTGCCCCATCTAACCCAGCACTTCCATCAGGCCATTATTTGTATTTGTATAGACAGACATATCAAAATCTAAAATGCCCCTCAAAGAATTATTTTGGACATACCATGAACTTTCCTTTTGTGCTACCCTCAGGCCAAACTGTCAACTTTTCACACAAGACATCCCATAATTGACTACATCAAAACAGCCTACAGTGAAAGTTGCTGACCACATTTATTTTTTATTTTTAGCAGCACAACTGTAGAGATACCTGCACTGTCTGTGTGCTCTTTGCTGTGTCCAAGTATTTTGTATTGTGGGGCTTATTTTATGCAGGAACACTGTAGCCTCTAAGTGACTCTAGTGGGGCTCCAGACAATTAATTAATGCCATGGTAATTTGTGAACATCATTTTTATCTATATCAGCTCTAAATACACTGTAACTTACATTAACACTCATTAGACATTAAACTGTTCAGACTTGGTAAAAAAAAAAAAAAAAAAAAGACGATAAAAAAAGCTGTCAGAGGTTTTCTTGACAGTTTAATGATGCTGCCACTTGAGAGTGGTGCTCTAAGGTTTTTATTCTCTCTGTTAAGGTCCTGTCTTCACGGAGAGCCAAAAGCATGTCTTACTGGTTATTTTATCTATATGTATTTTGTCAGTTGAATTACCACTAAATTTACCACATCTACACACAGTGTAATGCAGCTTTATCCATATCTGTCATCAATAATATCTAGGCAGCAAAGATTTCTCTGAAAAAGTGGTTACATTTAAAAATTGTGAGTAAAACAACTTTAGGTGGATTCACCCTCCGTCTGTTTCATAGAAAGAGCAGATGTTCCTCTGTATTTTGTGCCATCAGTGTACAGTAAATGGTATGTTAGTTTTAGTCAAGGAAATTGTGGGACTGATTTACTGCATCTTTAACTGAGTTTTTTTTTATTTGATGTACACCCACAGCCTTCACAAATTGTATTGAGCAATTTGTATTCAGCAGAGTTGAGGATGGAAAGCTCTGGAAGTGATTTGCTTTAGGTCTGCAAGTTGCACTATAGATTGGGATGACAGATGAGTAGAATAAATATAGAGAATTGCCAGATCACCACTGCATCCATTCCACCGTTGACTTCCTTGCCCCACCTTAAGTATTTAGTTGCTGCTGTCAGTCCTCTGCCTTGGGGGAGCAGAAGCACTGAGTCAGTACAGAACAGACAGCTAATTTATGTACTTAAAAGCTTTGCCTCTTTCCCCCGCCACCTTGAAGTTCTGCGTGGTACACATGTTCCCATGAGAGCTGAGAATAAGGGGCTCTTAACAGGCAGCCTCATCAGCCTCTAGCCCTCATTTCCCTGCAGCTTGCACAGTAGTCATGGCTGATTAAGGGAACAGACTGATGCTGATGAAATGATTAGCTTGCTCCTTGCTCTGAATCCTGCCTGGGTTGAATAAGTAGCCTAGACACTGCATTATATCACTAACCTAGATATCTGCATCATGTCTTAACGCATCAGTAGAATTTAGACTGTGTGGGGTATTGGGTCAAGTTTTAATATTATGCACAATGCCATACGTACAGCATACGCAAGATGTAAGTGAGACCATTTTATAAGTGTAAATGGTATTACATTGAGCATACATTACAATACAGTAGGATGCCTCCTCCAGGTCCTTTTAACAGTCTATGTGTCAACTGTGTTAAGGCTTAGAAAACTAACGTAGAAGTGGATCATCTTCCCTGAGCTGAGTTTATTCACCATTCTATTCTCAGAGTAATTCATCCACCTTTCAGGCACCTTTTACTAATTTCAGTGTATTGTATACATTACAGTCAGTCTTTTTATAAATAAGCAGAACTAATGTCTAAGCAGTTATATCTGAAGTGGGTGCTCTGTATAATTTACTCTCTTTAAACTTGCATGTCCCGATTACTCTCTGTAGGTGATCACGGATCTGGAAGAGCAGCTGACCACACTGACCCAAGAGAACGCTGAGCTGAACCGTCAGAACTTCTACTTGTCCAAGCAGCTGGATGAGGCCTCTGATGAGAGAGAGGACCGGCTTCAGCTCAGCCAGGATGTGGACAGGTTGCGTCGGGAGGTGGCTGACCGCGAGATGCACCTTAACAACCAGAAACAGGTACCTAGCTGCTGGTGGTCATTCTCTGGCTATGGGTGTGTGTGTGTGTGTGTGTGTGTGTGTGTGTGTATGTTGTCTGCTCATGTGGGTTTCCAAATACCAAAGAAAAAGTCTAGTGGACATGCAATGGTCAATTATCCAAAATTGGTATGTTGTGTTAATGTGTTAATAGAATACTACTGGCTCTTTCTGGCCTCTTAAAAGTCATATTGTCAAACTCCAAGTATGATTAACAAAATTAAGTGTGTTTAATTCCATTCATAATATTGCTCAATACTACTATGGTTGTGTAGTGGAGACCCTGTAGTTAAGGATAGCTAATGGAGTATTTCATCAAGTAACAATATAGAACAATGTTTTTGCATGTGAGTTCCTGTTTTGTTAGTTGTCTTACATGCATGCAAGCACAGGGGTGATGTGATACACATTCCTGCCAATGGTCCAACACCAATCCACTGCTCTACAGGTGGCTATAATGTGATAAGAAGTGAAAGGCAGGGAGGAAGAAGACTGCTGGCAATTACACATGTAAACAGTGCAGCTTTCAAAATTAATAACGTTTTGGAGGAGGAGTTTACACCCTGACATGACTCAACATTAAACAGGGAAACGCTGTAGTTTTCCAGCCATTCCTTCACTTGAACCCCATGGATGAGCTGCCATTCTATCACCAACACACTAAGCAGTCACAGTGCTCGCCATTGAGCCAATATGTCACCACTATAGTGTAGAGATTTTCAAATTTCTGCATGAATTTGCCACAAAATATCAGCTGCCATTAGTTGAGCATTTTGAAAAAAAAAAAATCAACAACAGTTTTCTGCTCTCTGAGACAGTTGTACTCCTTTCTCTTGTTCAGGTTCCTTCCCTCTGCCCACTTCCCACTCACAGTCAGTCAGACACCAGGTTTTCACTTACTCACATTATGTGATATCTCCACAATGCCTGTGACAGGTGACCCAGACATCTCTCCCAGCTCTGACAGTGTTAAGTGTAAATCAGGCACCAGAAACCCTGGGAATATTTCAGTATTGTTATGTGCTGTATTCTGGATGCAGCGGGAGAGAGTGCGAGCGAGGAGGCTGTGTGATGTGTGCGCTGCCCCTGTGGGAGGATATGTGTGTGGGAGTCCAGTAGCGCTCTCGGTCCTGATGGTTGTGTAACCAGCGATGGAAGTCATAGACGAGGGATGGGGTGGTGTGTGGGAGGGATGTGTCATCCCCATCACTCCCAGGTCGTGTCAGCTGTGGAAGCGTTGGACTTCAGAGGGCCGTGGTGTTGCTGCAGTACCAGCACAGGCTATATTTGTCTCCTAATGCTTTGTCTAAAGCAGTGTGTTGTAAGACATGAAACGCAGCGCTTTGTGTAGGCCCTGTAGAAAAAAAATCTGTGTCCAAACATGTCGTGAAAATAATCCCACAGGAGTACTAATGTTGGTTCAGAGCAGCCTTTTTTAATTACAGTTTTGGGGGTTATTATTTAAACTGAAGTTACACAGTCATATACACGTTACGTTAGTCAAACTCCACATAGATTGTTTAATCTACCATCCAATGTTCCTCATAAGCCTCTGTCTCTGAGATGGTAATTTATGAAAATGTAAATGAAGGAGCTGCTGTCAAGATAGCTTTTTAGCCCTGCTCTGCTTTCTAGACAATGGCCTTTTACCAACAGGTTCTGTTGAGAGAAAGACCAGGGACATCCCATATTTGTGTAATGTCATCTTGGACAAAGATGCTGATCACTGTTTTACATGCATTGAATTTAGCCATGCTGAAACTTGCCTTGCCACAGCGGGTGAAAATCCTGTAGAGAAGGCTACACACTGCTACTTCCAGCACTGAATCCTCCACAACAGTGTCTCAGTAGGTAGCAATGATAGCTTGAGACCTGTAAGGTAACAGTGGTGAAATTTAAATGAAGTACATTGACAGAAGCACTGTACTTAAGTATAATTTTGAGTTACTTGTACCTTACATGAGTACTTCCATTACATTTTAATGCTTCCTTGTAATTCTACATTTATCTGACAGCTGTAGTTGCTGGTTAATTTGCAGATTTTACATACAAAACATATGTTCAGTATCAAAATACAGTGCATTGTTAAAGATTAACTACCCAACAATACATTACAGACATATAATTAGCTCCTTGCTACAACATTAAGACTCCATCTAGATGATAATGCACCATTAATGATAATAAAGTAATATAATATGCAATAATATACGGACAAGAGCCATTTTTCTGCAATATGAGTACTTTTATGTTTTACATACTTCAAGTTCATTTTGACAGTAATACTTCTATGTTTGTGTTTAAATTGTGTTATTGATACTTTATCTGAAGCTAGTGATCTCTGTAATCCACTGCTCCACCATGCTTAGGTGACAAAACTCCAAGCTGTGGGATGAATAGTAATTTGTCACAGCCTTCCAAAGATATGCCCTGTAAGGGCCCTCTCAGGGCTGTAAAGGGAATATAAATAACTACTACAAGATCCTTGTTCATGATCAGTAAAAATATTACACCAGTTAACCTTCCCCCTTTTAAGTTAAGTGTAGTCAGTGAGCACATAGTTGTTGAGAATATGTCTTTTGACAGCAGAGGTTCTCAATTTCAACAGTTTTGAAGCTGCACTTCTTTCTCTTTTTTAAATAAAACTACTTTTTTTGCTGAGAAGAAATGACTACTTGGAGAGTTGTGTCTTTGGCACAGATTGGCTTTCAAACAGAGGTATTTCTCATCTAAATCCTGTTTTGTACCAGAACCTTGAGACATTGAAGACCACATGCACCATGCTGGAGGAGCAGGTTCTGGAGCTGGAGACCCTGAACGATGAGCTGCTGGAGAAGGAGAGACAGTGGGATGCCTGGAGGGCAACACTGGAGGAAGAGAAGAGCCAGGCTGAGAGGAGGACCAGGGAGATCCAGAGACTGCTGGACACAGAGAAACAGAACAGGTGACAATCAGCGGTGTAGCACTGTTTTTATGACGTCATCAAAAAGAATACCGCACACCTGCGCACATACACAGAAGGCTTAAACATTTGCCAGATAAGGATGGGAAACTATAGCTAATCAATTACAAAAATCAACACCACCAACAACAATTAGAATGTGTGTGAATGTTGCTGGTGCTGGCTGTCTCCTCAGAAGAGTAAAGTAAAAGAGAGAGAAAAGTAAAACTATTTTATTCTGGTGACTTATCATGGGGTTAACGTGGGGTTCATAAAGGAGAACGAGCTGCGTAGCTTAGTATCACTTTTCTTCTCTTGTTTTTTTCACAAAAATTAAAAAAAATTATAAAATGTCTCAGGATGATGACAATCATACTAACATAAATGTTTTATTTTCTATATGTAATTTTTATATGTAGGCTATTACAAATTTGTGTGTTATACTTGTTTTTTAATTGCTAATAACACTGGTTTAACAGTAAAATTGCTGTTTTTATTTTCATGATTATTATTATTATTATTATTATTATTATTGTTATCTTTTTTTAAATCACTGTGAAAGAAGTGGGCGGACAGCGTTCCTCCATGTCCCCCACCCACTACACCTCTGGTGACAACCACTCATACATACATAGCACATCACCATAACTGTGTGGACATCTATCAACTAAATTGACCCTGAAATTTGTGCAAAATTTGCTTTGCACATGTTTTGTGTTGTAGAGTTTGTGTTGTGGGTATTGAAAGAGATATGAGTTGCTTTACCTCTATTGCTTCAGTAGTGCATGTTACATTTTGAGAAATGTTTACTGAGTTAGTTTCTGTTTTCTACACTGGAAAAATATCTCTTTTTGCTTTGAATGTTTCTGTTGCTATCAGTGTTCCGCCTACACACACTGAATGCAACAGGTTTGGGTATATTCTCTAGGGTTTGTCAAAAGGTATTCTGGGAAATATATGAAATTATTTTCTGAGTTGGTGTAGGCAGGGCAGGATGGAAATTGGGTACACAACAAGCATATTAAAACACAACATTTCTAAACATGTATTTTCCTTTTATCCTCGACCCAAGTCTTTATCCTAAAGTAACCTCTTAAAAGAACTTCAGACCAGCAGCTCCCCTCTTTGCAGGAGTTTAGAAACACAAGAATACACACACTGGATTATTACTGTACATCAGTTAAACGGAACCAGTAAAAACATAATAGTCAAACTCAAAGAGTATGTACTTAAAGATGCAAAATAAGTAATGTAAACAACAGTTTTATGTTCCAGGCTTCGTGCAGAGCAGCGCAGCTCTGAATCTCGTCAGGCTGTGGAACAGGCAGTTAAGGAGCACAAAGCTGAGATCCTGGCCCTGCAGCAGGCCCTCAAAGACCAAAAACTCAAAGCTGAGAGCCTTGCAGACACTGTAAGCATTTCCACACTGGTGAATAAGTATTGTACTTTTTCTGGCAAGCAGATGTTACAGAAAATTCATCCTGTTTTCTGTTCTCAGCTGAATGATCTGGAGAAGAAGCACGCCATGCTGGAGATGAACGCCCGCAGTTTGCAGCAAAAACTGGAGAGTGAGAGGGATCTGAAGCAGAGACTGCTAGATGAGGTACATTCTGTATTTTCACACACATTGTTTGCATGCAAAAGTTTGGGAAGACTTTCCTCAAATGTTATTATTTCATTAGCTTAAAAACAAAAAAATTAAACAGTAAATTGTGGCATGTGCAAAACTTGGGCACCTTACTCCTTGTAAAACATGTTAAGGTTTGTGAGGCAGTTCACAAACTGTCATTAGGATGGTAATTCAAGAGAGAAATTCTCTTCAAACCTTACAACTATACAGTAGATTGCATTGGTCTTTATCTGTTTTCTCTCATCCCTTGTGTGCAAATTTTAGCTGTTTGGATGTTTTTGTGCTTGTTACTGCATGTCTTCATGTTTTGGTTCCACAATTAATGCCATTGCTGCAAATCAATTGCCAGTATAGAAAAATAAACGTGTTTTTCTGTTGAGTCTGTTCTGTGTAAAGTCATAGTGATAACAAATGTCAAGCAATGCTGCAAGGTTTTGCCTGTGCTATCACTGGAAGCAATCAATTGTAAGAAGCGCAAGTGGCAAAGTCACAGGGTCCAGACGGTGATGTAACAGCTGTTTTACCTCCACAGCAAGAGAAGCTGCAGCAGCAGATGGATGCCCAGAAGACCCACATCTTCCGTCTGACCCAGGGGCTGCAGGACGCTCTGGACCAGACTGACCTGCTAAAAACTGAGAGGACAGACCTGGAATATCAGCTGGAGAATATCCAGGTGCTGCTACACACACATACATATACATATACCAGTGTATATATAGAAAAAACACATACTCAGAGGGTTGTAGGTGACTGAGTGCCCAACCACTACAGGCACATGTATATTTGCTGGACTGGGAGCAAATGTTTCTATTGTGCAGTCTTGTTTCTCCCCCACTGTTCTGTCACTTTGTTTTAACAGTGAAGGCTACATACACATATATGCCCCCCAATAGTTTGTTTTACCCCACAGCACACACCCCCTTCTCCCTGTCTCTCTGTCACCCTCTGTGTATGAAGTGAAGTACTTGAGGAGAAATTCATGGCAGTAGTGATGTTCACTTAGCTCCACCTGCAGGCTGTGTACTCCCATGAGAAGGTGAAAATGGAGGGGACCATCACCCAGCAGACCAAGCTCATAGACTTCCTCCAGGCCCAGGCCCATGGTGGCTCCAAGAAGAAGAAGGTCAGATGGGATTATAGATTTAATTGGAATCATTTATAATTCGTCACTTTTCCAAACACAGAGCTGAATGTTTTGGGAAACCCTGGAATAATTCATTTGTCAATTTTGAAGTTTTTGAAGTTGTAGAGTGCCCAACCACTACCATCTTAAATCATATGAAAAGTAAGCAAAATTTTCCTAATCCAGTTAATAAATAGTAAATATGAGGGAAGATATTAAATTTACAAAATTAAAATCTATGGACAATGTGGAAAAAAACGCCATGATTATTTGTATTCATTAGACTTTAAGGATGTGATTAATAAATATATACTTAGGAAAGGTCTTTGAATTAAAGGAACAGGTTTGATAATTACTTTTTTGTAAAGGTTAAGTTCAGGGCAGCCGCAGATGAAGTGTCATTACAACTTCCACCAGCTTCTTTGCACAATAGAAAAGAGTTGTAGGTTATCACCACACAGAAACTGATATGCAGTCAGAATAGCATAGTAATGCTTTTTTGTCCTGTATACAACTACTTTTTTCTGGCAAATAAGTTAGAGTGGAATCTACCGGGTTTTCTTTCTGGTCTCCTCTGCTATTAATACTGTTTGTGTGTGCTTGTGTTTGTGTCTCAGGGTCTATTTGGACGTCGGCGGGAGGACCTGTTGGCTGCCATGGCTGCTCAGGCACAGGCTCAGGGACAGAGTCAGGGTCAGGTTTCCCCTGTGCCCCCCATCCAGCCGGTTCCTCTGCAGTACAGTGACATGAAGGCAGCTCTGGACAAAGAACGGGCACGGTGCTCTGAGCTGGAGGATGCTCTGCAGAAAATGAGAGCGGAGCTGCGATCTCTGAGAGAGGAAGGTCAGACTGCTCCTCTATCTAATTTATACACGCAGTTTTAACACATTTGTGATTCTGCACACTATCTATTTTAGTGATAGTATACTGATAACCTTATCGTCTTCGAACTACTGAAATCCAGTTTAGTCAGCATGATTAAACAAAGTATCATACACATAAAAAAAAAAAGATCTAAATTCAATTGATAAACTATTCCAACCCCAGCACTCCAGTATAAAGATCATGGTAACTCTACAAACCCGGCCACAGCACGGCAGCAGATGATTATGTCTGCCATGGTAAAGTCTCCAGAGCACCAGCAGGGCCCGACCAGCCTGGCACCCTCCAACTCTGGACGCAGGAAGGAGACTGCAACACCTGAGGGTGAGTGAAGTGATGTTTACTGAAGTGCCTGGGCCTCACCTGCACACACACACACACACACACTCACAGTCAAACATCTAATCTCAGTCGCGAAGGATCATTTATGGAACTCTTACTATCCTTTTTCTTTCACACACCTTTCAGAGAGAAGGAGGGTCACTTTTGAAAGTAAGTTGTCCAAACTCATGGTTTCTGCAGTTTGGTCTCTTATCTCTCTTCTCTTTTTGCCTCATCCACATCCTTGAAAGGCCAGATTTTAAAAGCTCTGCACTTTTAGAAAATGTCATATCCCACCAGGCTGGTCAGGTGAGGCTGAGACATCTTCAAGAAAATTTGCTCCTTTTCAGTGCACAGCTTTAGAAATCTGAAGCATTTTATCTTGGTTGCTGAAGCTTAGCCAATCTGATTTGCAGACCTCACTGTTCTGCTCTTTGACTCACTACAATCCCACCTGAACGTCACACCATACACTAACAGAGATGTACCGTATGATAAACTCTGCAATTCACAAATCGCTGTTTGAACCACCACTCTGAAAAAAAATAAATAAAGGTATTATTCAGTCATTGTACTTTTCAAGGTTAGATGATCCTTATCTTACTCTTATGTCATTGTAACGTGATATTATGATTGTGAAGAAATGTGACGATAGTGAAAAGAAAAGGAAATTAACACCTCAAGACCATAATTATTGTATACATTTATACATGTTACTCAGTAACTAATGAGTGTATGTTATAGGAAAGAAAAACTGCCAGAAATCCACCAATGATCATTAACTATCTGAGTTTTTTTTGCTGTAATATGTTTTTCTCAATCAAAAATATGTCAGAATAATTATCTACAAGTGAATATTTGTCTTTATGTGTTAAGACTTGTACATGATGTTCAAAATATGGAGACCAACTGTTGTACAGAAAGTGGTGCGGTGTTGCAAACAAAGAATAATGGACACACAACAGAAAACTTGATATCGACTGAATAATGCCTTTAAAATGCAGCAGTGAGTGGGCACAAGCAAAGGGATTGATTAAATCAATATTCTTTTTCGAGCATTTTTATCTTCAGAGTTTACTTGCTTATGCATTTTGCCAAACATCTTACAGTTCTTCTGTTGAACTGACTTCATAGCTGGTACGGCATGGTGCACTGAGATGTTGAAGTGATTGATATACCTGACACAGTAAGACATACTGGAGGTGCCTGTCCTCACCGTGTTCCCTGACTGTATTCAGAGTATAGCCGTCGTTTGAAGGACAGTCAGAGAGACAGAGAGAGGGAGAGAGAGAGAGTGGTGCACCACAACACCCCGCACCGCTTCACAGTGGGACTCAACATGAGAGCTGCCAAATGTACTGTTTGCCTGGATACTGTGCACTTTGGTCGCCAAGCTGCTACCTGTCTCGGTGAGTTACATGTGTGTTCACAAGGACAGCCCTGAACTCAGTGGTCCACTCTACCTTCATCTAAACTGAAAAAAAGATAATAATAGTCTTTGTTTTATTGAGCAAGAATTAAAGCAAAATTGAAATTTTAGCTGCCTTTCATTTCTTTTTGTCATATTTCTGTTGTATAGTAGATATTAAAATATGGATGAAAATTGGGAGTATGATGAGTCTATTGTAATGGTCGCCATTGCCTCTCACGCACTCCCATTGTTTTGCCTAAGCTCTTTATAACACCACAGTTTTGTGTCTGAGACCAGAATTTGAAATGTCAGAAAAATTACCTTTTTGTAATGATAGTTTTGGGATATTTAACTGACAGGCACTAAACACAAACTTGTTGATGGATAATACACATACTGTAGTAACTAAAAAATTTGAAATACTGTAAACACACAATATTTGTTAAAAACTTTTAGATTTTTCTATTTTTCATTTATACTCTTCCTTGTAGTCTTTGCTAAGATGCCCCTGTTCTTTTTGTCACTGGATGGCACAAAGGCGTGTGGAGAGGAGCCAAAACCTTGTCTGGCATGGCACTCTCTTTAACAATGTTTTTTCTCCTCAGAATGTCACGCTTTGTGCCATCCAAAATGCTCCCCCTGCCTTCCAGCCACGTGTGGCATGTCCAGCGACTGCTCACTGCATCTGTCTGAGGGCCTGTGTCGGGACAAAGGCAGCTCTCCAGGCCAGCAGCTCAAAGAAGCTAGCGGACACATGCACCTGGAGGGCTGGATGAAACAGCCCAGGTTAGCCATGGACATAGTGATGTGATTGTTTAAGCTTTTCTTGCACTGTTCTTTACCAATGAATATAACTGCTGGGGTGCAGATCATGGATGAGTGCCCACAAATCCTACCATTAACTCCTTAACAGACACCCTGAAAAATAATGTATCCAAAATAAAAAGGTTACTGTTCCTCAACCCTTTTGATTACAGCTATAGTAGCCCATGATCTTGATTTACTCACGCATCACTGCATGGTAAGGAGTGTTCAAATGATGTGACTCATATGCTCCAAAAACCTTTTAAAATCTACAAGGAGAAACAGTTCTGGAGGCTTGTGGTGCTGAAGTGTGTATATATCCTGTCCTTCACACCTATTAGCATATTTGTCTTGAGCAATAAAGTTTCTCTGGTGTGCCCCCCCCACCTCGGGAGGCTGTGTCATCTCCTCCCACTGATCAGGCAGCCTGATGTTACTAAACACAAGCCCTCTCAGGCACACTCTGTCTGGCAAAATCCACCCATCTGGTACTTCAACCTCTTCAAACAAAGGCATTTGTAGAATTTCCTGCAAAAACTGTTTCTTCATTGCCTGTTCTTTGTAATGATGTACTTGCCTTATGTGTTTGGCAGGAATGGGAAGCGAGGCCAAGGCTGGGAGAGGAAGTATGTGGTCCTGGATGGAACTAAGGTGTCCATCTACGAGATAGAGCCCAGAGAAGGTTGTTTTTCATTTTTTGCTTTTCTGGATATTTAATACAACGTCAGAATTCATTGACCTGCTAGAGCTGCCAATTACCAGTTACAGACTGGTTTGTGCTGTGTGTGTTACTCAGACTCAGTGAAGCCACTGGAGGAGTTTGACCTGTGTCTGTCAGATGGAGAGGTGGTGGTTCATGGAGCTGTAGGAGCATCTGAGCTACCAAACACCGCCAAGTCAGGTAGACACAAAGTGTGTCCAAATGGTCTCAGAAAAAACAAAAACTCTTTAACCTATTCCCTCCCCTTAATGTGTAACTTCCCCTCAGGATTACATCATATTTAACTGATAGAAGAGTTTATTCATGTTTTATGGTCCTCTAAAGGAGTATCTCAGAGGTGTTGTGGGTCTGAAAACCCTCAGGGATCATTTACAAGGTTCCAGAGGGCCCTGCAAAATGAAGCATGCTCTGATTTTACTATAATTAAGTATTCTGAAGTCATACCTTACCTCTGTTCCCTGTGTGTCAGATGTTCCCTACGTCCTGAAGCTGGAGTCCCGTTGTCACGCCCCCTGCTGGCCTGGACAGTCTATTTACTTCATGGCTCCCAGTTTCCCAGACAAACAGCGCTGGGTAGCTGTCATGGAGTCTGTGGTGGCCGGGGGGCGAGCCTCACGGGAGAAGGCCGAGGCCGACGCAGTGAGTATCTCTGGAGCAGGCAAGGGGTGACTGGGGAAACTGTCTCTCTCTGCGGACTCAAAGAAATCGTTACCACTACAGACACAGATAACTGTCTTGTCTATGGCTGTGGTTGTAAACTCACTGTTCAACTGTATGGGGGCTGTTAGGTTTAGAGTTTAATGGATAACCCCCAGTTTCACTTATATGTGTCGTTAATTGTCCCCTTCTTCTCTCCTCTTTTCTTTCTCTTCTCTCTTTCTTTGTCTTTCTCACTCCTCTTTGTTGCTTTTTCATCATGCCACATTGTGTGTCCGGTATATGGGCATGTTTTGTTGATTTGCTCTATTCTTCCCATTCCATTGGGTTTCATTGCACACATAGGCTGCTGTGTCCAAAAGACAAATGGTTCTGTCTCCTCTGGTCCAGGTAAAGAGTTACCAAGATATAGATGCAAGACTTACTGAAACACACACACACACACGCATAACTGCATTCCTTCACAAGGCACGCAGTAGTGCATGTGTCTGTCATTGTGTTGGTTGGTCATCCCTCCCCCCCGCTCTCTCCTCACCTGCTGTGACCACTCCTCACTCTCACTGTCCTCACGTCCTGTACAAACTCTGTGTCGATGTACTAGTTTGAATGTTGCTGAAATATTCTTCCCTTGGTGTCCTGTTTTATAAGCACACTACACAAATTCTCACCAAGATGTTTGATCATCTTTGGGTTGATCCTCTTCAGCTGTCCTGTCCAGAGGGATCACGCACTGGGTTTTTTACCTGCTGGTGTACTCGTCTGTGTTTTTACCCTGCTGCCCCTCTGCACACTCTTTAGAGACTGGGACTCAAGTCATGTGACTCTGACTCATTTGTGAGACACAAGTCACAAACTGGACGACACAAACTTTAGTTTAGTAGAGTTGACCATGGAAAGTATTAAAATAACTTCAGACTATTTTTGTCTTTTCTTGACTTGAATGCTTTCCCATACTGCTACTGCCTGTTCATCAACAGGTAAATTCAGGTTAGGCAGTCAAAAGTGAAATACCTCATGCTATTAAACTTTATTCTTCATAGAATACATATTGACAGACAACATTCTATAAGTTATGTCAAGCATTATCAGGTAAAAGCTTTGACAGTAAATGTCATATTACTGTTGATGTAACTTAAAATATGAATGATTGAAGTTTAGGTGTGGCTCTTTAACTGCTACTGCTCATTTTGATGATTTACAACTATTTACCTGCCGAACAACTGTTGAGATGTCCATTCATAATGTTTCCAATGAAAATACAGTCACTAAAGAGGCAACTCCAGGCTGATACTGCTAATACTGGTAATAATGAGTCAACAAAGTTTAACCAAATTTAAACTCAGTTCTTCTGGTAAATGGACACTGTTTGGTAGAGGCCTTGAATTAAAAAGTGTGTGGTTAAAGGGTTAATGGACTGCACTTATATTGCACTTCTGAGTGGTCACATCGACCACTCAAAGCTCTTTACGCTACAGGTCACATTCACTCATTCATACACACACGTTCATTCAGCACTGGATATAGAGCGCTCTAACACACACACACACACACACACACAGTCACACACACACATTCAACATTAACAATGCAGTGACTTGACTTGTGAGAAGCTGTGCCTGAATCAGGAAGTTGGAGACTGACTTGTGACTTGGTCCCACCTCTGATACTGTGAACCTGCACACAGCCGTCTGGCCCCCTATGTCCTGCTCCTCTGCTGCCTCCCCCTGAGGTCACGTTGAGGTCAAGATCCGGCTGACCCCTCACCTCTCTCTGCTCTTACAGAAACTGCTGGGAAACTCTCTTCTAAAGCTGGAGGGAGATGATAGGCTGGATATTAACTGCACCCTGCCGCTCACAGATCAGGTACTGGTGTAGAACATATTAAAATATATAGAGAACATATACAACATTATTCATCAGCTATTTTCATTTTCAGACATTTTGCATTTTTGCCATTCAGAAGACGCATTTTTCCACAGTAGCAGTTATGTTCAAAAGTAGAATGATCTTAATTAATGGAGGGACGTGGGCACAGAGCAGATGCTCAGGGCTCACTGCCAAGGTCTGCCACATGTTGCTCCTGTTTGAAATTTCATCATGTTCACCACAAAAATTATGTTTACAATTGTGTTTTGCTGCTTTGCTGCAGATCGTTCTGGTGGGCTCTGAAGAGGGTCTGTATGCCCTGAATGTTATCAAGAACTCCCTGACTCACATCCCTGGTCTGGGATCAGTCTTTCAGATCCACATCATCAAAGAGCAGGAGAAACTGCTGATGATTGTTGGTGAGATGTCCAGCTTCTCTATTTTCAACAGATGACAGCCGTCTACTGGGCAGCAGGATTTGGGTCTTGACTTATAGTTCATTCATCTCAGGAAGTGAGCCATAACAAACTGCCTAATCTGCGTAATTGAGGTTCAACAATTCGTCATTCATATCTTTGAAAGGTCATACTACCATTCTGATGATTTTGGTGAAACTTGTAGATATGAAACATCTTGTTACACAGGACAGCACAATAACCTGGAACATCAGCTACTGTGTAACGTATGTGTGTGTGTGTGTGTGTGCTGCAGGGGACGAGAGGGCGCTGTGCCTGGTGGAGATAAAGAGAGTAAAGCAATCTCTGGCCCAGTCCCATCTCCCCAGCCAGTCTGAACTGGCTCCCTACATCTTTGAGACAGTGAAGGGCTGCCATCTGTTTGCTGCTGGGAGAGTAGGTCTAATTCTTCTCTGTGAAACTTAAGATAAAGCAGATCGTCTGCTCCATGACTTTAAAATGTTTTCTTTTTCTTTTCGCTCATAGAAAAATGTAATTGTACAAACTGAATTTAGAAAGTGACATGTGCATTCTCCTTTCAGATAGACAACGGTCCTTGTATATGTGCTGCAATGCCTAACAAGATAACCATCCTGCGCTACAATGACAATCTCAACAAATACTGCATTCGCAAGGTGGGTATGACCTGTTAGTTCTATATACAGTTGTAAGTGGAGGCTTTTTGCCATCATGAACACTTCTTGTAACAAATGTACCTTATTTAAATAGAACTAAATATCTTTTACTCACTTCAAAATCCTTAATCTCATAGGAAATTGAAACTCTGGAGCCCTGCAGCTGCATCCATCTGACCAGCTACAGCATCATTATTGGCACCAACAAGTTCTATGAGATTGAAATGAAGCAGTTTGTGCTTGAGGGTAAGGACGCAGAGTATTAGTGAGCTTTTATTTAAAAACATGACCCATTAGAAAAAGGTAGCAGTAGTTTTGGTGTTTTTCTTCCACTCAATTCAAAGAGAAATCTTTTACATCACTACAGCTATAGTAGTTTATACAGTGGCTGCAGAGAGTACTCCGACCCCTTCACTTTTTACACACTTTGTGCTGTAGATTTAATTTGAACTGTAACTGAAGCCACTGCAGTAGTAGTATAGATTTTTTTTCAGTTAAAATTTTGAAATGATATTAAATAACAATGTCTTGTTTTTCAGTAAAATAACTACCCAACAGCACGTAGAAAAGTTAGCTCCACTGACTGGGAGCCCTCTGCCTGAGTACTGGGCACCTACCAGCACACAATTATTTTATAAGATGTACTGGGGAGAACATTTTTGCCTTAACTGGACTCATGCTGGTACCCAGGACCAGACAATCACAGGGTGATATTGTAGGGCTGTCTGACAGTATTTAACCCCAGGCATCAGGGCCTGTCTCATGAAGCAGGACTATGTTTGCTGGATCACTGTGCACAGCAATGAGATAGGCACAGTGTTAAATCCAGGTCCTCTATTTGGTCCACAGAGTTTTTGGATAAGAACGATGTGTCACTGGCCTCGGCAGTGTTTGCAGCTTCATCCCACAGTTTCCCCATCGCCATCATGCAGGTGGCCAGCAGCATGCAGAAGGAGGAGTACCTGCTGTGCTTTCATGGTGGGTTTGAATGAACAACTACCCTACACACTCATCTGTATTTTCAGTTTACAGTAGAGACAGTAAAGTGCTCTCAGTGTGGTAGTGGAACATATGCAAGATACCTGCTGTACAGACGCCACTGTGAGGCAACAACTACCAGTAAGAACACAAAAATATATCTTCACTCTCTGTGTTTCTGTTCTTTACTAGAAATTCAACTCTTTTGTAATTGTATTTATCTTGTGATAACATTCTGTTGTTATTTGTGTCAGTGATAATGCTCACACACGTGACTCATACTGTCCTGTGTTGAGGTTAGACACAATAAGAGTTAGTGTATAATAATCTTTATTTGTTTGACAGAGTTCGGAGTGTTTGTGGACACATACGGACGAAGAAGCCGCACTGATGAAATTAAGTGGAGCCGCCTGCCTTTGTCCTTTGGTATGGAAACTTTGTCATTCCTACTGTTTTTTGGTGCGCAGTAATCAAACATACAGCATCAAATTTTGACATCAGTATAACTCCATTCTTTTGTGATGCAGCCTACAGAGAGCCTTACCTGTTTGTCACCTACTTCAACTCCCTGGATGTCATTGAGGTGCAGGGACACGCTGCACTGGGGTGAGACTGACCAACTAAGTTGTACCAGATGTTAAACACTTCAGTTTTGGTTGTTAGCTGAATTTTCCACATCACTGTCTTTGGTTCTAGTCCTACAGTGCTGGCCCACCTGGACATCCCAAACCCTCGCTACCTGGGCCCAGCCATCTCCTCTGGGGCCATTTACCTGGCCTCCTCCTATCAGAACAAACTGCGGGTCATCTGCTGCAAAGGAAGTCTGATCAGAGAGTCTGGAGAGCTGCAGAGGACCGGCTCCAGCCGAGGGTCAGCTCTGTCTGTCGTGGTTGATCCCTTTACTTTAGTTTGAGCAAAAACACACGACGAAATAGAGAAAAAATACACAATTTAAATAACATTTTGTGAGAGAGACTAAAAACACTTAGAAGATACTCACAAAAAACAACAAAAACACATTTATCACAAACTGTTCAGTTTCACAGGTGGGTTCTGAAACCACTGGCACTGGGTTTCTTTATTGTCTAGGCTAACAGTGCCATCTGCTGTAAAAATATAAAATCGTCTTGGTTTCCTGATGAACTGTCAGACACTGTAGTGACATGCTGCTCTGCTGTGTTTCTGCAGGAGTCCCAGTAAGCGAGGCCCGCCCACCTACACAGAGCACATCTCTAAGCGTCTGTCCTCGGGCCCCGGCAGCCATGACGGCCTCCATCGAGAGCCCAGCACCCCGCATCGTTACCGGGAGGGCCGCACTGAATTCAGACGGGACAAGTCTCCCGCCCGACCGCTGGACAGAGAGAAGTCGCCTGGCAGGGTGCTGGACAGTCGCAGGGAGAGGTCCCCTGGGAGATTCGGGGACAGCACCCGACTCCATGCTGGGTCTGTCCGAACACAGCTCGCCCCCGTTAACAAGGTACTAAAGGGGCGACCTGGTGGCCGGGTGGTTACCATCTATAACATAGGATTATATATAATGTCCCTAGTTCAGTTCTACCCAGGGTCGTTTGGCCTTATCAGCCCAGTAATGTTTATTTGTTAAACTAAACTCTCCAGAATTTTTTGTAAAAAAAATATTTTGATACAAAAAAAATGTGTAGTGGTAATATTTTCTGGTTTATTCTATCTTGTTAATCAGTTTGCGACCCCCCAGATTTATCTTGTGACCCTTTTGGGGGTCCTAACCCCCAGCTTGGAAACACTTCCTCTGGAGAAAGTAGGAACAAGAAGCAAGAAATTAGGAACTAAAAGATAAAAGGTTCAAGCTGCATAAAACAGCAATAAAATATAATGGGAAAAACAATATCAATGAAAAATGGTTCAAATAATCATACACAATAAATCCAATATTCAGTATTATAATACTAACATGAAATATTGAGATATATGCAGTATAGAACAAATGAGAAAATATGAGAATAAGCTGAAAGCAACAAACAGCTGTGGTAGCAAAGGTATTCTGATATTTAGTGAGCACTTTGCATCTTGGATTTGATTAGAATCCGTGGTCCTATTCTTCATCTGTTAACATAGCTGTTCTTTTTCCAGCTGCTAGAACCTGCTCTGCTCTGTAGAGAGCGGAGCTGCTCAGAAATGACGCATCGTTCTCACAACAAATGTCTGGGCTCTCAGTTTGTTCTTGCAGGTCAATTTGTTGTCCATCATACTGTCAGATAGCAAGTAATCGTCCAGGATCTTTATCAGTACTTCACCCTGAGATTGTTGTTTGTTGTAAAAGGATAGATGGAAAATGTTTCGCAACCAAACCATTACAAACACATTGATGAGTTACACCGGGTGACTTCATCACCACCAACACACAGGCTGTAGTTTATTTTGACTAAATCCCTCATACACTGTCCTGCTGCTGTAAATACCAAATGTGTATTCATACGCCCCTGAAAAATAGTCTGTGCATTATTCCTCCTGTTTGTATAAAACTTACAGCTGCCCTGCTGATATTTTTTTTTTTCAGCTGTTCCAACTATATTTTAATTTAGTCTCTCGTCATTCAAGCACCTGCTGAGGTTATTTTTAATGACATGTGCACTGATGTCAAACTCAAAGTATCACTTGTAGAAAAGGTAAATCTAAAGGATGACCATCTGTCCCTGCTCTTGTCTTGCAGGTGTGGGACCAGTCATCGGTGTGAAACCAGCTCTGCACTGCTCCTGCCTGGAGGTCTGAAGAGAAACCATTGGAAACCCTTGATCCACGTGCAAGCACACACATATACACACGCGCACACACACACATCCCTCAGGCTGACTTTCAGCCTCATTGCCTGTACATAGTGCAGTCTCAGTTCCTCGTTCAACAACACATAAACCTGCACTGGGAGACGTCTCCTGCGACAATCCTGTTTTCTGACACGTGCTTTCATGGGAGAAATCCCGCAGTAGATTTGGCAGCAGGGAGCCTTCGCTGATCTACAGATCAAGAGAATCTTTATAATATATCCTACAAGTTGTAAATATTGCTGTCTGAGTTTTTATAGATAAAGGGAATAGTCGGCTGGTAAAGCCATGTCTATTTTTTTTAAAAATGAGTTTCTAAAGATGTTGCAGGGAGATTAATGATGTCGTTGGTTAAGAAATATTATATCAAGATTTCATTAGAATCTGAAATATCACATCAGGTTTTTTCTCTGTTCAGAGAATCAAACTGACATTTAATTATTCACATAAATCATGAAGAGAAACTCTGAGGAAGCAACACTTTGCACATGAGATTGGATTTGAACAGGAGTTAAAAACTCATTCTTGTTACATGACCAGTCTTCTTTCTTTGGATCAAATGTATGGTCCTCTCGACTAAATAGCCTTTGATATATAATTGCATATGATTGCTTTATTGACAGTCGTCGTCCGGCCATACTTTGTAAAACAATTATTAAGCAATGTTTTGCTCCAAGTGTTCCTTGTGTTGTTTTTAGCAAACCTAAGATGAAGAAACACGCAGCTCTGCCTCTGATGCCGGACGTCGTGCGGTCAGGCCGGCTGACGCTGCCTCAGCTTGCTCTTACTCCGCTGCTGCTGCTGCTGTTGATTATGGTACAGATGTCCTGTTCCTGTGCAGTGATATGAAGTCTAGTAATCGTCAGGGGTCGTCACTTTCTAGTATTGTTTCTTTAGAGCCAGTAAGACCACCTCCATTCGTCACATCAGTGAGCATGACTAACTTAAAGCAGCACTTGTCGCTTTTTCGATCTTGATTCTTTCTCTTGGTTGTTCCTTTCTGTCATGTATTCACTTGAATTTGCATTCAATAAGTAGACATTGATGTTAGACAGTGTTGACAGTATGATTTTTAGAGATGTATACCAGTACATGCATTAAACATGATTGAAGTGTTTGACTGTTTTCCTCCTCTTTGTGTGTGTGCGTGTGTGTGTAGATATTCTACTACAGGACAGCTTCTATCAGAGCAGGTATCAGGTGCTGCGATCAGACAACACAGTAGGTTTATCTAGTTTATTTTTACTTTAATTCTACAACAATGTAATGCTCTTTAAAGTAAATCCAACAAAACAAAATATTCAGACTGAACAAGGAGCACTTGTTGTTACAGGAAATTGCTATATACAGCTACACACTCCTCTGACAGACATGAGAAGGTTCAAAGTGCTTATCAAACAGAAGGGAAAAAAGGAGGAAGATGAAACAAAAGCACGAGTGATCCCTTTGTGAGAGACCCGTAATAAAACTGCTTGGCACCAGTCTCCACCAAAAAGAGACACACACGCACACACGCACACAGTCACTCCAATGCTTGATGCATTCACATGTTCACACTCACGTCAAGTGATTACTGGGCCGTCGCAGTGACACCTCTGACAGAGCACGTCAGCGTGAGTGAAGAGAAATACAACATATGCAAGACCAAGAGAACTTCTTGGGAAGGGGAAAAAAAAAAACACAGCAAGGGATCATCCCGGCAACGTGTGTGTTTCTGATGCCCGGTTCACCACGTTACCCTACCCTCCCACACTCATATCACCACTAACCACCATGCTCATTACAATGCTGAAAAGCACAGCACACTTTCCGTTTCAGCTTTATTTTGATGCACTCTGTGGCAGTGTCTACTTTATGTCATGTGCAAAACATAGCCTCTTTTTTTTTCTTTTTCTTTACTTTTTCTTTTTAAAGACAATTCACATTCATGGATTGCTGAACAAGACAAGCTTGGTGTCCTACATGCCTGTGACGGTGGTGAAAATTCTGCTGCTGGCCGTGACTGTGTGTGTGCAGACAGTGAAGGAGCCTTGGCCTGATAAAGAGAAATTACACACCTCATCCAGCCATCTTTTCGACATTTGATTTATCTATTAAGGAGATCATGAGTTATGACGTATTGGAAAACATTTTTTTTTTTTTTCAACATTTAGGACACAGACGTTTAGGAGGAGTGTGAAGCCTTGGAATAAATCATGTGAACATAATGGGAGCACTGAGCTCTGATTAGAGGCCAGGTTTACATCATCATTAGAAACTGAACAGCCTAAGATCCTGGTTCCAGATCAGTATTCCAGTTGATCCAAGTTTGCAGATGAAGAAAGAACAGAGAGCTGGTTTATAAAGAGGATGGTCAGAGTCAAAACAAAATTTTCATTAGCTGCACATTTAATGCAGCAGTAGCAAATTAATTCAAAATGAAATCAATATTTGGACAGTTAATGGCATCGCTTGTTCAAGTGTTTTGTAAATATGTAATTTATAAAAATGACAACGTCTTTCTATGAGGGGCAACAAATGCTTTTTTTCTCCATTCTATTTCAAAAGGTGAAGCTGTTGAATTAAACACATTCACCACTTCCACAAGAGGGCAGTGAGAAAAACACTTGAAACCTGTTGTTGCTCTGACCACTGCGGCTCCGCTGCACACTTCAATCCTCTGCTAGTACCACCGCGTTTAATCCAACAGGAGATGTCATGGACACACAATGACATACAGCTCCAGTACTGTTGAATAGCACACTGTCAGTCACAGCTAGATTTATGCATTTCCTCTGATAGTCATGACTATCTGACCCTCTGCTGACAGGACAGGCTGCTTGATGAGGAATAACAAGATTGGCAGTCTCAACAAGATCATGATCATTTCAAATCAAAGTCTGCGGTCGTGTGCTGTACCTTAAATGCTCCAGCTGACTAATGGGAGAAAAAAAACAAAAAAACACAGATTTTCAATGACAACAACAAAGGCCATTCTTGATGACGTGAATGTGGAACGCAAGAGTCACTCAGCAACTACAAGCTCAGTGTGAATTAGTGTGTGCATGAACAAGTGTGTGTACAAAGTAGAGGTAGTGTTTGTTTGTTTGATGATAGAATGGAGTCATTTTGTTTGTGTGTGTGTGTGTGAGAGAGAGTCAGGGGGCTTTTATTTTGGGTTCAGGCTGCTTGTTTTTGGACCACAATCCTCAGTGCATAGACGTCTCATTGGCTACAGACACACTCGTTATTTTATTCTGACGTGATCATCAGAGGTGACGTGATGCTTGATGACAACTCTGACACCCCCCCACCCCCCACCCAATCAAATCACTTCATCCACAATTCAAGCTGCAATTGGCCGACACAAAACGGAAATGACGAGGTTGTCGTAGCCACAGATCAGAGCCACCTTTCTAATCCCCATCTCACTGAAACACTGATTATCCTGTGGCAATTTGAATTGTCTGGATTTTAAGACAGCAATTCAACAACAGAACTTTAATAAATAAAATCAAAGTAATGATCGCATTTAAAAGGGAAAACCACTGCAGCATCAAAACAGGACACCCTGCTTTTCTATTTAAAAAAAAACACACCTGTCATCTTCAACAGGCAGCAAAATATAGGTATTTTTCTGCAATTGACAACATAAGAAAACAAAGAAATAAAAAAAAACACAACGTTTTGGTGACTAATTAAGTGAGCCACTATTCAAGGATTCTATACATTTTTCTTAAATGCTATATAAGTATCTGAATATATTATTTTATTCATTTATTTTACAAAAAAGTGTGTGTGTGTTTGTGTGTTAGTGTGTGTGCAGTGTGTGTGCAGTGAATGGGTGTCAGACAGAGCGGGCGTCTCAGTGAAGCTTCTCTGACAGATTTCATGTGGAGTTACAGACTTAGGAAACGCTAAGAGCCCTTTCTGCTGCTGCTGCTCTCCTCCACATTTCAGCCAATCAGAGCAGAAATCATGAGTGAGGTCACAGTCGCATGCCGCCTCAAAAATAATAATTAAACATTAGAAAAAAGAAAAAAAAAAGTCTTTACAATCTGAACATGGAAATTCAAATGTGTCAAATTCACACCTTCACTTCTGATTTCCACCAGAGGACTGAAAAGCGAGGAGACATCCAGCTCCCAGTGCCTGCTGGGTAAAAAGAATAAAAAGGGGGCTGTTGTGAGTGAAGGGCATGAAGGTATGGCTAACAGAAGAGATTACACACTCAGTCAGTCTGTGTCGGGCACAAACAACCTGCAGCTCGTCTGCTGTCTGACACAAACCGACAACGCCACAACACATCAGTTTACACTCCCAGTGGACGAGGAATAACAGTCAGTCAGAGTGGAGGAGCTGAGCGGCCTTCAGCTGTTAAAGGGTCAGATGTTCTAAAGCCTTTTCTAGAGATCACTATCAAGTTCTGTTGTAAGACTCACGTGGCTGATTCTGTTTAAAAAATAATCATCATAATCTTTTACTCGTCAAGATAAAGGAAAAATGAAAAACTATCTGAATACAGCATTTCTGTTACTGATCACAAAGGCTTTTAAAAATCCTTGACCTTCAAAATTCTACCATCTGTCTTCACTCTGGGCTGAATCTCAACACTCTTTAAAACACAAACTCCAAACGTCACAACTTTTTTTTCGGTTTTGTATTTACATGTCAAGCTGTAGATACTGTATATACACACGTCTGTGCCATTCTGTGTGAAAAGCTGAAATAAACTCACCAAAACAAAAGCAAGCAAATATGCTGAGTTGAGATTCAGCCCGCGGTGTGTTAAAGGGTCAGTTCACCCAGTTCACTAAATTGTGGATCATCATAGATAATAGGGACACTGGCTTAGGAAATGGTGTCATCAGGGTCATGTCTCCTTGGGTGTTAAGACTGCAAGCATACACCAGAACACCAGCATGGAGTTTAAAATATGGGAACAGCTTATTATGAATTATGGGAAATGTAGGATGCAGCATTTTTGGAGCTTGACCCGTACTGGGGACTAAAAGTCAGGATGTATCTGCCTCTGCTGCAATGATTTTGACAATTTTTGCTTTAATCTGTCTTTCGAAAATCCAAAACTGTATGTAAACTAAAGAGAGGTGTAATCTAAATCACCAGAGTTCCACTTTAAATGCCGTTTTTAACAAATTGTTATTATAAAAAGTCAACTTGCAGAAAATTATTTGATAATCACTCTAAACAAAAAAGACAAACACTCTTATTCCAGCCTCTAATGGAAAACAAATTTCTGCTTTTTTGTGTCTTATATGTTACTAAACTAGTCTCTGGATTTTGAAATGTTTGTTGGACAATGTAAATGTGTATTACTGGGCTCTGAGACATCATAATGGTTTAATTTCACTATTTTCTGACACTGATTAACTCGTAAAATGATTTGCTGATTAATCGATGAAAGAAATAACAGTTGCAGCCCTAATTCAATTCACCTCCACTGTACTGTGACGGCAGCAGAAACCTACCAGATGAGCGCTCACATAAAGGTAATTTGAGTGAGCTGATCCTTTAAGCTTCTCCCTAAATAATATCACTACCCAGACATTTCTGATGCTGAGGGACTCTCATGATTGCCAGGAGATTTTCCACATGGCTCCAGAGAAAAGAAGAAGTCTATGATGGTGCATGGAAGTCTGATGGGAAGTGGGATGAAAGGGAAAAGCAGATTGAATGGACCAAAGCCCTCCAAGAGACTAAAGCAACACAGTGAGACGACCCTCTCTGCCCGCCTGGTCCAAGGCACCAAGAAGTCCATTCTCACTCCTCTGGCCTCGGAGTGCAGTCCCATCACCGCCACAAACCCTCTGTGTGGCGAATATGCAATATATTTCTTCTCTCACACATGCACTCACACACACTCACCCCTGTGCACACCCGCTGTTCAGAGCGCTCGGCATCTCGCAAAACACGTCATTCAGCTCCGCCGCCACGTAATCATCTGTATATACACATTAAATTCCATATCTGCCGCGCACACTCACACACAAAGTACATGGAACATTCTGTGTAGCTCCTGTGCTCTTCTTCAGCAGTGCGCCCGCGTCAGCGGCTGGCAGCCCGGCCCGACTCCCCCTCCCAGTCCCGGTCCCGGTCCTCTGAGCCTCAGTTGGAGCTGGCTGTGATGGGTTTCTCCAGCTCCAGGTCCAGGGGAACCGAGCTGAGCTGGAGGTTGCTGTAGCAGGTCTTGCAGACACGGCTGGGCTCGAACAGCTGCTGACTTGGCACTGGGATCTTCTGGTCGCAACAGCTGGCGCAGAACACGTTACCACAGTTCCTGCGGGGTGGGGGGGGGGGGGGGGGGGGGCCGGGAACGAGGAAACTGGCTGGAGGTTGCTCATAACAGGTCTTGCAGACACGGCTGGGCTCGAACAGCTGCTGACAACACTGGGATCTTCTGGTCGCCAACAGCTGGCGCGGAACGTTACCACAGTTCCTGCGGGGTGGGGGGCACAGACAGGTCACTGCTGGACTCTCATACAGAGCCTCTTTACAACTACAGTTAGCATGAGTCTACTTTTTAGACCTTGTTTACATGGGACTTAGCTCCATTACATTTAAACCAAGGTCCTGTTCTTCATATGTGGAGTTAGGTTGATTTGATGTTGATGATTTGACACAAGCGTAGATTTGAGGGGTGTTAAACACTGGTTTTAAGTTTTCAATTATCTCCTTATATGAACTTTCTGATTGTTCCTCTAATGAATCATTCAGATTCATTAGAGGACCAACACAAAAATGTCTGATATAAATATGAAATATAATACAACTAATTGTAAGTATCTGACTGTTATTAGAATTATCGAAGCACAAATATATTAAATTAAATGCTGCATCATAAACAAAAACCTGTATAGAGGGGGGTTGAAATGTTCGTTTTTTGTTAAATCTGAGTCAGTGAGTGAGTTCATAAATAGTAAAACTGAACAAACTTCTTCTGACTCCAATACCTCAAGTCAGGCTACATGCTGAAAATAAGAACCAATCTGGTTTTCCAAAATGTAATATGTTTACCTCACTGCATGGAAATCATAATAATTATAAAACATTTTCATGTAAGGTAACATGAGGCCTGTGTGCAGTTGCAGTAAAAATGTTCTGTAGCAACAAGAACATGTCAGCCAATCACAAGTACAATCATGTGATCAGCATTAATTATGCTGCCTTTATTTCAAAGTAAGAGTGCGCTGTTAACAAATCAAGTCTCTGAGTTTGAAGTACAAGTTAGTTGGATGAGAATTAAAATGGACATGTTAGCCTAGATTAGTGAACATTTGAAGAACAGGGCCCTGATATGTAATGTGTCTGCAAAAAACTTAAAGAGGTTGTTTTACTTGCTGTGTCTGATTACAATCTGATCCCCGGAGACACATGATAAAACAGGAGTAAAGCAGGTCTGACACTCAAAGTAATGAGATGTTCGTCCAGAGCTTTGCACCAGAGGTCTTCACAGTTCCACAGTTCAGAGACACTGCGGTCGGGCCCAAATTCTAGTCAGTCTAATCGGGTTGGGTAGGGTCTGTGAACGTCACGGTTCACCAGAGCTTTATTCTGACAAGGGAGCTGCAGCCTATTAAATGACAGTTTTTTTGGAATTTGTTTGGATCCCACATTGAGTTCAGGTAGATTTGCTACGGTCCAAAATGTTGGACCTGCGAAGACCTCTTCTTTGCACGCTGCTTCTGTGTACAGTTCCATTTTGCTGTGATTTTTCACTACATGCTGGGTTAGCAGAGGTGCTCTAACACTCAGCAGCGCTAACTTGATTATTCAGCCCATTAAAAACACAAGTTACCATCACTGGACAGGAAGGCAGGTCACACTGGAGACTTCAGATACCCATGCTCAGATTCAGATGTAAGGCCATGCTCACACACTTATACACACACACAGTGGTCCCTTCTGCCTGCCTGTACTCACCCTGAGCAGGAATATTAACAAAAACGTATCTACTTGTCTTTGTGTCTCCAGCCATTTACACCACCAGGTGGACTGAGTGGTGCGTAGTACCATGCTGTGCTGCTGGGAGGTGAGATGCAGGGGCTGGTTTGGGGCAGCATGCTGCCAAGGTGTGTGTTGAGGGTGGTGGCGGGAGGGCGGGGGTGCTGATGTGGTGCTATGGCCGGAGGAGGGTTGAAGTTGACAAAGTCAACAGTTTTTTGTTTTTTTAGATTGAAATTTTACAGGAGAAATAAACAATTAGCCCTCGACCAAACACAGCTGGCCAACTGACAGCACGGTGTTCACGGTTACAGCCAATTAAAAACCGCTGAATGAAAACACACTAGCGCTGGACACACACTCAAGTCAATACATCTCAGAAATGAGGAGAGATTTCCCTGAGACTTTGCTGACGACTAAAACACAATGAAGGGAAACCAGGTGCAGCAAGTGAGGGAGGGGAGGGGGGGCAAGGAGGGAGGGAGGGAGGGATGAGGATTAGGATGAGGAAGGTGCAGCAATGTCTGGTTAAGGGTGGGGTGGTGGGGGGACAGGGGAGCCGGCTCTCACCAGACCTCCTGGACAGGCTCCCTGCCACTGTAGAGGAGGAGAGGGGCAGACAATGGATAAGAACTGCCTGAACAGTGGAGAAAACTAATAACACACTTCCTGCTGAAGATGTGTGTCAGCTTTACAAAGCTTAACAAGACAAAAAAAGTTAGAAAATCTAAGATAGCTACAAGATAGCTGCTTTTACTGTTAAAACACATCTTTCTGTTTTGAATCTTGGGCTGAAACTACTACAAATTGTCATTTACAGCTCTGCCTACAGACCACACTGCACATGGACACAAAAAGTGAATCCTGTTGAAATCTCTTCCGCTCAGTGATTAACTTGATCCAACCCACCAGGAAGAAAAAGATGTACAGTGATATGAGGAAATGATAACAGCACAGGAAATACCACCAGCTGACAGAATGAGAAAGAAAGCAGAAATACACCAGATTAATCTGTTGTACTTCAAAGCACCACAAGATATCCTGATGCTTCCAAGTAAACTTTGAATGAGTGTTGTTGCTCAGCCTGGCCCTTTATTCCACACAGTTATATCTTTGAGAACACTTGGCACAACAGTGTAGAGCAGAAACCCTATCCAACAAACACTAAAGTAAACAAATCAATCTAACAACTTCTCACCATGACAGCCTTTGAATTAAAGGAGGGCTCCAGACACGCTGTGTTACAAACTGCAGATGTGGAGTCTGAAAGCTACAGGTGTTTACCACGCAGTGAGGGTTTAATAAAGAGATGTTACCAAGCTGCATTATGGGAAATGTAGGAATCAGTGCCTCTGGACCCCAACAGGAGCCAACGAGTCAGGGGAATTTGAACCTCTGCCACATTATTTTGGACCATTTTTAAAAATCATAGTATTCATATCAATCATAGTAGTGCTCCTTCACACTAAAATGCGTAACCTGATCATAGAGAACAGTTGCAACAGTGCTTGTGGTCAGAAATGCTCCTATTCAGTTATGTAGCACAGAGTAGGCTTGACAATGAGCTGAAAAATTGAAGTCAACAGCCCGACACTGAGCTCTGGTCTGCAAGTCAAACCCAATCATAAATTCAAAAGTCATTCCAATGCCAAGTGTGAAACTGCCTCAGCTGAATCTACATTAGGTCTGGATGTATCTGAATACAGGAAACTGACTCTGAACAGGAGAGGAGCTTAAACAGAGGAACTCTCTTTAAGCCTCAACAGGACAGAGACGAGTTGTTGCTGACAGCGATAGTGACTGAAGGTTTGAGCTTCTGCAGCTTGACAGTCCTCAGTCTTTACCTGCAGTGATGCTTCCTGGTGGCAAGCCAGAACCTGCTCTCACAGCCGTAACACTGGGCTGCCAAATGGTCAGGGTACCAGCGAGTGACCTGTAATGTACATGAAGTCCATAAATGCTCTGAGAGCTTTGCTCCCTCCCTCCCAAATAAATATCCTTAGGTTAGCCTGGCTGCTCACCTCAGTGTCCTGCTTGTCCACCTGCTCCCAGCTGGCCTCAGAGAAGAGCTCTGTGCTGCAGCGTGACAAACAGTTGGGGTCCAGGTTGTACTCAGAGTCTGTCATTGAGGTCTGCATGGAGGGAGACACAGAATCAGCAAATGTTAAGGAATTCAATTCAATTCAATTTTATTTATATAGCACCATATCACAACAAAAATAATCTCAAGGCACTTTTCATATAGAGCAGGTCTAGACCATACTCTTTAAAATAGGTAATTACAGAGAGAGACCCAACAAATCCCACCATGAGCAAGCACAAGGCGACAGTGGCAAGGAAAAACTTCCTTTTAAGAGGCAGAAACCTCGAGCAGAACCGGACTCAGGGTGGGCGGCCATCTGCCTCGACCGGTTGAATCTACCTGGGTGCAGTTATTATTTAAATGTCCAGGTGGTAAACAGATCAGCAGGTCAGTCAGTTGTATGGCCAGTCTGTCAGTATCTTACCACTTCGTCTCCCATGTCTCCGTTGATCCTGTGGTAGCCAGTGTGCTGCTGATTCTCCAGGCGGCTCCACAGCTCCTGCACCTGCTTCTTCAGAGTCTCCACCTCCATCTGGTGCCCCGCCTCAATCTGCCTCAGCCTCTGCTGGATGGCGTCAGTATGCAGCGTCAGCCCGTCATCGTCCAGGTGACTGCGTGAAGGCTGCTCCGGGCTGGCGGCAGCCCGGCCCAGCAGGGCATGGCACCAGCGGTGCTGGGAGCAGCTGCCCCGGGGGTGGAGGATCAGGGAGTTACAGCTTGCTAGCGACATCTGTCGACTCAAAGGGGCCCGCTCCCCATTCCCTTTGGCCCAGTGAGGACCTCCGCAGGGCTCCCCGTCAGAGCTGTCGCCATTACAAAGCCCGTCCCTGCTGAGGTCAGCACTCACAGACTGAAAGGCACTGACAGAGGGTCGCTTGGTGCCCCCGTTTAAAGTTCTAATAAAGCCGTGCTCACCTGCCTCTAGCCCTTTCTCTTTCCTGGAGCTGGGCAGCTGGCTCCTGCTGTCAGTGCAGGGCTGTCGGCTCAGACAAACAGGCGGCTGTGCTGGGAGCTCTAGCCTGCTGCAAGCCTCTTCAGTTAAAGTCTCAGTTGAGCTTTCCATCAGGGAGGCTCTTTTATCCACCTGCTCCATCGGCTCAGAGACACCACGGACAGATTCAGAGTCAGGGCAGGTCTCCTCATCCACACCTGGCTCTTCAGGTGACCTGTCCTCAAAGCCGTTAGTTATAGTTCTATGGGCTGCAGGCTGCTCTGGGTCGCCTGAGCTGGACTCACTGGGCCCATGTGCAACCTCCTCTTTTACAGCAGAGTTTTCAACATCCTGCTTCACCAGATCCTCTGGTGTCTGAGTCACCTCAGCTGCCTTTTGATCCAGCTCCTCTGCTTCCTGTGTGGGCAGAGAAGGAGACTCATCATCCTCCTCAGCCTCCATTACGCCATTTTCTGGATGGTGACCATTAGCAAATGCTTCTCTCTGCATCTCAGTTCCGTTGACTTTTGCACACTCATCCTCATCCTCAACTTTTGTTTCTTTCTCCACCTCTGTGTCAACAGTGTTAATGACATGAGTGACGGCAGCACTTCCCTCTCTCGGGTCTGCTCCCGCCTCCTCCTTTGTAGCTTCCTGAAGAATGTTCTCCATTTGGCCCTCAGCCACGCCCACCGCCACAGAGAGCTCTGCCTCCTCTGCTTCCTCTCCCGTTGGGCTCACAGAGACTCCCTGTCCGAGCTCAGCGTGTGAGCCCTGGGGCTGCGGGCTGTCGTCCAGCTCAGAGTCCACCCCGTCTGGGTAAGGCCCCACACCGTTGGGCCGCACCTCCTGATCCTGGTTGCCCCCTCCCTCGGGCCCCACTGCCATGTTGAGCTCCAGAGAGCGGCGGTGGTCCTGCCACTTTTCATTGAGGCTTGGGTCACTGGAGCGGCGGTTCGGAGCCAGGGAGGTTCCCAGCTCACATGCGCTGGGTAAGTTGTCAAAGGAGCGAGTCTTGGTACATCTGAAGGGGAAACGAGACACAAATTATACACAGAAACAGCATTTCATCACATAACAATGGCTCAATGTGTTGGCACCCTATGATTCAACCTGAAGCTGCACACATATTCATTATGAAGTGTTTGGCATCAAAACAAGAAAAATGCAGCACAAGCATAATGAAAGAGAAGCATTCAGAGCTAGCTGTCAAACTATGTCAACATTAAAATAAAACAACTTCCTGTTGCTCTTCCATCATGGTATGACTGTCATGAGACAAGAGATAAGCAGAGCATAAAACATTATGACTGTGAGGGCCTGAGCAGAGCAGAGTATCTAAGCAGACGAGTTGAAAAGCCGGGCCTCTCCAGCTGTGGGAGTCCTCGACCTGTGTTTATCTTACATGAAGGAAGAAGAGGGGGGGGCTCAGGTGCCAGCGCGCCAGGCTCACCTGCCCAGTGGTGCATCCTCCGGGTTGGCACCGGGCACAGGGTAAGGGGCACAGGAGTCATCAGAGGGGGTGGTGGGGGAGGAGCTGGGCAGGTAGACCGCTGTCCACAGCATCAGGTTGCGCACGTGACACACTGGGTGGAGAACCTGCAACAACAGCTGCAAACTTAACTCAGCATGTGATCATGAGACGGGGGGAATTAAAAATAATACCAAAATACTGTGGAAACAAATCTTTGTGTGAAACACGTCAAGAAAATGAAACAAAGCACTTGGTTATATGGATATTTGGCTAAGATTCGATAAAAACGTCGGAATGCAGTTCTGAAAGTATGATTGTGCACTCATGAAAAGTCAAGAATAGTTATGGCCATGACACCCACACACAGAGAAATGCAAACACAAAACAGCAGTAACCACAAAATGCAATTCTCAGAGGGGTGGCAAAAAGACTCTTAAATCAAGTTTGAGACCATAACAATTAGCAATAAATCTAAAAACATATTATGAAATACATAGCTCTAGGGTTCTTCTTTCCCATAATGCGTCTAAAGACTTGAGGACCTGAGGAGGCTCTTAATTAATTCCACGGGCACATTTTCTTCTTTTTATCCTTTGTCTTGCTGGACTTCAATCAGCTTTGTTTGTTTGTATAAAACATTTTAACATGCTTCAGAAACCGTGGACGTACGGTCTCGGAGTGTGAAGAGTACAGCATGTTCCTTAGTGTGCGGTTGGCTGGTCTCAGCAGTGACCACACTGAGCAGGTCCTCTCCTGGACGTGGCGGTCTTCCCTCTCCTTGCCGCTGTTACACAGGAAGGTGCCAAACAGACAGGAGTAGGTGTGCTGCACCAGTTTCACCTGCATACACACACAAGCTGACATGTAGAGGCTTGCATACACACCTCAGGTATGATAATAAGAGCAGAGATGACAGGAGTTTCCTCGTATGACTCATGAACACACCCATACTGTAAACGCACGTCAGCGTCACACAATCGGAAACTGAACGTGACTGCACTTGAATTAGAGGCATGCCATTTCCACTTCTGTAGATAAAAGCATTCTGCAGTGTCTAATCTCAAGGATCTAAGAGGAAGACTTTATGATCGTACTGTTTGATTTTCACTACTGGTACTTACCAGAAAGGCCTCGTTGAACTCAAAGGAGCATGGAAACTGCCTCTGCAGCTGGTGAACACAGTCCAGCCACTGCAGGAAGACAGGGCAGCGCTCATTCAGATCCTCAGAGTTTTCTCCATGGCCGCAGCGGTCGGCAAACTTATGGCCAAAGTCCAGCCACTCAGTCTCCACCAAAACCTGGAAGCCCTACATGAAGGTGTCACAAGATCTTACATTCAATAAAATGTTGCTTCACAATAGTGTTAAGACTTTAGGGCCAATCATGCTGACCGTTTTTTAAAAGTAAAAACAAATGTTAATTTAAAGTGAACATATAACACTTTTTCTGCTATAAAATGTTAATGTTGAGTTTCCATGGGAATATGTCCTCAAAATAAAGCAAAATAAATTAAAATAAACTAACAAAGGCCAGGGCCGGGCATGAAACTAAAAGTATTTATCTGTACCTCAATAGTGCGGTAGTATGGGTCCAGCAGCAGTTTGGACAAAGCAACTATCTGAGGAGTACGGTCCCAGCCGTCTGAGCAGTGCACCAGGACAGGCCTGTGGTCTCGGTCCACTGCGTTGACCACGAGCAGCGCCGCCTTCAGCAGCAGGGACAGGTGCTGCAGCCACTTGGTACTCTCCAGTGCAGAAAGCCAGCTGCAGGCACACAGACAGCAAATGAACAAAAACATCAGACAACCCCATGTGCCTCAGATCTAAGTGATGGCACACAGGTTTTATAAGTACATAGCATGGACCAGTGCCACATACCACAGCATTTTTAGTCTCAGCTAATTTGTAACACCCAGCAGTGACATACTATATAGCTTATGGCATAGCTAAGAGCCCAACCTAAACCTATGTGTCCTTCTACTTCCTTTTTTCTCATTTTTAACCTGGAGGATTTAGCAGCTAAAGAGCTAGATATCTTTTTCTTGCTGTTGGCTGAGATTTAAAAAGTAGAGCAAATATAAAACCAGGTGTCAGGTGTCCAGAAAACTGGATACCAAACTGATAAATCTAGCTCTAAAATCCAAGTGTTTGGTCAAGTTATAAATAATTTTGCCTGTTTGGATAATAATGTAACATTTCAACACATTACATGACCAGAGACAGACATGAATACACCTTGACCTACTTCAATTATGAGTAAATGTTTCACTTGTCTTATTCTATCTAGGTTAATAATCCAAGTACTGTGGGTGTGTTTGTCTATAAACATCAAGGGTCTGCAACAGAGACAGGCTTGAGACAGCTTATACTCTCTACTTTGTCATGTTTATGAAGTCAAGCTGAGCAGCCAGTCATGGTCAGTACGGTGGTACAGTGGTGTAATGCTAACAGAAAATATGAGAAATGAGTATAGTCCACTGTGTTTTGCATAAACATAAAGTTTGTGTACAAGAGCCTTCAAATAATGAGGCTGTATGTATGACAGCATGTGGGCATGAACCGGATGATCCTGTTAAAACCAGGACGCAGGGTTAGGATGATTTTTCGAAGTCTGTTTTTGTCTTCTGATTTGATCTTCTAACCACTTTCAACAACCTTCTCTTAAGCCTAGCGTGATTCAATTACACATCATTGTGGCATCGAGTCTGGGAGTGCAGATGGAAAGAGATCCTCCACTTGGGGTTCGGCCAGGCTTTCTAAATCAGGAACAGATGTATGGCCAGGGCCAAAACACAGCTGTGATTACTAGTTACCTACAGTCACTACAGCAAAGCCTGAGAGCTTTGGGTTTAATAGTTTTAGCCTGCAGAGCTATGGGGTTACGACTGGGGGCAGCGGGAGGCACTGCTGGAGGCATAAAAAACATACTTGGCTGGATCAGGCATCTGTGTGCAGAGGAAACGCAGAGACTGGAAACTCTTGCGGATGGAGTGGATGTTGGCCATGCCCATAAACACCACCTCACAGTTGGGATAGTACTCTGAAACAGGAGGAAAACAATGGTAAAAAATGAGAAAACAAAAAGCTAGCGGTTTTAGTTTTAATTTTAGCACAGAGAACAATCGCATTTACGGTTAACTGAGATGCTGAATCCACAGCACACATTGACCTAATTCTGCCTGTAATCAGGGACTGAGCTGAGGGGACCTACCTGGGCATTCACAGCCTCCCCCCTTGGCCCTGTTCGCTACGGCAGCAGCATAGGACCTGGCATCCAGGATAAGTAACTTGTGGGGCTGGATGACCAACGTCTCCACTTCTGAGCTGTTGGTCATGGAGGATTCTAATAAAGACACAAAACACAGCAAAGTTAAAACTCAGTGCAAAACAGGCTGTGTGAGGACAGGGCTGAAGGGTTTGGTTGAGATCATTATCACAATCAAAAAGTCCAAATAAACCTTTAAGATGTGAATATGTAGCATCCAGGTACAGCCAGTAGAATCTGTTTGACATCAGTCTGTGATCTGTGTGAACCTGCTGCTTCAGACAAGCCCTGACACGTCAGATTGCACAACAGTGTCTGCTGCAAATTCATGCAGGTAGCAAGACCTCAGCGTGCAAATGGTAGGTGTGTGCTCAGCTGGAAGTGTGTGTTTGTGTGTATACACAATATGTCAGCGAGAGTGTGAGTGAGTGAGGCTGACTAAGTGTGAGCTCTTACCAAAGTCAGTGTCAGGCAGGTCTGAGCCGTTGGTGTAGGTGCCATTGGGGAGGTGTTTGCGGGAGCTGCTATCCACGGCGCAGGCCTTGGCGATGGACTGGACCAGGTGCTCGTCATCAGCATTCCTCCAGCCCCACCAGCTGACCTCTGGCTGGCCACAGCGGGCAATCACAGCACCCGTACTCAGGTGCCTATGTGAGGGATTAGCCACAACACAGTTAAGTCAGTCCACTGCAAGTTGACATCATATGACTGCACAATTTGTCAAACCAACAGTACAAAGCACAAAAGTATTTAGTTTATTACTGTATAAATCTTAGTAGATTTTTTTGTATTTAAATGTAAAAGGCTGGAATCTGTTTTTTGTTTTTTACTTTTTTGTTTAAAAAAATGGCCAAAAAAATAATTAGAATTATCAAAATTGTTCCTAATAAATTTGTCCATCAACTAATTAATAAAGTGACTAATCATTTAATCTAAAATGGTTAAGCTGCTCCAAATTCATCTGATCAGTAACTTTTGTTTTCTTTTGGGGCAAAAAGATTGGGAAGCACTGACTTCAAAAACTTCACAGCCACCAAGGCAGACGTTTGTCTTATATTCATTTGAGATGCTGGAACGCACAAAATAGGCATGTAAAGTTTAGATTTCTGGTTGGAGTAGTTTTCCAAAAACAAAGATCAGAGGCTCTCAAACACGGTTCGATAAAAATACAACAACCACAATTCTCTGAAGCCATGATGACGCACTGTATGTTTCTGGTCAAGTCAGTAGTCTTGGTGATGATGACACACTCTGAATAGAAGGAAACAGGGAAATGTCGCATGGAGGGAGTTATCTATTAGTGATTGACTATGTGTTGTGGTTTTTAGCCAAAGTAAACTCTGTCCAAAGTGGCACTAGTATAGAGCCGTAAAGATATTATGTGAGGATGATTTCATTCCCTTCATAAACAAAAAGGCCAATCAGCACATTAGGAAGGTTTTCATTTCTGTATGGTGGTAAATAAGTTAACCTTCTGGTTTAAGGAGCACATGGAGAAATAAACACACCAACCTATAAACCACAGCAGGAAACCTCTTCCAGGAGCGGAAGGCTGCCACATTTTCCAACTCCTTGTCAGTGATCCAGGCTGGCACTAGGAGCTGCTGAGGATAGCTGGGGCAAAGTCTGGCAGAGCAGAGAGACAAAGAGAGCAATGGCTCAACAAGGAGAGAGAGAGAGGAAAGGAGCGAGCACCAAAGGACTGTGATGGCTCAACAAAAGTCTCTGTCTACAGACACCTAATCCTGGGCTAGGCCCTTATCTGCCCAGGGTGCAGCACCAGTGGCGTACAATAACACAACCACCCACAATCTAACATACACACTGACTTGTGATGTACGCCAATGAAAGCTAAGGATGGATCTAACTTCTAACTGAGAGTGATGGAAATCAACACAGCAGCAGGTTATGTATCCTGAATGAAAGCTGCTACTACCTGAACTTGCTGTTGATGTCAGATATCCTCCAGGCGTTTTGAGTGTCAAAGCCCATCCGCTCCACCTCGTTCTTGAACCAGGAGGTCACATGCTCGCCTACAGAGAGAGCAGAGATGTCTGATAAGACCAGAGCGGAGCACAGAGGAGGCTCTGCTGAGGTTATGTGAGCACATGTCAGAGACAGCAGGGTACCTGGTCTGCACAGCTCGCCATGCTGCTCCTTCTCGCCAGCGTACACTTCCATGCACCAGGCGTGGAAGGCGAAGGAGAAGAGGTCCTCCAGGCGAGAGGGGGGTCGAACTACCACATTCAGCCGTTTCAACCATTCCTGGCACTGTTCAAAGGTGGAGAACTGACACCTGAGATAGCAACATGGGAACACAAAAGCCAACGTTACAACAAATATAAGAATGCAAGGATGGTACTCACAAAAGCCTTTCAATATTGTTATCTACAATATAGACACAGCAGATATTTGTCTGAATTGTTTGTTTGTGAAGTAAAACACTACTTTTGTTAGTTTTCTAAATGGTAGCTGTACTGCAAGACTCTGAGAAACTGAGCTGGTAAACAGCATGGCATGTATTTTTTCCTAAACATATTTCACTGTTACAGCTGCATTAAGCTTGTCTGCATTAAGCTTCTCTCTCTCTGCCATGCTTAAATGTTAAAATGTTTAAATCAACCTTAAACCTGGTATCTGGACTTCAGCAAGTCAGAATAACCTCTGATGATTTTTAATTGTTATTTGTTGTTTTCTTTACATGAAATTCTTTGCACAGAATATCACATTTTCTGACAACCAGATCACATTTCCTATAACTTTAACATACAAAAGACTGGAATGGGTTTAGAGTGCAGGACATACCGGACAACTTTGCAGTCTTTACAGGTGACATGGAGCTGGAACATATCCCGACACTCCACACTCTCTATAAGCTGAAGGGGAACCTGTGGAGCAAAAGAGAAGGAACGTCACCTCTACACCCAGCAAAACTCATACAGAAATATTAAATACTACACTGAAAATGTACCAACCAAACCCATGCAGTCAGTACAAGTGATGTGGTAAGATTCATGCCAAGAATCAGCCACATGTGCTGCAACATCACGTTTTTAGTTCATGTATTTCATTGTATAACCAAAACCATTCAGCCACATGGTGCTGAAAATACACAAATACACAAGTCACACGGGTTACTTGTCCAGGTGCATTTCAGTTAATTTTACACATCACATCACATCTCCCTGAGCTCTGCTAATATAAATAATCTTCTTAAGTTTGCATATGGGAGGACAAAAACACTCAATACTAGATCCTGAGAGCCTGTATCTGAATTTCCCTTTGGGCGCAGAGCTACAGTCTTATCTTTTATAAGCAAATACCATCCAAAGTACAGAACTGTCGTGTGCTTATGAGCATGCTTTGAATACTGCAGAGAAATAGCTATGCTGCTTTTGACTGAGCTCTGTTAATTAGCTACACTTTTCAGCAGCACAGTGAGCTTTCATAAAAAGGTGTGGCCCAAGCCACTGTTCACACACAGTCCAGAGCCATGCACAATTGACAGCCAGTCATCAGCAGGTCAAGCTCACAACACATTAGTGCAATGATGGCGTTACTGCCTGATGGAGATTTTGTTGACGTATTGAAAGATCTGCAGCTCAAATGCTTTGTGTGGATAGATTTTCCCCCACACATATTTATCATTATGTCTATTTTAATCCAGCACCTGGTGTTAAACAGGATGAACGAGAAGGATTCTACTCCTCTTGGCACCAGCTAGTTAACAGACAGGCACAAACAAATTATACACACAAATTATACAGTCAACCACTCCACACCGTGCAGTTCTATTGGGTACTTACTGACACCTCACAACAACAACTCTATCCAAAACAAAACAGAGAAAACAATAATGAAAATGATGTATGTCGATTTGGAACTACTTTCTGTCTGTGCAGGGCTGCCATCCCTACGCATTCCGGATGTTTGAGCATCCTGCTGCCACAACTTAATTCCTGCCCTCTAATCTACATCCCTAATCTGGCCATCATCAAAATTCCTGAGCTGCTTGTTAACAGCCTCTCGCTCTCCTCTAGCACCTCCTACCCCTGATTTGCAAGCTCTGACAACTCCACCATGTGATGCAGATGCCTCGTCAACACGTCCAAATATGTGCGAGGAGAAGGTTGGCTCTGTCTGATGTGAGCACAGAGAGGTGGTTTGTAAGCCAGAAAGCTCATTGAGGTTTCAATTAAGCCCAACTACACGTGACCAGCAGCCAGTAGCAACAGGAAGCACTCATACGGATGCACTCACCAGAACCAATGAACAAACCAACGACCCTATTGCTAATATCATATATGAGCTTTGGTACCAAGCCAGAATTCTCAGATGTTAAATATTGTTAAAGCTCAAGCAACAACACAAGAACTTTGTTTAGACAAATACTCTCAAACTTGCAAAACTTTTGATATTTGACAGTTCTGATACTCAGTGCTGCAGACACATTATAGTCAGTAGCAAAAAAGGATTGACGTTTGATACTTTACTATCATTCAGCAGATAAGGCTGGTGATATCCCTTTTTTTTTTACTGCCAACAAATTTCACAAAAAGACCAAAACCAATAATGTGTTAAGTCTGTCGCTCTCTGGCTTCCCTGCCTTGTGTGTGGCACTAAACCCTAAGTCCCTTGGTTCCTATTGAAGACAGAAATCTTTAGAAAATGGTGACACATATATATTTTCATTTTCTGACAGGCTAAATAATTTTCCAAAATATACAGGAACTGCAGTTTTTAGCGACAACTGCCCAAACAGCACTAAACAGTGAAGTTGTTTAGGACTATTTTCAGCTGCAGATTTTGTGCAGTATAGAGTATTTTTGGCAGCAGGACAGTGTATGTGCAACTGACTCCAAATAACACAACACTGTCTGTGCACGTTCATGGTAATGAAAGAACATATCACTCAGTGCAACAGTGTCTCTCACTGAAGTGTTTCAATAGCTTTTGAACAACACAGACGACAATTGTTGACAGGATCCATTCATCACTGGTTTTGGACTTTTCATGGGATTTGCTGACAGTAAGAAAAATACAGATCACCAGACTTATCCTTCACAATAATATGAAGGAATGTTATTTGCCCTTCCATGATGATGGTTTTTAAGAGAAGGAAGTGAAACAACAAAAAGTGTTTTCCTGCAGCACATGATTTGTCATTGCACAACTTTCCTGCTCTCACATGTCTGCATCAGAGCAGCTTGGTGATCTGAACACACCGTATTCTTTTCCTAAGGCCTTTAGTTAACAATTTCAGCAACAAACTATGGCAAATACTTAGATGAGCAAAAACATTCAAAGAATTGCATTTAAGTAGATTATGAGAGATATTACATTGCATATAATCTAAGGGGGAAAAAATCTTATGAGGATTGCCATCCTGTGCAACCTTGGAATCAACAAGCTTTAGAACATACTGTACCAATGTATGTACTTGCTTAAATGCGAGATAAATCATACTTTTAAAAGCCAGACTAGGAGCAGGAGTATAAATACTCAGTGCAGCGAACATCTTCTGGATTGCAAATGAGGACTTTTTTTAGAAAGTGACCACCACTTGGTCACAAAGCTAGTCTCTCTTTTTAATGTGGTGAAAGACGGAGAAACCACTGTATGCCCACTGGAATGGCTGCAATATGACAGCGGCAGTGCGGAAAGCACGGCGGGCTTGGGCAAGTGTAGCAACAGGGTGATGAAGAGTCACGCGGCAGCACTGCTGCCAGTGCAGATCGACTCTACGAATGGCCTGGTCACCGCTTGCTGGCACAATAACGTACACGGCTCTGCCGATCACAAACGATGTCTTTCACACAGCCTCAAAGAGACATTGGCCGCTATTCTCGGTTACTGCTAAATGAAAGACTGCGTGCAAACAATATCTGTGCAAGGCTCATCAGTCGTTTCAAAAGATGCCCGTTGACAACAGATTCTTTGAACGCAGTATGTGATGATTGGACATTAAGTGAAGTAGCATCTCTCCAGCACTCTGCAAAGCTCCCGCGACTCAGGAAAGGGCACTAACGGCAACGAATTTTGGCTATTCTTTACAGTAAACAAAGAATCCACCAGTGAGAAATGTGCACCAGGAGACTGTGTGTAAGATTTTTCCACCTAGATATATAGTTCTACCGACTTTTGTAACAGATCAACATACAGCATAATAAAATATTTTTACTCTTTTGGGTATTAGTGCAGTACAATTCTTTCTGAAAGAACTTCTTCCCATTTGTGGTGAACTTTGTGCTAGACTGATAACACCTGCTTTCAATTGTATTCTGGTCTTATGAAAAAAGATCTCTGATAATCAATCATTTTGAGGTGAGCTAAGCATTTGCTGTGGTGCATAACCTTTGATATGATGCCAGCTTTCAGGGTCACAATTACCACTAAATACTAATCTATTTATTTCATTGCACATATCAGCAGTGATAGGAAGAAAGGTAGGAATAAAGAAAACAACATAGTCTGAATGACCTGCAATATTATGAAACTATAATCCTGGTATCCTCATTGGTTTTTCTTTAATGACAGATAATTTGATGTTTATTTTCAGTTGAGTTCGAATATCTTGACTTTTGACACTTTGCCTGGGGCTGGTCAAAGTAAGTAAACTAAATACATGCGTCAGGTGAGTTGTCTAACTATTGATTACAGAAAGACTCACCATTTCCCCACATAACCATCAAAGTTGTGCCTTTTTAACTGAATGCATGAGGCAGCAGCTACCTCCTCTCCAGGACGGGGACTTCTTGGGGAAGATCTGATTGGGCAGATACCTCCAGCTGTGCCTTCTCTGGGAAAAGGACTGTGCTGTTACAGTTAAATTAACTGCAACCTAACTTTCTTTTCAGTCTGTGCACTGTGCAGTGTCTGTTTGTCAGGCTGTCTTCTTGTTCCTTTACCTTCACTCACTCATGTAATGACACATATATTCTTTATTTTAGAGCTACACAATCATTTGGGTTAAAATCCTTACCTGAACCAGTATTAATATTAGTAACTTTGAGAAAAGTGGTCTCTATTTCACCATATACGTTTCCAAGCCACAGCAATATTTGATTGGCTTCTTTATTAGCAATGAAATGTCTGGCTTCATTGTGACAGTGTTGATTAAAAACCAACCTAACCGTGCATACGTTTGCGGTGCGCTGTCTTGGCCTCCATACCGCGATAATTTATAATCACCTCAGGTGAATGGGGGTAATAACGATGGCAATTGGAGTAATAAATTCTCCATGCAAAAATAAAAGAGTCTACATACATTTGATAATTACTGGCACCGTTAAAGAAATTTCCTGTATCATTTTGGGACGAGTGGTACGGTCACAGTATCAACACATTTCCCAGAGGATGCCTATCAGTGGGGAATGCAGGCAGCAATTCTTCAAGCAGGTCAGAGTTTTTCCTCAGGGCAGAGCCAGGTAGGGGAAAAAGAGTGTCAGCCTTGCACTGACAAGAGATCTGACCAAGGTCTATAGCTGTATGTTTTTGGTCAGGGAGCAAATTTAATCCCAGAACGCAACTGCAAAGAAAGATGAAGGTGCTCAGAAAGAGATGGCAGAATGTGGACCCGGTGGCAGCACATCCACCAGGATGCTGGCTCAGCATGAGCAGAGCAATGCAGTCGCCACGGCTCGAGGCAGTGGTGGTGGGGCCAGCCAGGGGTCCAGCCACCACACAACATGCCAGTAAAACACTCACCTTACACACATAGATTCTTATGAAACATCCATCGATCTAATTATATATCATGATAATAGCTGGAACAAATTTCTGGTAAAAACTTCAAAGCTTTCTTCTTGATGGCCTTGACACTGACACCATTATTTCATTCTTCTGGTAAACAGGGCTGATTAAAGCGAAATCATTAGGTTTCCGTTCAACAGACGCTGAGGGCCGCAGACGGACAGATGTTACTTTCCAAAACATGTAGTGGTGGTGCTGCCACGCTGGCCTGTGAAGGGTGTGGTGCCCCAACAACGAGAACTCGTACCGGACCAGTCGCGCAAAAACAACTTTGAACAGTTCACCAGGAATTCCGACGAAACATCCGCCAATCATGTTGTTATCTTTCAGCCATTGTATCTACTAAATGCGCCATCACCCATGTTTCAAATTAAGATATATTTTTGTCCTCCAGCCTGGGGTGAGATACTGTGCAGCCAGTACCACTGGGATCATTATTATGAAATATAGAGCAACATTTATAGGAACAGATCATGATCAAATACTTCTGGTGGCTGTTATAACAAGAATCTCATTATCACCCTAGTTTGAAGGTCAGTTAAGGATAACTGAGCTGTTTGTTACTGAGACTTAACATAACTTATTTGGAAAGCATCAATGCAGTCGTTTTAAATTCATTATTAGATATCAGGCTTCTAATTTAATAAATCCAGTGGTCATTATTTATTTTATATAGTCCATGATTTGTCGATCAGTTTGCTCAAAACTGAAGTCAGCGTTTAAAGGTTTAAATCATTCTGGGAGATGGCGAGGCATCGAGAATATACAAACTCTTCCCATCTAATTTGTTTACATTTAGTCATCTCTACTGTCCATCCCAAGTAAAAGCTTTGTCCTTCCCCAAACATACATTAAATATGCATTTATCAGTCAAATATTGCTTAATTCTAATTATTGTTTCTCTGGCTCTCAGCTCATCCAAAACAACAGCGTTGAAATGATGAACCATACTAACACCTTTTTCCTAAGCGTTGCAGTGCTTCTAACTTAGATTAATTTAGATTGCATCTGAGAGTTCAAAATAATTAATGTTTTGTTTGGCCATTTTGGCGGCTTCACTGTGTGATGTGGTACAGCATCAGGATATAGCCATGCTTCTCTCAGGGGTGGTCTGACCTTTAAACTAATTATATTTCCTGATCAACCAAACTGTTATGATAGGGCAGTCATGTGTTCAAAGTAATCCTCATGTAGATGTGAATTCTCCATGAGTAGCACAACAACTGACTTACATACAATAAAACGGGCTTGTGGCCTTCAGTAAGCTTATAGCCAGTTAGTACCATTAAATATAGTAAAGAGCAACAAAAGTAGTGGTGGCCACACAGTCAAAGCAACAGATGCCTTAAAAAAATCACATAAACACAGTAATGTAATAGATCTTTTCTACCTACCACTGACAATCAGTAATGGACGATGAGCAGTCCTGATGATCCTGTTTGGAGACTCTCACAAGTTAGACATGGAAATCTGTGGAAATGAAGGCAAACAAATAGTGAGCAAATGCTTTTCCTTACAAACATGTCTTCATTTTCCAAACAGCAGACTTTTTCACTGAGACATTCAAGCTACAGAAGCTCTTTTGATTCCCTGGCAAATATAGCTGTACTGGTGGTCACAGTGGCTTGCATGTGAGCTCAGAGATACCACTTAACCTCAGCTGTGGAATGAAAAAAAAAAAGCTGGCTAGATTTTGATGCTCTAGACAGTCTAGCCAGCATACAGACAGGGTTAAGTCATGTGAACTGATCATCTGATGTTAACCTTCAGAAATACTCTCTATCCATACGTAACATTAAATTTAAATCATTTGGGGGATTATTACAAGCCACTGGAAGGTATGGTGGTGGTGAAACTACCCTACAATGGCTGATTCCCTGCCATTGTAGGGTAGGCAATGGTTGGTCAGGCACACATACATGGCAGAGACATTTCACAGCACTTGGCTGGTGGGTGGTATTAATTTCCTGCAAAGTGTACAGTTGAAATGGGAATTGTCATTCACCAGGAACATGAGCAGATACCAACTCTTTGTCTAGGTAATGTTAAACTATCTTCACAGAGATTATGATGATTTTTAAAGTGATATCACCTAACATCTCTCTTCAAAACAGGCAACCTGTCAGAGATCTCTCAGCATACAGGCCCACAAATAGTTGTAAAGGTCAGCTACTCTTGCAGAGACTGAAATCTGATCTGAGAAGGTCTGTGAATGAGCTGCTCAGGACCTCAACACACCGTCTTGGGAACTTTTAAGATCACAAAGGCCAGAAAAAAAGACAAAAATCCAATTGCATCGGCGGCAAGAGGGGCCCTCGGCACCGTCTGGTCGTTGAGGGTGGCGTGAAGCAGCGAGGGGAGGTCATGACTGACGTCACTGACTGAGAAGTCCAGCTTTTACTGCCGGTGCTACCTGATAAAGCCTATCTGCCACACACACACGGCTCTGTTTACCGCAGCAGGCTCATGACCCGTGGCTAGAGCTCAGTCTGGCTCGGAGTTCAGAGTCACACAGGGAGGACTAAGCCCCTTAGAGCCTTAACGTTACTCCTATCCCGTGACCGGCCACCATGTATCACAGGCGGCAACATTATCGTGCAGAGAGCCTCACTCTCTTAACATTTATTAGCAAGTTTCAAAAAGAAATACTGGCTGTGTTGATGAACTGCAATGAACAGTGAGCTTGACTACTTTAGTAGCAACAGAAAAGATAAGGGATAAGGATTAAGGTTCACATAAAAGCATATACGTCGGCTAACTGTGCGTGAAAAAAAGAAAAAAAACTGATTCCGCAGGCTGAAGGTTAACTTCATAGCTTGCAAATAAAACATCGCTGACATTTTTAATGCTATTTTTAAGATACCTTGATAAATATAATGTTGGCAGCGTGAGCTATCGTCATCCAAAACCCATACCCAAACACATCCGAATCGTAATCTTATAATGAATGCTAGCAAGCTAAGTGCTCTGCAACGTATCATTACCAACAACAGAGAAATAATCCACTGTTAGGCGAAAAGTCAGTAACTAACAAGTCAGTTATGTTAACAGGTTGGTCAGCTAGATAACTAAACACATCAGTAGACAAAAGTAACGAGCTAGCTATCGCAGCTCCTCCTTTGGGTAACGTTAAGCTAGATTTTCTGCAGCTAGCTAATAGTTAATCAAGAATAGCACGTCCTTACAGTAATGCTGGGAAGCTAACGCTTCGACCAAAGTGGGTATTTAGACTGCAAGCAGTGGACACTGACATTTACAAGTAAACAGTGTGCTGTTGTGTTAATAATCTCATAGTACTCGGTGTTTGCCATTAGTAGCTGTAACACAGACCAGCCAGTAAGCTGGCTAGCTAACATTAGCTCGTTGAGCTAGCGCAGCTCTCTGCAACTGTTTTTGTTGTTATGAGATGGAGGGCGGACCCCAAAAAGGAGGCCTCTGTCAAAACACACCGAGGAACGACCACAACCGGCGGACTCACCAGTCAAAGGAGTGATGAGAAGTAAGGAGCCAAAGATTCATCCGAAGCCTGTGCAATTACTAAGCAGCAAATAGACCTCGATCAAATAAACATTAGTCATATCCGAGCCGAGGCCAGCTTCACTGCGTCCCTTTCCAGCACAGAGCCGTCGTCGCCATCGCAGCAAATTCTCCAGCCCAACAACCTACGTGATATGTGACGTCATTGCGTCAGAGCGGTATTCTGGGCGGGGGAGGGGTCGGACACACCACGCGGTACTATCATGTAAACAGTGCGCCGTAGGGTGCCCGAAAAACTAATAAAATTACTGAATATAATGGACATGTATGATCGAGAAGCTGGTGATGAAACAAACTGTGGAAACGACTAAATGTTCCAGATAGTTAAGGATATAACCTGTTGTTTTATATGCATAAATACATATTGCAGTACGTTTATTAATTTTTACTATATGTAAATGTGGCAGACCAGAAAGGGTGGTCATTCCTTACCATATGGAAATAAAAACACAACACAGCAGGATCTTAAACAATTATGTATTGAATGATGGCTTACATATGCAAATTCAATTCCAAGACACTTGGCATACTTTAGTCCATTCTTTAACATTTAATAGCCTAACGTGAGGCATTAGTTATTTAAGCCTGCAGGACACTTTCTCATTATTGACTCACAGCTGACTTTAGAATGAAAAAATTTCTTTGTGACAAACCCTCAGTGTCAGATTGTAAATTGTTTCTTTATTATCAACTTTGAATTCAATCACTCAAATTTTTCTGACCAATTATCTCATTATTTAGTGACAAATGTCAATTTTAAAATAAAACCATCTAATGTGTAGGGCTATTGTTATAAAAAAGCTTAGCTTTTTTCTGAACTAGGTGACAAAAAGCCCTACATCCCTCTTAGATCACACATTACCACAAGGCATTTCTCCTGTGATGATAATGCATGAAGCACATGATATGGCACAAAATAATCTTGATTTAAATATTTACCTGGAAGTCATGTGTACTGGGTCGTTTTTGGGTTCTGATTGACTGTATTCATGATGGCTTTGTGAGAGCCAAATTTATCAGCTGCATCATGCATGGACTTCACTAATATAAAAGACTTTAAGTGCTGATTCAATGTCCCTGTGAAAGAACAACACAAAAACACAGTCTATCCCTTGTCATGTGACCAGAATGGTTTTGCATGCAAAACAATGAGATGAGCTTTACATGAAGAGATAATGGTCTGGGTAAATACATTTCTTTTTCAATCATTTGTCCATGTAACCATGAAAGACAATGAAATTTCAATGAAAGAAATGCCACTTCTAATCATACAGTATATTATGCACAAAAAATGGTGGTATGAAAACCAGAGAAAAATCTTCTGTGGCTCCAAGAGAAAACAAGAACAGTATTTTAGAGAGCAAAGTCTACTGATCTCAAAAATGCAACCCATTAGCCTCATCCTGGTAGTTCCAATCTATGCTGTACTTTGACACATCTGTGTAATGAATTACAAAACAGCAACAATTCTCCAACAAACCACTGCTTTCTGTGAAAGTTGCGATTCCCATATACAGTACATACAACTTCCACAGGTCCATTTAATATATAATGAAGTCATTCTCTACACCACATTATGTTTATCATAGTCACCACCACTGATGAGAGCAACTGTTTCAGTAAAGCTTTAAAAAGCAAGACTACCCTGAGAGAAGGTCTAAAACGTGGGCAAGCTTGCCAGACCAGAACTGGCTTGAATGGGTTTGGTTTATTAAATCTGTACACTCTATTTCAATATAATCAGCACATTTTGTTCCAAGAATGTAAGATATTATTTTTTTTAGTAAATGTGTAATATATATCTCTACATAATACAATCCAAGTCCTCTGAACTATGTAGACATGTGCAAGTGTTTACTACCAACTTCAACGATACAGTAAAGGCAAAGACTTGTGGACACTAAGTTAGGATAATGTTGATATTTGAAATTTTCTTGAGTCCTCACAATTATCAAAATCTAAGTGCTGTAAGTAGTTCATACACGAGGTATTGAATATCTAGTTAACTGTTCTGAGTATAAAATAGAGGCAAAATACATAAAGAACATCTTGCAAGCATGACAAAGAAACTTCTACAGACACAATACACAAGTGGTCAAAGATAATATGAGGGGATACCTGTAACCTTTTGTGTTCTTGAATATAGCGTACTTACAGATTTAATGTTTGATGAGAGGTCATACTGTGTATATCATGCTCTCAAATACTGTGAGCTTTAGCCCCAGAGGAGTTCAATTCACAGCACTGAAGTGTCACTCCTGACAACCTTTTCTTATCAAACTGCTCAGCTAAACACCATCTCAGTACTTAGAGGTTGAGGTGTTTGATCAAGTGCACATTATTCTAACTACAGTAAATGATGCATTTTGAGAAAGTGCACTCAATCATGTGAGGAGGAGCATAATACACATTCATTAGCTCCTTATCTCTTCAAACAGCAGCATATTCTTAATAAAGGACATATTTTGCTCACTAGAACTCGTGTTTGATCTCTGCACATCTGAGGCATGATACAAGTACTTTCCCTCCACTGATTCAAATAAGCGTGGGTCATATTTATGTATAAGAATGAAACACATGGTCATAGCATGATGTGCATCAACATAATCTGAGGTAAACCAGGTGTCCTGTGTCTTGGCCCGTTACAGTCTGAGAACCAGTGCCTTAAGAGGGTCAGAGAGGTAAGTCTGAAAGAAATCGTGTAAACTGTGCTCATGTGTAGTGAATGTTTCACTCAAAAGCACAAGGGCCCTAAACTGTAAACCTCAAGGATTATTCAAAAAAGAAAACAAAACACTAAAAGTACTCTACTTATTAGATTTAACGTTTACTTTTTTCTTATTTTTTGCAGGGTTTTCAACTTTTTTTCTCTTGTTTTCGCTCAAGTATAATCACAGGTGACTAACTACAGAGGATAACAGGGTCAGGTGAGTACCATGCTACATCAGGTTTAGAGAAGGCTATTGCAGACAATTCTACAACATGTACAACCACATTTTATACGTGTGAGTTACAAATATTTCAAAACATATCACCAAGAAACTAAGTACATACAAGATGTTGAATATTTAGAGTCTTAAAGGACTATCCCTCAGTCAGTAATAGAATTTCATGTTACTTGACTTAAACTGTCCAGTCTTACAGACAAAATCTGAAAAATTGCTATTCAAAAAGTAGCAAATTTGGTCAATGTCTCTTTTCAAATAGTTATAGTGCTTTTAATGGCTTAAGACAGGGGTCTTTTTTTAATCTCACCCAGTGGCAATCTACAGAACTTCAGTGTACATTTTATGACACCATAGCTGCAAAAGTCTTCATGTCAAGTCCAAAAGGTAAAACAACAGCTAATGCTGTCACATATATTTCAAAGAAGTATGCATTATCAAAAACAAAAACAAAAAACAAATACACATTTATAAACCTTTTTTTTTTCCAACTTTTTAGTTCTTGCAGGAAATTCAGCCATGTGTTTAGCTCTGTGTTCCCATTTCCTATGAGTTATCAGTCTGAGAGGACAGGCCTTCAGGAGCCAGGCTCCGTTCAAAGTCTTCAGGAAGATACTATCTGAGACTCTCCTGTGTGCCGTGAGGGTCGTCAGGACTAGATACAAGTGGGGGGGGGGGGGGGGGGGGGCTTAAAACTCCCATTCCAGTGTTTCTTCTCGATTGGCTGCTCTCTCTAGCCTGTGGATGATGTTATTGAGGTTGGCCATTTTCTCATTGCGTCTCTGAGTGCTTCTGTTGAGTTTGGGGCTTTGGAAGGGAGGGATCTGGTTGGGGTCCAGGCTGTGATTGGTGCTTGTCGAGGGTGGGTTGGGCAGCGAGGGTGATATGGGAGCAGAGGAAGAAGGGACCGGGGAGACTGACATCATGAGGCCGGGTGAGGATGCAGCAGAGGGGGAGTTCAGAGACACTTCCAGGCTGCTGCGGCAGGGCTCTGACGAAGCCTTGAAGCTGACTGGGTCAACGGGTGACTTCCCAGCATCTTCCCCCTCGTGCCTGGACTGATTGGCTCTTTGGGGTCCATCTATGGAGGCTGCACCAGGGTAGAGCCCTTGAACTTGGCTGTTCATCCCCTCTTCGTGCCTCAGACTCTGGCCAGCCAAGTGGGTCTCACGACAGCCAGTGATGGAGTCCTCCTGTTCACTTTTCATCAGTGGGAATTGTACCGCTGTGGAAAAACACTGAACTCTCGACTGTTTCATGGAGCCCTCCTTTCCTTCCTCCCCCTCGTCTTCCCTGTCTATTGCCTCCTGTTTGACATGAGGCAGTGCAACATTGGCGCTAAGAGGAAGGCTGGAGTGGATGTGTCCTGAGGGCCTCTGCAGCCTCCTCTCTTCTCCATCAGAGTGGGGGCTCCGCGTCACTGAGGGGGAGTAGCTGTGGTGCTCAGCATCTGTGTCATTGTCTGGCAGACCCTCCATCAGCACCTCCCGTCGCATCCTGGACCTGCACACAAAAACACTGCTTGTTAGACAGTCACATATGTCAGGATACTTAAGTTTACTTTTCTAATTTACATTTCAGGTATTCAGTTCCAGCTTAAAGTAAATGTGTACTAGTAATGAAAACAGCAGAGGCAGCCATTAGCAAAGGTCACAAATGTCAATGGACTGACCTGTAGTTGTGGAACCAGTTGATGACAGTGTTGGTTTTGAGGTTGAGCTGAGAGGCTAGCATCTCGATTGTGTTCTGAGAGGGGTAGGGCTCCAGCAGGTAGGCCTTCCTCAGAGCTTCTTTCTCCTCAGCTCCCAGCACCACCCGAGGCTTCTTCACCTGGCTGTAGGGGCATAGGTCCAGCGAGACCAAGGCCGGACTCACGCACTCAGAACGAGTACTGGGTGAGTCACTGTCCGAGCCCGTGCTCAGCAGCCCATACCGCCTTTTCAGATAGGCTGTGGGTAAAACAGTGATATCCAGAATAAAGGGATTATAAAACACCAACTAAAATCTCAAACTTGTATAGAAAAATATCATCATTACTATGCAAACCTTTCTTCTCCATCTTCTTCATGGCCCTCAGCTTGTCTACATTGTGAGGATCATTTAGCCACAGCTGCATGCGGACAAACGGCTCCCTGCCTTTCAGGCTGAGTTTATGCCAAGGTTTGGGCCTGGAGAGCAGGTCTGACACAGAGCCTTGAGTCAGACCCAGGATGGTTTCCCCGAAAAGACGCTGGCCTGTGAGGAAATAAAAATACACCACGTCTGTAGGACTTGTGTCTGCATTCATGAGGTTTTGTCAGCTTAACCCCACAGTGTGAACTCATACACACCTAGGTTGTTGTCTGTTAGCACCTCCTTGACTTTCTTGGTGATGGCGTAGGTGTCCAGCTCAGGAGACATGGCCACCAACTCCTGGATGCCCAGTGGGTTTGTGGGCTGATGCAGGGCCATGAGGCTGGGAGTGGATTTCCCTCCCTCTGGGTGGGGAGGCAGTCCCAACCCAAGGCTTTCAGGCTGCTGGTTCTCTTTGCTGCTCTCCAAGGAGAGGCTGACAGGCTCAACCAGTGGACTTGGATGGCTCTCTGCTGGGCTTGGGGGCGGGGAGGGTGAGGACTGGGCCATCACTGGGCTTTTATCTGGTGGTGGGAGGCATCACAGAAAAACAGTAAGCCTGTAGCCTAGATACAGCCATCCCACTGTATGAAGACTAAACTATTGCAACTGTTTTCCTTTTTTAAATGTTGTAATTGTAAGTTTGATATTTTGGTAATAAGCCATCTTCAGTAGGATTCTTGCTTGTCCATTCTTGTGGAGATGAGTGCCTTACCCTGAGCGTGGCCCTGGTTCGGGGGTTGGTTGAGGCTCTGGCCTAGTTGGTCCAATAACCACAGCTGCATGCGGATGAACGGCTCCCTGCCTTTCTGGGTCAGCTTGCTCCAGGGTTTGGGCCGAGACAGCATGTCACTCACACTGCCCTGAGAAAGCCCCAGCACCTGTTCCATACAACCACAGGTTAATATATTGTGACTAAACAAACTCTCTTTAGCATAACCAACAATAAATGTATGAATGGCACACCACTGATTTCATTTACAAATAAATTATCACGAAAGAAGAAAACCCCATTGCTCTCAAAATATAGACTCATCCATACACTTTCAGCAAACAACCACTAGAGGGAAGCAACACACTGTAAACATTAATGTTGTCTCTACTCGAATACATTTTAGTTTGACTTGCAGCACATTTCATGGAGGTGAAAGAAAAGTCCATCCACTGATCAGTCAGAGCTGCCACACTGTGATTTGTATTGATGATTGACTGTGATGTAATGTGTGGTCACAAATCTACCATGGTCATTTAAAAAGGCAAGAGTTCTATTTTTTTTTTTCCATCTTTTTGTTTGTTGAAAAAAACAAAAAAACACCTGAATGTGCCAGAAAAACTAGATTATATAAAAACTGCTACATTGTCTTAATGGGATTAATATTAAGAATGTTTCACAACAAATCAACAGTTGAGTATTTACAAATATGAACACTTCTCACTGAAAGGTACAAAGGTACAATCAAGACTTAAATCCCTTATATCACCAAGTCTGTGCCATGATACCTGTATTTTGTGTACTCCAAAGATAATGAATTCAAATCACACAGGTGCCTGGAAAACACCCAGAGGCATTTTCTGGAAATTAAGGTGTATTTTTCTGCTAACAAAACAGATAGAGAACATACAGCGGAGAGGAAAAACACAAATAAAAACAGTGTTGTGATTAAATATTTTTCTCTCCTGATTTCCTCTGTTGTATATTTGTCACAGTGAATGGTTCCAAAGTTTTAGATAAAATGTAACATTAATACATTTGATAACAAATTAAAATTGATTTAGTTCATTTTTAAGCAACAAACTTATCCAACACAAACATCACCCATTTTTGAAAGTACTTGCTCTTTGTTACTCAGTCATCCACATTTCACTGATAAGTACACTCAGATGTTTGTGCAAAGACAGCTGAATAGTTATACTGAATCTTAACATAAGACTCACCACAGCAACTAATCACCACAAAATTCCCACAAGCACACTGCGCCACAAAAGGAAATTCCAGAAGAGATGAGTTGTTGAAATGTTAGTCTGGAAAGGCTTACAAAACCACCAAACCACAGCGTGAGATATCTACAGTACATGGAGAATTGTGTGGAATGGTGAAACTTGTGGCCAGCCTCCCAAAGGCTCTTCAAGAGAGCAGCGACAACTCATCCAGGAAGTCATAAAAGATCACGGCAGAACATCCAAAGGAATGTAGGCCTCTCAGCTGAGGACAGAGTTGACGGCTTTCCACAATAAGAAAGAGATGTGAAAAATAGCTTTCGAGAGAGAGTAGCAAGTGATATGATCATCATACCAACAATTAAATTTGCTGGTTGTAGTGTGGTGGTGTGGAGATGCTCAGGACTTATTATGGGCGGCATGGACCTCTGCTTAACAGTTCTAAAAGAAGAGAGTCCAGTAACCTGCCCAGGAGCTGTGTTACGCTACAAGACAATGATCAGAAAGGTAGATCTCAAAGGCTAAAAAACAAAAATTACAGTTTCAGAGTGGTCTTCTCATTGTCTTGTCTTGAACTTAGCAGAGGTGCAGTGGTGGAACTGAAGCAGTTCATACTTAAAAACGTACAAATGTATCTTTCTCTACAAAGAGCAGGTTTTACTTCTTTCACAGTGATGTGATTATCAAATTAGAAGAAGCGTTGGGCTGCAGTTATTGCTGCCGAATTGGTGGGACCTGTAATTACATTTTAAAGAGCCAATTACTTTTTTCACATGGATGATTTGAGTGTTTGATTACTTTAATTTAAAATAAATAACATGTATTTTGTGTTTACTTAGGTTACCTTAATCTAATATTTCATATTGTCTTAAGATCTGAAACTATATGTGAGATAATACTGGAAAACAGGAAGGTGGTAAATACTTATTTTGTGTCTGTAGCTTTGTACAGTGACTGTCTATAGAGCTGAACTAAATTTTACATTCAAACACTGTCAATCGTTCGAATCTGCCAAGGAAATATTTCAATATTCAGTTTAATTTAAACTGTATATCACAATTCTCAATATACTGTGGATCAGTGTTCGTATCCCTCTTATTTCTCGCTGTAAAGACATTTGCAGGCTGTTTGTACTGCAGCACGCGTGTTAATATGAAAGAGCGACACCTAACCTTTTCACCGAAGATCCTCTGACAGATGCCGTTCTTTGCCAGCTTCTCCTTCACCTGCCTGGTCAGCTCAATGGTGTCCACCTCTCTGTACATGTACATCTCATACTGCTCTGGAGTCAGCGGCGGCACGGTGGGCTTGAGGGCGCGGGGGATGTACGCTGGGTAGTAGGATAGGCGTCCTGGGCCAGGTCCTGGGGACTCGCCGCTTACCGATGTGTCCGACTCCACCTTCACCTCCACTGGCCGGCCGAGCCCCAGCTCGTCCTCTGCAGCGGAGGCCTCCTCACTGTTGGGCAGACACTCGCCGTTCTCCAGACGGGGCCATGGACGGGGCAAGGCAGAGGGCCCAGAGGAGGAGGAAGACAAGGAAGGAGAGACTGAATTGAAGGGCAGAGAGCTACCTCCGCCACTGAGCCCCATTGGCCCCCGCTCATGTGACCAGTGCTGATCGAAGTAGGTGCCTGCTTCACCGATCTCTGACTTGACCTTACGGATGATGTTCTGGACGAAGGCGGCCGGGGAGAGTACACTGAGGGGTGTTTGGGGGCTGCTGATGGTGTTTGCCATGCACACAGTAACGCAGCCTCCTTCTTCTTGTTTGATGGAAATGGGTAAAGGCATGCCCCTGGAGCGCTCTGGGGGCCCTAGACGTCCCACCTGTGCTCCAGAACTGGCGGTGGAGGCCCTCCCACAGGCCTCCATCTCCATCAGGGCCTGCTGCTGGGCCTCCATCTCCCTTCTGGCCTGTTCTAGGATGTTCTTTATGGTTTCATCAGAGCTGCTGCCTGCTCCATTACTGCTTCTACCTGATGAGCTGTTCAGAGACGATTTGCCATCACCTGAAGAAGAAAGCCCCACACGTTGACACTGATGCACACTGAAATCATCTCTCCACTTTAGAAGCATTAGAGTAGTAAGAAAAACGTTTAATAAAAATAGCAAACATCACTGTCAATTAAAACAATCAATCAATTTTGCTCTCAGCTATGATTTATGACTTGCTGTTCCATCCTCACCTCCCCTCTGGGACTGGATTTCCTTCTTGGCCTGCTCCAGGATATTCCTAATGGCGTCGTCTGACCCAGTTTCAGGAGTTCGGATGCGCGGAGTGATGCTCCCTGCCACAGAGGGTAACAGAAAGAGATAGAGATAGAGCAAGAGGAGAGAGGAGGGGGGTGAGTGGGATGGTTGATCAGAGAGCAGTTCCAAGGCTTTGCTTTTGACTGGTAGATCAATGGGTGCCTTTGAGCGCGTGCTGTCTGAGGTTGCAGTATACGGGAAGCTCAACTTTCAAAAGCTGTGAATCTAGGGAGAAAACAAAGTTTAAAAGTAACACTACAAACATGGCAGAGGAAGCAGTGAAGAAGTCAAGGAAGAGGTCCAAGTAGATTAGAAGGTTTAAATGTACACCGGTCCAAGAGCTAAGCCACCAAAACAAGACAGCGTGACTACATCTGCTCTAAAAGCTTACATACTCCCAAATGCCTTACGCACTCTCCGAAGACCTTTTTCAAAACAACCTAGTTCTTATTTGTGAAGCTGTGGCTAACTGTGGTGACACCTGTTTATCAGAACTGCTTGCTGGTTTAACCTACTCTACTTAAAGGACAGGGCTGGCATTGTTCATCACTTTTCTATTGTCAACAAATATCATGAAAGGACCAACCAAGTCCATTAAATCCCACTGACGTTTTTTATTTTTATTTTTTAAATGGAGAAACAAATGTATTGTTTCATTTTAAATTTTTAGGCTAGGAATTGCAGTTTGTTTTATTTCATTTTATTTATTTTTTAGTGGGATTGACTCACAATAAACTACAGTGTGTGTCTTCATGGTTCATGTCATCCAGCACACTGGTGTTCACTCTGATGTGTGTTTTTTGTAATATTTGAAATGTATTAGAAAAATTAGTAAATCTTTTTTTTAAAGTCCATAACAACAAAAGAAAAAAACTGTTGCCAGGCACCATGACAGCTACAAACACTACATATTATTGACAGCAAGTCTTCACATATTCACACATGATTATCCATTATTAGTAAAGCTTACAACAACAGGGAAAGGGCAAATGAAATATATAGGGGACAGTGGCATACAGTCATGCTTATTACTCCTACAAATGTATAATCCATTTTATCCATCTTGCAATATATATAAATCATTTCTCAGTTTTAGCAGAAAAATCATCTTTCAATCTTTCTACCTAATGGATCTCTTTGATGATTATCTGCTGTAGGTGGATCAGACTGTAACCATTTAAGGGTTTTGGGACAACAATGGAGTTCTATGGCACAGAGGAGGCTTTTTGCCACAAAGGCTATACTTGTTAGTCAGATAAATCCATGCTTGGTTTTGGTCTTTTCATGGAAAACATAAAATATTGCCAGCCATATGCTTTAACTGCAGATGAATTGTAGATGAATGCAGTGGATGAATATGAATGACACTTCACACCCACTATCAATTCCAAGCTAGTGCCTTAGAAAATCGGGATAAGAAGTGTTTAAAATCTGAGCAACTTGTCAGCTCATGTTACTTCCCCTACTGATCTGTCCTGTAAAGCTGTATATAGTGGTGTCACAAGTGGCCAAAACTACAAAAGCACTTGTACTGTGCCCAGTTTTTTCCCACCTGAGACAGTATGTTTTTCTAATACCCCCTGTCCTATCAGGGTCTTTTCCACTCACCTCTCTGGCGGACCTGGATGGTCCTAAGTGCCAGGATGTTCTGTTCATCAGAGAGGAACTGCTTCATCTTAATAAACGGTTCTTTGCCTTTCACAGTCAGCTTCCTCCAGGGTTTGGGTCTTGCAAGGATCTCACTGACCGAGCCCTGGGAGAGGCCCAACACATAGTGGCCAAACACACGCTGGCCAATGTTATGCTTGAGCAGCTGCTCCTTCACCTGGAAGGCAATCTCGGCCGTGTCCAGTTGGTCCTCATCTCCTGCGGTTGAGCTGCCGCTTTCTGACTGGTCGCTGGGCAAGCCAGCGTCCACGCTGCCTGCCCCCGCAGACCCTTGATTCGCTGACATGAGGGCAACTTTGGCTGCATAGAGGGCTGTGGGAAAAGCCATGAGGCCCTCCTTTTTAAAGTGTGGGGAAAGGAGCTGCTTGTGAAGGATGTGGTCTCCTGACAGTCGGTCCCCGGAGCACGGCGACACAGAGAAGGGACGGGGAAGATCATGGCTGGAGGAGGAGCCGTCCAGGGTGGGAGGTCCGGGGCTGGGTGAGGCGCGGCCATCCACCTGAGAGGAGGATGAGTGGGAGCCCGGTGGTCTGCCTGTCTCCCTTCCTGCATCCTCAGACTGGTCATCGTCTGGTGACAGGAAACAAATTCTCACTGAGCTTGTCGGACATATACAGCTGCATGGCTTTAGCAAGAGTGCAATCAGACCAACCAATTGTTATCTAGCTGATAACAGATTATTTCATGAATTAACTCAATTGCTTTCTAGCCTTGCAAACCCAGACTACATCTTGCAGGCTCAGTTTATGCGAAGAGATTTAAGTCGGAAAAACACTGACTCCAGAAAATCAATTGAGCCTGACCAATGAGCACCTAGCAATCAGTGAATTGTGGAGAGTTTTTAGAAGATGACAAAACCTGCTACCTCTTGAAACTCCAGATCATTGAGCTATGAACTATTTAATCTAGGAGTTATAGACAGAAAATGAAACATGATATATTTACCATTGCTGTGCAAAATCCGAGCCTTATCCACCAGGTATTTGTGAGATGGAAGAAAGGCCTCTTTATCCAGCAAAAGAGCCTCTGCAGCCTTGGCAGACTCCTACACACACAAACACACATACAAAGAAGCTGTTAATTTTCAATGAATCAATTATAGTAGCTGTAGATATCCTTATAATGGATGGTGATCAGTGAACCATTCAATGGCACTGCTGCAGTTTTTCCTTCCTGACACCAGAAGAACATTGAGAGGAAACCAAATTTTTACTTTGCTAAAAAGGAGACTATCTGTTTAAAACTGCTGCATGAACAAAACGATTCTGCAGGAGCATGTATACCTGAGACGAGCCGCCATTTGCTGAAGCCAGCTTCATTACCTTTAGGATACTACAGACAGAAACAAACATGAAAAAAGTCAAGGTTTTTGGATTCTAGTCACATTATTATGAATGAGTTACACATTCCTTCTACTCCAAATTATCACCTGAGTTCAGTTTTAATCTCTTCATAGTCAATCTGGGATTGCAGTTTAGCTTCTAATCTCTGAAATGGAAAAAGAGAAGAGGCATGTTTTTATTTCATATTAATGAGTGTCTCATTAATTATCACAGCGACACAGGAGGTGTCTGATGTGTTCTGTCACTTCTCATGTGTCGGAGCCACTCACCTCAATAGCTTCTGTTTTATAAGCCAACTGGCGTTCCAGCTCCAGGATCTGATTGGCCGACGTCTCCTGAACTTCCTGCAGCGTGAACTGCAGCCGCTGAATGTTTTCAAGAAGACGGAGGATTTCGCGGTCTTTAGCCAGCAAGGCGGCCTCCAGCTGGGAGGGCAACATCTCACCCTTCTCGTTCTTCTCCTGACAGGGCGAGAGGAAGATGTGACAAGGCATGTGAGAGGGAAGAAAATAATGTGATGAAGGGAGTGAGGAGGAGAGAAAATGTAAGAGGGCAGCCAGTGAATCACAATCTCTGCAGTGTTGATCTTATTCAGACAGGTGGATAGTTGGAGAACTTGACTATAGTAGAGATGATGAGGTAACAATTAAAACTATATTTTCTTTCATGTGACTGGGTCTGATATCAAGGTATAAGATACAGTATTCTATACTAATCAAAAGCCATTTGACAGCTCTGCATGGGTTTTGGAATTTAATAGTTTGTATAAAATAAATGTCTGTCTGCCTAAATTTAGATGTGGTAGTTAGAATTTTCAAATTTCATTCATTGTTTGACAGGCGTTCAAGGTGATGAGTATTTTTGCATATTAGTTTTGACAGAAGCACAATAATTAAAAGACTGGATTAGACCAGATACTGTCACACTTGTATCTTGTTAAATTTGTTAAAATTATAATGGCTACATTCAAGAAGTTACTAAGACTTTGCCAGAGTTTATTTATTTATTTGTTTATATTTCTTATTATTATGTTGTATTTGTCCAGTACTGGGTAATGGGCATTGCTGCTGTTTAATTTATTTTAATTTAATTTTTTTTTTGTATATGTGGAGCTATAAGGGGGAAAACACATCATATTAGCGACCATGTTGCCATGGAAATGATGATTTAGTATCCTAGAAGTTGCAGAAAATAAAAACAAGTACTCATAATGCAAGAAGGTGGCCCCTTTTATTACATATTATAATATGATACAGCAGAATTTTAATGTTGTAAGATGGTTATCAGAAGCTATTACAGTTTTAGATACTATTGGGTGTGTTATTTGTAACGATGCATAATATTTTGAAACTGAGCATATGTTTTGTGTGTAAAATCTATTTGTATGTAACGTAACTAGTAACTCCAGCTGTCAAATAATAGTGGAGTAAAAAGCACAGTATTTTTCTCTGAAACATGGCGGAGTATATACAAAGTAGCATATAATGGAAGAACTAAAGTAAAGTATGTCGAAACCACACTTTACCACCATACATTAAATTACACTTGACATGACATATTTCACACGTTATCATAGTATCCTTACCCTGCTAGTGCCCTCTGCTGGATGGCTGCTCCCTGTGATGGCACTCTGGCCACTGGCTAACTGCTCCTTTAGCCTCTCCACTTCCCTTTGAGCCATTTCTGCTCTCTGTGCACAGACATGGTATCACAGTGTTACAGTTTTCAAACACCAGCAGCATCAGTTGGCTAATGAGATGATCAAGGTGAGAGCATATACATAAATCAAAGGAGGCTCCCTTGCTCTGAAATTTTAAAGCTGAGTGAAAACTGAACATGGGTCTGAGCAGACAAGTGCAGCCACTGGTTTATTCTGCTGAGGGGGCTGTTTAGTCGGCCCATTTTATTCCCCAAACTGTTTACCTGCTCTGTCACACCCGGCCTGCTAATTAATGATTCGTTTTGAGAACATTTATCTAGGAGCTGCTGGCAGAGAGCAGCAGAGTGAGAAAAAGAGTGAGAGAGAGAAAAGCAGAGGGGAGAAGAAAAGAGCAGAAGAAAAGAAGGATCACCAGGATAGGAAGCAATCAAGGCAATGAGATAACTAAAAACCCTGGTGCTCGGCGCTCCGGCATCAATTGCGCACGGCAGTCTCCTGTTCTCTGCTGAGTGGAGCCGTGCTGCCATAGCGCGCCCACCGACAGGGGCTCAGGTTTACACTCACTAATCACACACTCAGGGGATGGGAGGTGTAAGGGGGAGGAAGGGGGGACACACAGGACGGAGGGTGTCTAATTAAAGCCAAGGCTTGATTACAGGAGTGATTACCTTAACGAAGGAGCATCTCAATCAGAGAGGTGCAGAAGACTGTACTCACCTGGTTTGCTTTCTCAAGATTCGCCATGATGGCATCAACCTCCCCTGCCCTGAAACACAGACATCCAGACAGAGAAACCCTGGATTACTGAGGATATTTTTACTCTCCAGTGAGAAGCAATTACACACAAAACAAGCCCAATTATTGCTACACATCTTGTTAATGATATAATTCATCCCACACTGAAGCTAAAACATGAGCACTTCTTCAATGGTCTAAAGCAGGTTCTACAAGACATTGTCATTCTTATTTTCACATATAATGAGTTTTAGGGCTTGAACAAAAGCAGGTAACAGCTGATTTGGAGCAACACAAAAGAATAAAAAAACACTACACTGTGTTGTGTTGAGTTTCACTTGCACTGCACTGTACAATTGTTGTATCAGTGTATCTGGTGACAATAATTATTCATGCTTGGTCACTACAGTGCTACACTGCTCATCCCTAAAACAGCTCTTTCTGTCTGATGGATAAAGAACAACAACAAAGTTTTCCTGTAAAACTTTCAAACAGTTAACATTTCGATGGTAACAACTATGTTTAAAATTGAGAGTCATTTTGAATTAAGAGACATTTATTGAGGAAATTGAATGAAAACTGATTTATTATCAATAATAAAGCAGTTCCCTGTGGAGACTATGATATTTACTAGTATGATGTTTCAGTCATCTTCATCTTATCATACAGTTTTGCTGATAAAATAAGGGACATTTTTACTCATAAGACGTGTCCCTTCACACTACTCTCAGCTACACAATCCATTCACTGATACTTGTTATACTGTGAGCTGTTTATAATATTTTGTCCACCACATTTATATCAATCATGGTAGACTAAATATTATTTGACAAAAAAAACAAAAAAAACCTCAGTATTTCACAGTACAGTCCAACAAAACCACAAAGTTCAGCCTCCAAAATGGCCATACAGTTGAATTAACACCTCTGTAGGTTTGGATTAAAACTGTAGTCAAAGCTTTAGAAATAATGAGGTCAAGAGTCCACATTCCTGCAGCGTAACCACACCTCCGTAGAAAATATTTCACTAGCTACAACAAAAAAACATTTTGTTTTTTTGTTGTAGCTAGTGATTCTTAGCTAGTGATTCTTTTTCTTTTTTTCAAATGTAATTTATTCACTTAACTGCTCAGTTAAAATTTGTTGTCTGGTAATAGGATGCTGTTTCAATGTTTTGTCCACTATACCAGGAATATTCTGTTAGTGAAATTTTAAATCCAAATCAAAAATAGTTTATTCCCCAGTATTCCTATTAAGATACTGACTAACAAATATCATAACCAGCCTTTAACACCTACCATATGTGTAAAGATAGATGATTCCACAGATGATTTAAAATCCCAGATACCCAGACCCATACACTATACATTCTCTGTGTCCTCAGTTGTAGCTACAGCCCTGCACAAACAGCCCTCCACTCATTGGCCAAGTGGCAAACCCATATGCTCATACTGATTCTTATCCTCAGAACTCTTCTGAGGCTGAACTCCAACTTGCCTCCATACATCTAACAATCAGAGTAGTCTAATTTAAACAGAAACTCAGCAGGATTATTCATGAGGTTTGTTTGAAGTTCAACAGTTTCATTTTTCACACATGGGACCTGATTTTCAAAAGGTAGATAAGGATAAATTAATGAGGATGCTGTGATTGATTTAAATATGCACATAGGTTTCTCAAGTTTTGGGACACAGCAGTCCTTTTTACCAAAAGAAAAAAAATGTTCAAAGAATATATTAGACTTTTCTCATTCACATTAAACTAACTACATTCAGCTGAACCTTCAGCTTATTTCATGTTTACAAGCAGCTGCTCATTGTCTTACATCAGGCTGTGTGATTACCCAAAATATTAGTAATCCAATAGAATCACTGTGGTATAAGCACTCTAGAAAGCAAAATACAATCCTCCAATATTTCTACAGTAAGATGTGAACTCAGTCTGACACTGAGACTGTCTCAAACCAAACCTATTCTTGGTGTTAATGATCATCAGGGTTGTGTGGTGCAGCCCTGGTTTCAGAGGGTCTTGCTCATGCACTGGTCCTATCAATAAGGCCAGGATATATGGTGCCCTGCTGACAGCAAACACTAACAGGTGTCAGCTCCACGTTTAATGAACTTGTGCAGTACGGAAAATGTTTTGTATTGATTACCTGCTCAGCTACTCAAGCCGAAGCAGACAAATAGTCTTTCTTATCAACATTGAGGAAACAGTCAGTGAGAGTAATGGAGGCTAGGCCGGTGTGCACAGGCTCGGGGTCAGGGACAGAAAACTGCAGCTGGAGCTCTGGGGTCAGTGTTGCAACTGTCAGCCCAGAGGAATGTGACCAGGACAACACTCACACACACTATATGACAAATAGCATAACAGAGATGGTCTTTCAAACTGCTGCTGCTGCACGTGAAAGGTAAGACCAAACTGAAAAGGTGTCCAGTCCAACAAAATGGATGGCAGTGGGTCTAGAAACATCAGTTCAATTGCACCATGGATTAAGCCTGGGAGAAAATCCATTAGCAGCGGCTGACTGTGCTCTGGAGCACAACCCAAACAAAGGAGTGTTTGCTTTGAATGTCTATCGACATCCTTCATACAAGCTCAGATTCATTTCAGGCGTGCGGTGGATACATTGCGCTCAAAGACCAGGACAAGGTAGAGTGTTTTCTGAAGCAATCTTTAAATGGAGCAATTCTTCTTGAGGGCTGTCAAGGCCCAGCTGCCAGTGAAGGCAAACACAGACCTCTCTCATCGACCTGCATTAGTGGCTGAGTCACTCTCACTCGCTGCCTTTACAATGGCATTCCTCAGCTCCACACTGGACATGAGTTTATGCAAGCAAAATAAAGAAGAGCAGCTTCAGCACTTGAAATTCTAGAATGAGCACTAGTGAGGAAAGGCCACAGGGATGGTCATCATGACTGGGAATGTATAAAATGTTGACAGAAATATGTCATAAAGTAAACACAAAATGTAAAATCTGAAGTAGACTCTTACTTCTTTGTCATCTCCTGGTTGTATTTACACCGCAGGTCCAGCAGCTCTGTCTGTGCAGTGTTCAAAGCTGGTGAGAAGCAGACAGGGGAGGAAGTGAGATATTAACTTTAAAAAAACACACATGAACTTTGACCTTAAAGCTATATTACTAGATTTATTTACAAATCCAATTTGTGGATTCTTTAATATCGTTTCCATATTTAAAATACAGGTCAGTTTTAGTTGAAACATAACCAATGTTGGGATATCTTCAATAATTACATAATTCATTGAAAACTGTTACATGTGGTCAAAAACAAATTCCATCAGTAAATATGTGTTAGTTTTAACTTATATTTATGTAAACAAAGCACCAGTGGGGCAGCAGTGTTACAGCAGAGGGCACCATACTGCAATTATAAATGTATTAGCTCTTTAATAATTTGAAATTAAATTTAACAGCTACAGTACGTGCCAGTGTTTAAACCACTTACATGAATGCAGAACCTTGATCTTCTCCTCGGCCTCTAATAGTCTGTCAGCCAAACTAACATCAGCACTCTCCTCCTCCTCCCTGAGAGAAGAAGCTCTGTCAGTTCCTACACGGCATCATGGCCACACATTTAAAAGCTACAGTATTGTAACTTCATGCCTTCAGACAGAAAAAATATGTTGAGCCAAACCTCCTCCCACCTAGGAATTGCATGTATGGCAGAGTTCACAGTCAAAACAAAGGACAAAGTGTTACTTTTCTCAACCACTTTCCACCATTGGTGTTGTGAAGTTCTCACTACAGACCAAAATATCCCCAGGAACACTGATAAAGACAGTTTTAGCTAAAGTGAATTTTTTCCTGATCAAACAGGATCACAGACAGAAAACAACTGATTAAACTTATTTATTTTTACATGTATATGAAAAACTTTAAAGAGCATAACAATTGACAGAGAACCACTGTGTAGTGGAAAAAGATTTAGGACAATACAGGGCTATCCCTAATAATTTTAAATGTCTAAAAGATCAAAATTGTGTGGCACAACAGATATTCAAGGATATAAGAAATACTCTCACCCTCGGTCCTCAGCTCGGTCCTGGTAGTTCTGCTGTGGGGAGCCTGGGGCCCCAGGCGCTGGTGTGCTGTTGGGGGTCATCAGGGAGGCTGGAGAGCTTGATTTTGGGGCCTCTCCTGTAAGTGCTGCCACTGGGACTACTGGACCGTCCTCTGTGGGCTCTGTGTGGCAGGAAAAGGCTGGCATGAGTTTATTTGTATTTGAAATAGTATTTGAAATAGTCATCAGACCTGGTACATTTACATTAACCAACCAGCACTTCCAGACACATACAATAGCAGTAACTTCAGAACCCAAAGATTGCTCTTTAATGTGTATCATTTGGATCTGACCTGTCTTTTCAAGGCACTCCAGGTGTTTCTTCCAGTGCCCGCTGATCTCTCGTACCAGGGCCTCGCTGTCTGGGGCCGAACTCTGAAGCTGCTGAAGCCTTTCCTCCAGGGTGTGTGAGGCCTCCAGCACAGGAGCTGGATCTGTGAAAACAGACATAAACAAATCTCTATAGAAAGCACTACTAAGATTCACATGAAATCCATACACTCCTACTTTTCAAAAAAAGCAAAATAGCTGTTTTACTGTGTGCGCCGTCTGTAAAGCACATTACAGAGTTTTCTGCATCGCAGTTTCAACAGAGGCAGACTATTCCACTGAGACTTGTTTCCAAAGAGTGACTCTTAGACTTTCCCCACTCAGGCGCCTTTGAAAATTTCACAGGCTGGACCTAATGACACAAGTGCTGTTCCGACCCCTCACATGTACAGATATCAAATCTAATGAGTCTGCTCACATGCTGATGAATGAGACAGAAGACAAAAAGATTGCCATGAATATGTGACGGAGTCTTAAGTCCCAAGTATACACCTAGGCAAAGTGTAGAAAAAGTCTGCTCCTGAAAAGGGGGTAAAAAAAAAAAAAAGAAAAAGAAAAAAAAAAGCGGGATTCTTTAACACAACAGAGGAGCTGTTTTGCAATGCATGCGCGGCAGCACCGGGCCCATGGGGCCAACTAGGAGGCTGTTTCTCAGCTAACAAGTCTCCTCTGTATCATTTGATCATTTAAATTATTATGCCAGGAATTCTCAGGAGGCAGCTCGGCACTCCACATCACAGGGCTGTTTTTAATCTTCCCCTTCCCTTTCTTCCCCTCCCGAAAAGTTCAACAGCTCAGAGAGAGAGAGCTGCTCCTGTTGTGTACCTGCCTGCCGAACACCAAAGGAGGTGACTTCTAGTGCCAAAGCACAGAGAGGGAAGCTCAGGGGAGCTCCTTGACAAGGGGGGAGGCAAGATGTAGAGCCACGCGTACACACACACACACACACAGACACACACACACACACACACACACACACACACACACACACCACAGCCCTTCAAAACTCTAAAAGAAGAGGAAAATCGCTGCTTTGCTGCACAAACTTTTCTCCCACAGCTTTCATCCACTCATCTTAGACTTCTGTGTGGAACCCAATTGGATCCCTTCTTCAGTATGGGCACTGACTGAAGTGACTTTTCATAAGAAGTTGGAGCCACAGACGTTTAAACTTTGCCAGATGTCACTGAGAGAATGCAAACTCTGAGCCGACAGGCCACAAAAATAAATGCTCATCAGAGAGCCAAAACTTCTGCAATGTGAAATTTGTTGAAATCCTGGCCTTACATTGCAGCTCGCCATATCTGCATTTTCATCAGACAAACATTTTGGGCCATTTAATTGATTGAGCTATTTTTCCCAGGACCGTTTACAGTCAAGCATTGTCTGCATTCATTGTTACACCAACTGTGGAGATATTGCATCAGTCACAAGGGACATCACTATTAAGAGCACAGCTCTTCTAAGACAAACAGGATGACTTAAAGCACTGCTATTCCATCGACCCACTGTCACAGAAATCACTTTATCAGCCTCTTTCCCATATATCCTTTCAACTTTTAATGATCAAAGGACAGAGATTATAGTAAGGGATCTCTCACACATGGACAAGCCAGGATTATCAATCAGTGGCAGGGGAGTAAAGTAAAGTCAAATTTAAAGTGAAGGGATATAACTTAAGACTGTATACAAAATTAACCCCCATCAAAGTAGAGCAGCAGGGATGTTCTCCAAGGGCCCGGGATCTACAGTTACTGCAGGAGAGTCCAGAAAGACTGCTGATAACTTTGGAAAATAGAGCTACTAATTGATGTAGCTAATAAGGAACACTTGGGATTCTTTTTAGTGCAGCTCTGATGGCAAATCCAACAAATAAAACCTGGAATGCAGGAGGAATTCAACTCTAACCCAACCACTCACATTCCTGTTAATCAAGAAATATAACGCAGCTGACGAGGCATTATGTACATTGGGTGACTCACATCACTCTTGGTGCAAATAAACGCTTCAATTTTTAATTCATCCCTTATCTTAATTATGGATGATTGGATGTCTGCTCTGAGGTCATGATAACTGATTGGGCAACAGGAGCTCATTTAAGCTAATAAATCACAGGACATTTAATACATCATTTTTCTCCGGTGAAACACAGGTCCAGCTCTGGAGGAATGGCAGACATTGAGAAGAGCAGAAAGGCACAGGGAGGTTCAATAATGTCACTGTGAAAACACAAACATATCTGTTCCCTCACAATAAGAAGCTGTTTGCCATTAAAGCATCATTCTAGTTTATTACAACTTGACTCATATTTTTTTGTAGATTTAACCATTTATAATGACACTGTACTCGCCAAAGTAATAGTTGAGATCTGGGATCGTGGTGACAATCACTACAACAAAGTTCAACAAAGCAAGAAACTCAGTCAGTTAGAAAATCAAACAGGATGTAAACAAGGTAACAGTTTACTTTCAGTTTCAACAAATGTGCTTGAACATAAAAGTGAAAAGTATGAATATCTTAAGTGTCTTTGGTATGATCCCTCATTGCACAGGATAACTGTACAAAACTAAACCAGTTTACCAGGACTAATTTTACTGTTCACCTGTTCACCTCTTCCAAGTTTGGTTAACCTGAGGATTAGTTTCCAACCTGCGTCATTAACCATGTTCCCAGATCTCAAAAATGACAACTATAAATGACCATATAAGAGAAAAATATGGAGGATGTGTTTACGTAAACTATAAACTGATATTATAATCCACATTACACGAAATATGGTTACAATCCTCCACAAAGCCAGAAAGGTGTTTTTGCAGAAGAGTATGATGTCACAGTGAAGTTGATATGTCACTGTGTTTTCCAATTCGACATTTGTGCTCAGCTTTGTCATAATTAGCATAAGAATTCTTGAGTTATAGCCAAAATATGTTATGTGAAGTCACAGTGATCCTTGACCTTTAACCATCAAATTCTAATCAGTTCATCCTTGAGTCCAAGGGGATGTTTGTTCCCAATTTGAAGAAATTTCCCCTGATTCATTCCTGAGAGATTACTAGAATGAGGCATACAGACAACAACCTGAGAACATAATTCCTTCGACCACTGGTTTTGCTGGCGCAGAGGCATAAAAATGGCATTAAAAGAGCACAGAGTCTGTGCATTGAGGGAAATTGGATGATGGCATTGGTGGTGAAATAAAGTTTGGTGTGCTGGAGGTGTTGGGGGTGCTGTGTGTATATTCTAACTTAGAAAATGACAATGTTATTAATACTAATAGAAGAGATAGCCAAAACTACAAAAATAAGACCCAACTTGTGATAAACCCTAACTTTCTAATAGCAAAAGTTAGCATGACTTTTAATTGGTTTTGCACAGTCTCAACTGCATTGATATGGAGTTTCATCACTTTGGCTGAAGGATAATGAGGCTGCCACCCTGTAGCTGCTTCCTTGTGGTCACTGCATTGCTGTTTCTGTGATATTGCACATCTCAAAGCAGGAGGCAGTTACTGTATCTGGGTGAGCCTTCAGTCCAGGGTGAGGGGGAGCCAAAGCCTGTCAGAAGCTGGATGGCTCTGCGGACTACGGGTGGCACTGGGGAGGATGGTGCACAGGTTCAGGATGTGTGTCTAGGTTGGGTGGGGGGTGGACCAGGGTGGTGTGCGCCAAGACAAGCAGGTGTGTCGGGGCGGTCCGTCTTGGCCCTGTCAGCGATACACCATCATTAGGCGGTGTGGGCGCAGCAGGGTGCACCATTATGTCTCCCTGGGCCCTGTGTAATTACGCTCTGACATAATTAACCCAGCAAGCCCATTAGCCAAGCATTGGCTGGCTGAAGAGAGAAAAAAAAGCTATAATTATTTGTTGTGCGCATGTTAATGAGGCCAGCTGTGTTCCCATCATACAACACGAACAAATTAATTTACAAGGCTGTGCTCCAAGGTTTTTTCTTTTCATTCAAAACAGTCTTGTTTTTTTTCCTCTGAGTGGACTTCAAGGTCCATAAACACGCTCTGCCGCTGCTGCAACAAACAGTAACACTGCTGTAATATTGTTGTCAAGGACCAAAACTAGGTTGAAAGAACATTAAGTCTTTACTTTCACCTTCACAGACAATGTATGAGGTATGTAGGATAAATTGTTGCCTCTTTTCTTCTACCTGTCAAGGATTAGTTACGATTAGAAAAAACACAAACTGCTTGCAACAAATTCATAAACATGACTTTTCTCTTTGTGGTGCATTTTAAACCAACGAGCATTTGATATTCAGATAGCGAGCTGAAGTCTCACTTTACCTTGATGTGGCAGATGGAGTGAGAAAATACTCAAATAAAAAGATAGGTGGAATGAAGAAAAAAATGACTGTGGGAAGCGGCAGCTTTTGTGTGTGAACAAAACAAACTTCTTAACCTGTTCTTTTTCATAGCTGCTCCATGTCTTTGTCTGACAGACTGAAGGACGGAGAAGGAATGACATCAATACCAAGACATTTTAAAACTCAGAACAAAGAGTGGAGCCAGAGCTAGATAGCATTTAAAATTAACATGAGATGCTGCAGTGAACACTGCCAATGACATCCAAACCAAACTTCACTTGAAATTATACAAAAATAAAACTAATTCTTGCCATCTTGACACATGTAAGACAAATCACTATGAATTAGCGTCTTCAAATATACCAGCCTATTGTCTTTACATTTTGGAATCCTATGGTTAAAGCTTATCTGCTCTCAGGCACACATACACACGCCACACACACACCACACACAGAGACATTCCTACACACACACACACACACACACACACACACAATAGCTGTCTTTTAAGAGCACACTCTCCCCTGGTCCCTCTGGGGTCTCCTACTCCACAGGGATCAGTTGGAGAGGCCCGGCTCTTTTATGAACATAATGCATTATTAAGCACCTCAAACATCTCCTGGGCCTTTGTTTATTACTGCTCTTATTAATCACTTGTGCATAATCTTGTCCCGCCCAGAGAGCTTTCATTTTCCATCAGATTTTATACGCCCTTATTTTCCGACAGACTGCCACAAACACACACAGCACTCCTCCTTTGCTCTCATCCTGACTGTAGGTACTCAGCTGCACAATAAAGGCAGCTCGCTGTGCCTTGCAGGCCTCTCTGGCTGGTGCTTGCTTATGTATATGGAGGGTCGAAGAAGGACAACTATTCTTTATGCATCTGAATGACTCTGAATTACAAAGGTCAGAGTGTTCTGTTCACATAATCTCATAGCCGAGGGAAACATCTGATGTGAATACGTGAGGCACTTATAACCATCTCATAACACAAAAAGACATGCGACTTCACGTGACAAAAAGCTGCTTGTACTTGTGCTCTTCTCTGCAGTACCAGTGGTCACCAGTAGCAAGCACTGTTGCCATAATATTTTCACTAATGCACACATACATAGACACACACCTCAGACATGCTCTTAGGCCTCGCGTGCACACACACACACACACACACACACACACACACACACACACACACACACACACTTAGAGGGGTGTATTCAGATCAGAATCTTCACAAACTCTCAGTGAGCTCCCCGCTCAGATAAAAGGAGCTCTGTTCTAAAGGAGAGAGGGAGCGGGGTGGATCCTGAGGGATGAGTGTGTGTACTCAGAGGAGGCGAGGAAGAGCAAACACCTGGAGCGTCAGTCTCAGGGCTACGCCCCTGGCGACAGGGCCTCGCTGCTCTCACAGAGGTGGCAACAAACACCAACGTTCAAACGGCAGTCGCGCGCACACTCACACACTCCTGGAGAGAAGAGCAGAATGAGACGGCAAGGAGGAGAGGAAGAAAAAGACGGAGGAAGTTCGGCGCGTCTTTGGGAAACCGATGAATTCGGGCAGAAGCTGCCACTGTTTTTCAACGTTCAGTGATCAGGACGTGTTTATCTGCACTGATCAAAACCATGCGGAGGTGATATAAACATTGTTAGGGAAACACTGTTAACAGGCCCCTTTCAAGCCCCAGACTGGGTATGAGTTACAGTGCACAGCATGGGGAGATGTCACAGGCAAATCAAAACATAGAACGCTAATGAAACACTCCAGTGGATTGACATGTCGGCTTAGGGGCCTCATAAAAGGCAAAGGGAGAGAGAAAAAAACACTTCAATCACTTGCATCAAGAAGTTATTTCTGTTCAGAGTTTACTGTTGCATTCTAGTTGCCATTGAACACAGCATTATCTTGCATTAACAAAGCGTAACATTATCATACTGGAATCTCACAGATGTAATGGATATGCTATTTGTATTCAATAGTAGGCACGGCAAAGTGGATAACTGATATGTGACCAGATGTTAATGATAGCCAGATACAACAGGTCACATATTGAGCTGCTGCTGCCGCGTGTGCCCCTCCCCCTCCTTTCCTAGTTCGGCTCTTGCATTCATTAACTCCGCCGTTGGCCTGCTCTGATTGGACCAACAGCCTTAGTGTCAGCACACAAATGAGCACACACACATACACACACACGTGCACACACAATCACACACACACACACACACACACACATTGAGAGAGAGGCACTTTCAAATGAAATAATAGGAGGGAAAAACTTCCTGCAATGAATAGTAATAACTGCATTAAGATTAACGAGCACGGCGTGTAAAGAATAATTGCATCTGTCAAAAGATTAAAAATACATGAGCTGTAGCGTTTGTTGGGGGAATGGTGGGAAAGCTCACTGTTGTGTTTGAGGGGCAGAGAGAAATGAAGTGGGGCCACAGCCAAATGACTGTCCTCCGGTGTACCTGGAGTCATCCATTCTAGCACGGGATGGGCAGGAGAGGGGGGGAGTTGTGACCTTGGACACCAGCAGCAAGATGTACAGTGACAAACAGGCACAGGATACTGTAGGCCCTCCTCACAGATGGCAGATACTGCAAGGGCCTGACATACAAATACTCTCATTGCTCTGACTTCAGGTTGGCTGCAGGCAGATAAGTGGGGGGATATCTGGCAATAAAAACACTTAATATGCCAGGATCAGTCTGCAGTATATTTTTGCCTTTTAAGACGGTCACTGTGTCAGATTAGGTTATCACAGAGTCTTGTTGAGTTTTTGGAAACCTTATTTAAATAGCACCTTTTAAGAGAATAAAAAACATAATGTCACTTCACAATGAATCCCAACCAGTCATAGTTTGCACCTGATAGCACTAACATTCATTCATCAAGTCATCTTTCTTCTGTGCTCTTGAGTCAATGTCATGAGAAATGCTCTAGGCAAGAGAATGCAAAAAAAAAAAAGTTGGGACATAGACTGAGTAGGCACTTTATTAGGAACAACATACTAATACTGGATAGGGTCTCCCTTTGCTCTTAAAACAGCCTCAGTTCTCTGTGGCATTCCTTTGAAAAACTCGTCTGAGCTCCTGGTCCACGTTGATGATGAGACGACTTTTGCTTTGTGACATGGTGCATTAAAATGCTACAAATAGCAATTAGAAGATGGTGAATTGTGGTCATAAAGGGATGCACATGGGTCAGCAACAATACTCATTCAAATGTTGATTGATTGGTATAAATAAAACATTCCCAACACCATTACACTACCACCACCTGCCTGGACTGTTGACAGGCAGGTTGAGTCCATGGATTCATGCTGTTGATACCAAATTTCTGACCCTACCATCTGTGTTACTCAGCAGAAATCCAAGTTTATCAGATCAGATTAAGTTTTTCCAGTCTTTAACTGTTCTGTTCTGGTGAGCCTGTGGCCACTGCAGCCTAAGTTTTCTGTTCTTAGCTAACAGGATTGAAAACTGACGTGATCTTCTGCTGTTGTAGCCCATCTGCCTCAAGGTTGGAAGTGCTGTGCATTCTGAGATGGTTTTCTGCTCACCACAGTTGTAAAGAGTGTTTATCTGAGTTACTGTTGCCTTCATGTCTGTCTTCATGTCACTCTCCTCTGACCTCTCTAAGCAATAGTGGTGTTTTTGTCCACAGAACTGCAGCTCACAGGATGTTTTTGGTGACATTTTCAGTAAACTCTAGAGACTGTTGTGTGTGAAGATCCCACGAGATCAGCAGTTTCAGAAACACTAAGGCCAGCCTGTTTGGCACTGTCACTGAGGTCACATTTTTTTCCCATTCTGATGTTTGATGTGAACATTAACTGAATCTCCTGATCTGTGTCAGCACGATTTTATGCATTGCACTGCTGTCAGATGACTGGCTGAATGGATAACTGCACAAATAAGCAGACAGGTGTTCCTAATAAAGTGCTCAGTGAGTGTAGTTAGGTGCCCCAGATATTATGTAGGGTTAGCTCTACAATCCCCACTCAGCAGCACAGTGTGAATGTACCCTGTTGCCTATGTTCTTATTAAGGCCAGAGCACATGGAAGTAACTGTTTGCCCAAAGACCCAGAGACCTATTCCTCTTCTTAACAACATTAACTTGTTTGTCTTTCAGTTAATTTGTTTTTGTTCTCTGTTTTTGTATTGGATTAAACATCAACTTATCTACAAATATGCATCATATGATAAAAATAAAAATTAACCAAAAAGTTCGAAAATTCACTTTTGACACAGGGTCCCTCTACAAGATATAAGTCTAGTAATGTGCTTCAGTGGCGCTAATTTGTAATTAATCACATTATCAAAGTACCATTTCCATGCAGTAAACCTCTGAGGGTCTGGAATCATGAGGGAATTCCCCACTTTCCGCACTTTGGCCAACAGTCTGAGACAAGTTAGCTTGACACAGCAGCTAGAGATGTAACAAGCTAGCAGCTAGCCTCAGACAAAAGAGGAGGAATATGCTTTCAAAATGTTGTGTCCTCTTAGCTAGCTAGTTCATGTTAGCAAATGGTAATCTTATGCAGGTATCAGCAGATTTTGTTCAGAGTAGGAGAGTTTGTAACACAGCGGCTGCACTCTGATGGAAGTTCTGGACTCCAGAGTCTGAAGTGGTGCCTGCAGTAGGCAGGGCTAAGCTAGCTGTTGATGATGGAGGCTGACAAACCAGTGTCTGTGAGTGGCAAGTTTGGAGTTGTTGGATGGGACCTTTTACATAGCTAGGCTGCATAACTACCTTATGTAATAAGGTAATTTAGTAATTAACACAGTAATCTAATGACTTTGTTATTACTTCATTATTAAACTAATGTAGTCTTTGAATACAAAATGAAGTAATTGATTACATTTTCCTAGCTACTTAACCAGCACTGTTTCATATCACACTAACTCTCTGACCTTTTCTGAGAGAGAAAACAACAAGCTTCACTTTGTATGAGTCCCAGTGATACAGTGAAACAGACTCCCTTTGTAAAGGTAAGGTCAAATGGAGGTGGGAGGCTGGTGGTGCTACGTCATCTGATGTAACCTGACACAGGTAGTCTACTATTGTTTACTCAATATAATGACCATTCATAGGCTCTGTGTGAATTCATACTGTATGTAAAGAGACAGAGAGGAAAAAAATATCAGGCATTTTGAGAGGCAAAAGCTACTGCAGCTTTATTTTTCTTTCATATAAGAGTTGATGTTGGGCGACACTGGCTTTTCTTTCTATTTTAAAGTCTTTGTTCTTAAACATAACAACTCTTAGTTGACTCTATTCTCTACTTGAGACGGGTTCGTGACAAAATATATCCCACAAGACGCTCCAAGGCTTGAATTAAGGCCTTGATATAAAAGGTATAGGTCAGAAAATCAAACTGAAAACATCTTCAAAGAACGGTATTTCTTATCAAGGAAATGACTCCATTCAAAGTGTGTGTGTGTGTGTGTGTGTGTGTGTGTGTGTGTGTGTGTGTGTGTGTGGTGGCGCAATATCAAGCAGGGGACTTCAAGGAAAAATGGAGACCTTTAAAAGTCAGTTGCTGCCGTCGCTATTTCTCTGACGCAGACTTTTATCTTGTATTCATTGAATCTGTAAACAGCATTCTCTACTCCTGCCACAAGTGTTTCTCTGATCTAGACTGAGATTGGGCTGCGTTTTGCTGCCGTCTCCCGCAACAAAGAGCAATACAGTACATGTGCCCTGGCACTGAAATAACAACTGAATAAACACACAATATGTCTTTCCTCCACTTTAACTTACTGTCTTTGCCCCTCTCTCCCTTTTCCCCCCATTGGCCTCATCAGGCCTGCGTTCCACATGAAGCCAGACTTCAGTTGGGATTTTAATTGGCTCTCCACAATCAACAGCAGAGCTCCTCAAGGATGTGTTCACTCCTCAGCCAGGCTACACTCAAGGACCAGTTCTGGGTTTTGAAGTGGCCTCACGCAGAGTTTTGGAAACCACTCTGAGAGCACATACTTTGAAAAATAGATAAGAGCCACAGGGTATAGGGTTTTATGTATCTTATATCCATGCACTGTTGCACCATATCCATCCATGGCAAGAAAATTACTTTTTGGGTTGTGTGTGTTGCACATGACATGTCTCTGTGTGTATACTGAGAAGGCTGGTCCAGTGATACTGGTATACTGGTTGATAGGGAACTGATCTCCAGGGACTGATCTTTGAAGGGGAGACAGATCATTCTAGCAGTAATGTGTGTGAGTGTGTTTATTCTGCTGCTGTTGTTGTTTGTGGAGATGCACATCTCTGGTCTTAGTGGGAGACTCACCTGGGGCCTCGATAAGCTGTTTGTAGATTCCAAGGAACGCAGACTCTGCCTCCTTACTGCGCTTGTTCAGAGCAACCACCTGCAGAGGAGAGGACACCATAATGTAAACATGGACTGAGTCACAGCGCACAGCATATTTTACATTTCAGGTATTAAAATGATGCTTTTACACAGAGCAGAAAACACTTAAAATCTTAAACAGCTAATGCTGAATCAATAGCAACAAGAGCAAAGGTCAACCTCACAGCATCCTGCCAATAAATGAAACAAACACTCCTGCATGACTTGTATATGTACTACATCTTCAGTATGTGTAACAGAAATACAGTGCAGTTCCTTGCTTGTGCATAGACCAGTCAATTCAAAGGTTGCTATATAAGCACTGGCAACTGCAGAAACAAGGTGCAAACTATGACGATATCCTTCCTGTTTAACTGCCAAGCTGCTGCATGTTGGGAGGTGACATTTGGCCTGTTAAATGTAGGTGCCGGCGTGTGCAGGGAGGCTCGCCAGTGACAGTGGCCTCCATCACCAGCAGCACTCGGCACCTGCTATCCTCAGCTCAGTGGGTGACGCAAACCAATTAACGATTCATTAGGAGGGACAAAGAAAGCGAATTAGCCACCACCTGGCCCCATGGAGAGGGCACCTGCACTAGTGGGTATGTGGGTTACCCTGCTCCCAGCTCCCGCTAAGACCTCGGGCCTGTTTGTAAGTCAGAGGACATGCTGTGGCTGCCTCTCGACATCCTCTGCTCTGCAAAAAGTAAATCAGATCAGGCTCGTCCAAATGACCCCCCAATCCAAGAGCAGACGGAATTCAAATTATTGTCATCTATTGTCTATGTCATTTCTGTCACTGTTGATTACAGCCTCTGTCGGACCGGCTCAATGGACTCCACAACGGAGGGTCAAGTGCGTGGTATGGCTGAGCCGAGCTGCTCCTCATCAGCATGACTGCACTTGAAAAACATTCATTTCGCAAAGGCTGAAAACACTTATGTGAATGGCAGTGGTTGTGGGGGTGGTGTGTTGGGGCTGTTTAGTAGGGTTATAAATAAGGTGTGTGGAAAACAGCGAGGGACAGAGAGCCTTTGATTTACTGGAAATGGCTGGCGTCTTCCCCGGGGAGGCATAACGACAGCATCATGTTTAAAGAAATATCATAAAGATCAAGCAAATCCCCCCATCACTCCCACTTGGAGCAGCTCAGAGGAGTTCATGGAAAATGGAAAAGGCTGGAGCCCAATCAATACAGATGCAATAGTCTGCAGCTCTCAGCCAGCTCCCTGCTACACTATGCTGTTGTTTCACTCAGCTATCCCCCAATTTACCCCCCCACCCCCCACCCTATCAACCTCCATCCACCCCCCCACTCACCCACCCACCTCCCCTCTCCTTCCAGGCCATGATGTTAACACTGCCATGTTGGTTCTCAAACAGTGAAAATGTGTGAAGCACGCTGGCCCCATAAACAGTGTTCATAGCTTTATGTGTGGGTTATGAGTACATCAACAACTAGTGTTGGTTCAGCTAAGGTTTGTTTCATTCCCACTGATGAGAGACTGCTGTGATGTGTGCTTCTGTTTTACTGTGAAGAGGAGCAATTTGGGGACCCAGAGCTTGTTTTCAGCCAATGACAAACGTCTGCTCTTTGATGTGACAATGAGCAAACCTCCAACAGCACCTTTGTGACACAGAGACAAACTATTACCAACCTGAGTTTACACCTGAACTACATGGCCACTACAGCAGGGTGGCTGAACCCATCGCTAGTCATCAACTTTTCACTGACAGTCTGCTGGCTGCCCCAGCTTCCTCTGAAGCATATACATCAAATGAGGTTCCCAACTGCATATGTAAAAAGGCTGGCATCCTGTGAAGGCAATGGCTAGAGCTCCCTTTTCCAGAGACACACAGGGTCTCCTGGCCCTCCATCATCCTTTAACGAGAGAACACGGAGATTACCTCCACAATCACACCATTAACCTGCCTACAGACGCTAGCAGAGACATCAATCACACGCCTGCCTGATGCCTTCTCATGTTAGCACTCGCTATGCGTATAGATAGCCCCCCCACCACCACAATCCACCCTTGCTATCGTCAAAGCACTCTGAGGTGTCGTGCATAATATGGGCTGATCAGGGAGTCATCTTCATCTCCATGCTAATCCACCTCCAGCCAAGCACATGGGATTTCAGAGGCAGAAGTCTCACACTAACAGATACAAACAGATAGGGATTCTGTATAGAGAGGTGCGGCTCGAGGAAGGACTACAGCGGGCAAATCTCTTCTCCTGTTTTGGCTGCGAGATATGACTCTGGCCCTGGCTTTGGCTCACAGCGCATTCTTTGTTTTCACCCGTTTTGTGATAAAGGATATGGCTACCGAGGGAATGGGCTTGGCCGCAGGTTGATTTTACAAGCAGGAGTAAAGCCTGGGGCAGGGTAGCAAGAGAGAGACAAAGGAAACCTGTTAGCGCTCCTCCATAACTCTTCACGCCGCAACAGAGTGGGCAGAGCACAGCCTCTGGGACAAGGCTGCTGGGAAATACTTACTGATAAGCCTTTGAGAATACTTACAGTTGCTAGTGAGTCTCTGCGTGTGCATCGGAGTATGTGTATGTGTGCGTGTGTGTGAGAGAGAACAAGCTACCATGTGTTGAGGAGAGAGAAATAAATGAAGGAGGAGAGAACAAATCTAGAATGAAGTAGAGGAAGCAGAGTGAAGGGCTACTGAGTGACATACAGAGAGAGACAGAGACAACGGAAAAAAGAGGTTCCCATAAAGAGCGCAATTAGCAATTATGCAGTCATCAATTACAATTATCACAACTGGTGATTATGCAATTATCACTCTAAATCATCGTTTTCCCCCTCTGCCTTACCAGTTTGCCACCCTCTGTGATTTGGTTGTTTGAGGATGGGTTGTGATGATGCAGGTGATTAGAGTGTGTGATGATGATGGGGGTGTTGGGCGGGTGTCAAGGCAGATCTTGCACTGTGTGTGTGAGCAAATAAGTGTGCTGTGCTTGGAGCATGTCTGCATATGCATCTGTGCCTGGGTCTACACAGCATGTGAGTTCACTCTGTGTTTTTTGCATGTGTGTGTGTGTGTGTGTACATGCAGTGTTCATGAATACTCTGCTTCCATCTCAAGGTGAATGTGGTTGGTGCTGTGGGTGGTTTGGGGACAGCAAATGTATGGTTCCATAGTCCCTGAGGCCTCTAAATTACCTGTCATCTTCCCCATGATGCAAAGGTCAGTGCACAATCATAGGGAGTCCATCCTACTGTGGTGCTCACTGAGCGCCAGTCCAGCCCACAGGCTGACAGGATGTCACAACAAACCCCGGTCCCGCTCCTTGCTTATTAGAACAAAACAGTGGGAAGCCCACTACCACCGCCACACTGCTTGTCACAACACCTTCCACAAGAATCTGCCGGATCCTGACAAACGTTCAGTCCTTGGTGTTAATATAAGCATTGAGAAAATGAGGCAAAATATGGTCAACGCTCCACTTTTATTACCAGTTAAGATGCACTGAAATCTAGAGCTAGGCAGGGTCATTTTCAATTAAATTTGTATTGGTAAAACATTTTCAACATGAAACAATAACAATATGTTCATAATTAATGTCCTGCTGACTTCAAATGTCCATCCATTTTTAATGTCTTTAGATACAATAATACAGATTAGGGCTGCAAATGCTAATAATAGTGATCAATGTACAATTATATAAAAACAGAAAAACATCATTTTCTCATATACGAGGAGCTGGAAACAGGCATTTTTGCTTGATACATGACTTAAACAAATAATTCACCATTAAAAATGTTGTAAAATAGATTTTCAGTCAATCGACAAATTGTTTCAGCTCTAATACAGACCCACACAGATTTTCAATACAGCCATCAATAATATTTTGTTACGATGATGCAAAGGTTAAGTTGAGCCAATAATTTGGTAGTTTGAATTTCAGCATTGAAAGCTTAGCTTTCTAAATGTCCCTTCACTTCCTGTGCCAATCAACATTTATATATTCAGAAACATACAAGAAAATATTGGTTGAAATTAATTCTATTCAACTGATATTTCAGGTCTCTGGAATCCACTGAACCAGGAGTAAAAGTTTTTTTTTTAATTTGCAAAATTGTTCCATGTCCATATTGTCTTCTAATGTAGACCGAGGAGCCCTTAAATAAAAACTGCTCTGATTTTGAAGATAATTAGGAGATGTAGTTTAGTAGCTGATTTGTCGCAGGAACACTCATAGAGTGGTGCACGTGTTGAGATTTAGTTGCTTAAACATGTTATAAACAATCAGTGGAAGAAATCTGCAATGCTACAGTTGTGTTTTCAGTTTTATTTACATGTGATCTGTATGATCAAAAAGCAAATGCAAAACTATAATTTTCTCTTCAAAACAGGGAAAAGATCATATTTTAGCCACTCAGCACTTGTGCAGCTGTCACTGCAGGCGTTTGTTTTGCGTTGAGTGTAGGTTCAAAGGAGAGGCGGGAGGAGAGAGATGAGTTGGTGTGGAGTGACTGATGAGAGTGTGGAGGAGAGGGGCAGAGGTAAACCCTACTGCAATACAGTCTGGATGGTGAGAGACCCGTGTACACCCACACATGCACACCCACGTACACATACACACACACACACACTTGAACTCAGGAGCATGCAAACATGCACGTCAAGTCGCAGTCACACAGATGCACACTACACACAGACTGTGTTTCAGGGCAGATTTAATCATGGTGACACCCATCTCAGAGCGGTGGTAGCAGCATGGCGGTGGCTGTGGCCGTCTCTGGATGCCCAGCGAGATGAGCAGTCAGAGCACTGACACACATCTCGTCGCCACGTCAATTCCAATCAGCGGTGCCTGTCAGTCAACGTGCGGCGCTCACAACAGACTGACGCCACTGCCACTCTGCCACTGCAGAGCTGCCGTCTCAGCCAAATAAATGGCCAAAGCTGACCACACCAATACTCCTCTGTACCACTTATCCCCTCCTGATATGAACACATGCTGCGACGATGCAATGACAAATTCAGAGCAAAAACACATCTTAATTCATGGACTCTGTAGAGAGACACCCACCTGCATTTGAGGTATAGTAGTACCTTGTAGAGCATACAGCAGAAACATTTCAATGGAGGTTTTAGGACAGGTTTCATAATCCATAGGATGGATTTTCATGTTACATTTTTACAGCTATGCTTCCATTAGCAGTCAATAAATTAAAAGTCTACTAACTGCACTGCAAGGATGCACTTAGGCCCAGCCGTGCTTTAAGTTAAATGCTAACAATAGCATAACATGCTTATTAATCTTAGTTTATTGTGCTAGCATGTCTAATATTCAGTGATTAGCGCTAAGCACAAGTATAGCTTTTGTTATTCAATTGTTTTTTGAGACATTTTACAAAGAGGGACCACGAATGTCTGTAAAACACTTCATGGCAATCCATCTTACAGCTGTTTTGATATTTCCACCTGGACCAAAGTGGTGGACAGACCTACCAACTGACATTGCTTTCCCCAGAGCCATGACGCTAGCGTGGCTAAAAAGGTACATCAAGATATACATCACTTGAATATGAGACAAGACAAAATGAGCAACACTTCAGGTCAATGCCCCAGTGGAGAGTGCCGATAATGACCCAGGCTGAGAGGAGAGATGATCTCTAAAGATCAAGGTGGAGCTGACGTAATCCCGACGGACGCAGCACATGGAGCAGCATGAGAGACAGAACATGGCACGACATTAAACCCAGATCAAAGGGCCTGCTGTCTCCACCGCACAGCAGGTGCCTTCTGGGTCCCCCTCACCATCAACAGGCGGCAGAACTGCTGTGTTACCCGCCCTCTCGACAAAACTCAAAAGCACCAGCCTCTGCGCTAGCACCTCAAAGTCACTGCAAAGTCAAAGTCAAGAGCCGGTGAGAGGCAAACGGAGGGAAGAAAACAAATCTTTTCTGAATGTCTTTGTAGTTCAAAAGACAGGAGTTGTCATTTTCTTTGAGCTTGCGCTTTCAAATGTTTGATGCAGCGAATGACCTAAACCTTGAGGAGAGTGTGTCTGCTGAAAATGTATCTATCATAGCATGATGGGAGGGAGCGGGGGCGAGCTGAGGCTAAGATGAAGGCACCGGTTGATGTGCTGAAAGGGAAGTAGTAATGAGTGTACCTGGACTAGATTTCAGTACTGGGAGAACTGTTAAGAGGAGAGAAGAGAGGAGAAGTGTAGGTAAGGGCTAATTATAAAAATAAAGTGCCCCCATTATCCCGGCGCTGTACTGCCCTAGTGAACAAAGCTACAACAGATGGGGTGTCATGGGTAACTGTGCCAATGTGAGCCAAAGCCCAGGAGTGGATGGACCCTGGCAGGCCGCTGGTGGAGCAGCCCTGGCAAGGGGGAGGCACAGCTGCATATCTCGCCCTCAGACACATGTTGACAGTGTTTCTCTAGCCTTGCCTACACTAGTCAAGGTGAGACAGCATGACACGAGGGGAGAGAGAGGGAGAGAGAGAGGGAGAGAGAGGGAGAGAGTGCTCCACTATGATGGATAGTGCTCTCCATCCACCTCTCCTCTCTCTCCCTCTTAGAAGGCTGGTGACTTTCCAGTGAGGCAATTATCATTGCGGAATGCATAATAGCCTAATTAATTACAGGTGTCAGCGCTGCCTTTGTTTCAGCATGGAGGAACATCATGCCAAAGCCGCATCCGCTAAAAAGAACAGCACTGATGAACGAGCCTTGAACCACGGCTAGAAGAGCACAGCTGACGGAGCAACGAAACGCTGTGGAGACGACTTGAAGTCTGCCAAACAATCCTGCGTCTGTTGCTAACAGAAGATGGATTGGAAACACATGGTGCAGAAATTAGGTCCATTATTTGCTTGATAAATCTGCTATTGTCAATCGCAGTGCTCAGAGGAAGATCTCAGGTAGGCCCTGCACCGAACGGCTCTGTGGGTAATTTGGTTCCAAGTAGCAGAGACTAGCACGGCGTTGGTGGCAGCGCTATCAACAATGAAAAAGCCCCCTTACCCAGCGTTGCTGACAAACATGGCATATCATTTGTCCTGTCAGATTTGCCAATTTCATTCATTGTAGTGAGAAAGCCGGAAAGCAGACAATTGCCAGTGAGAGAGAGAAAAAAGACCTAAGAGGACCTGCGAAGGAGAGAAGTGAATGATGGGGTGACTAGGGAGGAGAGACAGCACAGAGATTCCTGTTATTCTCCTCCTCAGCTAAACACAAGCATACACTGGTGCGGAACTTAACAGAACGTCACATTTAGTGTGTGTGTGTGTGTGTCTGTGCCTGTGTGCGTCTGTGTGTATTGTACAGCATGTGTGTCTTTCTATGGGGGGTCGTGGCGGTAGGCTGATAATCCCTCCACGCCCCCAGGCAGTGGGGGCTCATTGTAGAGTACATTGAGTCTAATAGGAGCAGGCGCTGCAGTTGTATGCAGCTCTCCCTGCTCCCACTGTGAGAAGAGTTTTACATAATTAATGACTGTTGATGTTTCCCAGGTAGTCGCCCGGCAAATTCACTCCAGACTCGGCTGCCACCGTCGCCGGTTCCACAGAGAATGAGCGACACCAGAACAGACAGCTTACATTACAGGCATAAATAAGGCAATTTTGTACAGTGTCTTCAGACATTACTGTGAGGGGGGTTCAGGGCCAATGATTCGACTTGCTTCAGAGAAACGCTCAGAAAGAGCTTTTCTATGTCTCGGAGTCTTCAGAGAATTTGCGCTTGATGCGAGTAAAACTGCTTCCTTTAGTGTTTTTATAATTCTGTATGCTGTTAGAGACGCACAGATAGAAGCGCTGCGCCCTTTCAAGATAACAGTTGACGGCTGCAGACAGATGATCATTCACATCTGCATGAATCAGTCTAATCTGAATGTCAATCTAAACACACGTGAGCCTGGTGGTCTGGGTTTGTATGTTCCAGACCACTGACACTGGTGAGGCCTCGTGTCCCTGTACATATTGCTGGGAGGCAGTCCACATTTATACTGGAGCATGTTAAATTAAACATTTAAACACGACACCAAGGGAGGCTATTTTTTACTGCTCTCGGCCCACTACTCATTATTAATTTGTAATAACCTTTAAGGCTTTTTGATGTCATACATATTTTACAGAGAGATATCACTCCCAGCCAGACTGGAGAGGGCCTGTCGATGACAGATCACCAGAGTGCCTCCGAAATGTGCCTTCATCTGCTATAATTAGGACCAGGTGAGGGTTAAGAGTGATCTCTGGACTGTGTGTGTGTGTATTTGTCTGTACACGAACTTGCACACTAATGCATCAGTGTGACAGCATATCAGCACCTAAAGATTAAAAAGTGTAGTAGCCAAAAAGAGAGAGGAAAGAAGAGACTGGACAGGAAGTATTTCCCCAGAATTATTTTGCACAAAAAAGCAGTGCATAATGTCTTTCTGACAGTGACCTGACCATCATTTTAAAACCTTTTATGTATTTATGAATGCCCAGTGTAAAGGAGTCCATTTCTGCAGTATAAATCAGCTGAGTGGCTGAACATTGGAGGGAAGGGGACGCATTAACACCCCCACTCTCTGTCTCCTTCATATTCCTCTGTTAGAGGGCTGGCCAAGGCCCATCTTGCTCCCGCTCTGCTGGGAGGCCCTCCATGCCCGTTGGATGCCAGCCTAAAGCTCATGTACACTGGTGCCAACACGCCACTAAAGGCTGTAAAACACATGAGCTGTGTTTGGTTAATGTACACTGATTGACCTCTGCTGCCAGGCATTTGATGTCATGATTGTAATGACCAGCTTTCCTGCCTGATCACTCATATACAATGTGACAGGCGCGAGGTGGCATTTCAATTTGAGTGAATGAGAGCTAATCAGATGAGATGCCTATAGCAGCAAGATATGTCACAGCAAACACCAATGCAATTATAGAATTCAAAATGTATTTAATATTTCTATAAGAACTGTTTTTTTTGTTTTTTGTTTTTTTTCTTGGGGGGGGTGTTGTTTTTTTGAGATGCTTCTCTCCCCGCAAAATAGAAGGTTAAAATGGATCTGTGGTGCAGCAATGAGCATTTATAAATGGATTTTAAAATTCTGTGGTTGTGCTGTGGTCCCCAACCTTTTTTTACTTGTGTAATAAAAAACTATTTGCAACTTTTTATCACAAGTAGAAATTGACTTTCCTTTGTAAGACTGCTTCTTTTGAATGTGTGTTAGAGGACCTAAGGGGTAAAACTATACAGTATTTCAAAAGAGAGAAACAAATATTAGAGAAAAATATTTCATTTTTTCTTGTCTCCTACTCCAGTAAGCATCTCTTGACCCTTTGGATTCGTCTTGTAACCCCTTGCGGGGGGTCCCAAACTTCAGGTTTGGAGCCACTGAGCAACAGAACACAACAGTTTTCATAGTGTTTTTTTTAGTGGAGGGTACGCACAGTAGAAAGTCTCCGGATTATCCTGAAGAACAGGAGTATTGGTTGCGGAAACACATGCTGCCTCTGAGTTTTTTTATTCTCATTTTCTCACTGTTGTGAGGAGCACCAAACAATGTTCATTCACACCCACTATACTGGGGTGGAGGCAGAATATTAGAGATATACATTTCAAAACCTTCAATCCTCATGGTTAAATACCTCCACTATCATTTGGGTGAAACAACCCTTTAAAAGAATGGCTTCACAATAACCATTCTTTTTGTTACATGATTGTGAAGAGGACATTCAGGAGCGCTAAATCAATCTTAAGCAGCCTCAGAAACAACTCTTCAGCAAGCTTTATATATAGGACCTGACTTTAGTGGTTATCTATTGGATGCTGAGCGTTACATAACCCTCCATATGCTCAGAGTGTAGGACAATTCCGTACGGGTTATAAATAAAGAAACCTGACGCACGGCTGCAGCCACTGTGATTTGGGCAAGTTCTCACATGGGATGTCATAGTTCTGCAGTGCTAGCCCCACTGCTATTTCAGGCTCTGCCTCATTAGAACATCCGCCGTGAGTGAACAAAAAAAAAAAACAGACTGTACAAAAGACATTTCATTAGGGAAGAGAGAGCATGAAGAGAACGTTCACCCTCCCAGCCATGGCGCATTCAGGGCTAAAACTCCATGCATTTGCTACATTAGGGGTAGATGCATTGTGAAGGTGCACACACACGCACACACACAAACAGTGAAGTGTGATAGCCAGGTATGATACAGTTCTGAGATCTGTGTCACATGGTCCCACAAGGAGGAGGTCTGCAGGCCTCAATGACAGGGGCACAAACACGCAACCTGCCACAATGACTGCAATTACCCCACATCCACTGCCTTCAACAGGGGAGAGTGAGTGTGTGTGTGTGTGTGTATGTCAGTGTGAAAGGGGGAAAGTGAGGGATGGGACATGAGATTATACATGTAAGTGTGAGTTCTTGCATGAGAGAGGAGGGGGGAGAAAAAAAACACACATTATTGCGTGACTGCCTGTACCTGCCTCTGTGATAGTGTGTGTGTATATGTGTGTGTATATGTCAGAGTGTGATTTCTGCTCGCCTGTGGAGGCCCTCTCACACCACAGCTGTCTGGCTAATTTAGTTAGGGAATAGCTGGCTGTCCTTCAGGTGAATGGACAGAGATTGGTCTCAATATGAGATGTAATAAAACAAGCCCATCACTGGATCTCACCGCACCTTCGGCTGTCCTTCACATGTCTCGCCAGAAGAAGATACACCACAAACACACACACACACGCGCATGAACGCACACACACATGCACACATCCCAAGGAGGCCTCCAAGGTTTGCTATCTAAAAAAAAAAAAAAACATGAAACAAATATTGCTTTTCCAGTTCTTATAGTGGCCTACACTCTATTGATTTATATTTATCACCCCTTACAACATCTAAAAGGAGTTAACTGCAAACAGTGTGTGCATTTACATAAACCATACACTTAATATTAACATCCTGATAGAGACTGAAGCACACTTATTTGCTGTCCAAAGTCCCAAATCCTTCTTTAAACTGCCTGCTGCTACTGTTATATACACCTGCTTCACTGTAATGAATTTACATCAATTTATATACTCAGTGTAGTTGACGATCCTAATATCTGTCTATAAAAGGAAGTTTGAAAGCCCAGTGTTTACCTTTTTATTAATAATAATAATAATCTTGTTACAGTAACCCACATTAGTAGAAGTACGTGATCCTTTACTTCAGTAAAAGTATAAATACAACATTTCAAAATACCTAATACAACAAAGGAAGGATTAGCACTAAAGTACTTGTTCCACAGAAAATGCCTCTGTGGATGATATATGGATGTTAAGTTGTATTACTGATGAATGAATGTATACAGTATTTTAATATCAAGATGGAGCTAGTTTTAAATCTTATAATCTTATATGAAATAGAACTATTTATTTTCCATGTTAACAATGTAATGGAGTCTAAAGAATAATATTCTCTGAAAAGTAGCCAAATGAGTACAACTGTAAAGTGGCATGAAACAGAAATTACCACAAAATGCACCCCAACACAGTACTGAGTAAAATGTACAGCGAGCGTACCAGTGCTAAACCCTGCATGTGTTCACTTCATCCAGGGAATTTTTGAATCTCTGCACGCTCGCACGGGCCGAGTGCCCCTCTGTGGGAGGACCGCACATGGCTGAGCCTCATTCCACCTGTCCTCCTCGTTTGCCAGCCAGCTCTTGCTCATTCCTGCCAGCTGCGAAAGAATCAGGGCCTTGGCGACCAGCAGCTTTTTTCCCCTTGGCTGTCCCTCAGCCCCACTCCAGGCTGGGCACTTCACCAGAAGAAGAGCTGAGCTTTTCCACTAAATCCACTGAGACCCACCACAGGACTGCAAGAGAAATCACGCATTTAGATGCAAAGTTATTTTGTTTTAATTGAGGATGTGTTTACTGATTTCAGGCCACCGTGGGCTACTTTATGTCTCTTGATGAAACACAGAACCTGCAGTGGGACTTAAAACATATATCTACTAGACAAAGAACATGCTGATGTTAAGGGCAGCGTGTGATTAAGTCAGAGAATTTCAGTATGAAATAAGAACATAACAAGAAGATCCTTAAAAGTGTAAAAACACATTTATCAGATGAAGAAGCAACACTTTAATGTAGGGTGAACATCAGAAGAGTTGCTATTCTCCTGGTAAGAGAGTTATCACTTCCAGCTGTCATTTTAATAGAGCCACATGTTACTAGTATTGTAGTTAATCCCATATTAAAGAGAGACCCAAACTGTCAGGTCATATTATAAAACAATCAGTCCTAATGTTCGCATGTGACATTTGAGTTGCCATTCTAGCAAATGTTCCCTAGGTACTAATTGGCCTACTTTACGCTTCGTCTTTCTTTTGAATTGCCAGTTTCTTTATCATTTAGGATATTAGCCTTGACAAGCATCATCCCATATACCATAGGCCCACTAAAAGTCGAGAGGAGCTTCATCTTGTTTTGGGGTTTTTTGCAGAGGGACAGCAAAATGGGAATAATGATTTTACACTGCATGTAATACTGCGAGATCTACCTTCAGGATATTAAATACAATTTGAAAGAAGAATAAAAGTTCAAACACTTAGCCAGCAGCAAAGTAAGTGTAACTTTTCTGCTTGCATTATTTAAGATAGGCTCCATCATTTTATCAATCTATCGATCTCACCAGAAAGATGAAATGGAAAATAATGAGGCCGATGTACTGTGTAAAGAACATCAATGTGCAAAATTTAATTATCTGTGCTGGAAAGAGAGGAAATGTGTCGGCTGTTTTCTAAAACAAAAAGAAAGTGAAAAGGAGCAGTTATTATTTTTCCTCTGCATATTTTTAATTACCAGATCAATCATAACCACGCACTGCAGTACTGCAGAGAAAAGAAAATTGTAAAGTCTAAATGAAAACAACAGATTTGTTTTAAAGTCTTCGCTCTTTGAAGTCTAAATTAAAATTTCAGGTACTTACAAGAGCCTTTCTTCAGAAAGTTATGACATTTAATTAGCGTGTTTAGATTTATTGAAATTAAACTTCACAGCCGAGATCATGTGAAAAATGAAGATCAGAAACCAGGTTTGGCAGGGGGGAAAACACCGCAGATGAACAGAGGGAATTAAATCACTTCAACACATGAGGTCTTTCGCGTATCTCAAAAAAAAAAAAAAAAGCTCATGTTCTTTGATCAGCGCCACTGGCTTGATCTGAGGCTGGGTCTCGGTGTTCATTGGAGTGGAGAAACGACTTGCTCTCGACTGTGTCTGTGCAGCCCGATTCTGCGCTCGAAATCGGAGAATTGCGCCGTAGAATTGGCGGAGCAGCTCTCCAGTTCCGCCTGTTCCTCCTCACATGAGCTTTTCCGGTTGTGCCAGCGCTGATGTTTATTCCCGGCATGTCCTCGCCGGCGCTGGGAGCCACCGACTACTACATTTTTATTGGCTAATTTGACGTGCTCTTTGCCAGCAGCTGAGAGGCAGAGCCAGGAGTCGGAAAATCTCAGAGACAGTGCTACTGCTGCTGCTAGTGTTGCTGTTCTCTTGGACTTGAGGTGCCTGGAGGAGTAGACGAGGGAGGGAGGCTCTCACCTGTCTCAAGGACAAGTAGAAGTTGACCATGTTAGACTGAGTGAGCTAGGTCTTAGAAACTGCCTCTGGGATTAGTTACTGTGTGCTGCTGGTGAGTGTCTGTTTGGCGAGAGGTCAGGAGGGGAATGTGATTGCCTGTCTCTTAAGGTGACAGGGGTTTAGAGGAGGGGATGTACACCCAGTCAGACGCCCAATAGGAGCAGTGCAGCCGGCGCTATGCGTGCGTCCATCCTCAAACATACAACATTTGCACAGCAGCGGCAGTCAGCATTGTCTCTGGGCCTGAGGTTTGTGCTGTCAGGACGGTAGAAATTAAACCTGGCACTGCAGAGCAGAATGTGCTGAAACTCATCAATTCCACATGGCTAGAGAGCCAAGTGCCTATTTATAACATCCCCCCCTCTCTTCTTTACCTGGTGTGCATCCCTGGCTCTAAACACGCATCCATAATGATGAATACACCCAACTGGGACACTCCGACAGGGCATCAGTCAGGACAGGAAAACAAACACGCCAACACACACACACCATCAGATCACAGCACAGCAGAGGAGGGATAAGACTGACACTGGGAAGGCTGATGGAGAGGTTGAATCGTCTCAGCATAAAAACACCCAGCAGAATCACCACAACAGTCAGTCACACAGGAAACAAAAAAAGGGCAGTCAGATATATTAAACTTCAAAAGTACAACAGCCTGAGTTGAAATATGGTGTTGCACTGGTGAAACACCACCACCCAACTACTGGGTTTGTTTATGTCGTCATTTACTGAATTGATGATATTTCATTTTAAAAGTTACTGTCTGAGCTACTGAGAAACAGACTGATGGCATTTTGCAGGAATTCTTGAGGTAAACATTTGTTTTTGCAGAAAATGTCTACTTTATCATTTACAAACACAGCAGACAAATGACCTGTGTTTTCTATTGAAATATGCTAGTCAATGTAAAGATTTAAAGCAAATATGTCACTTGAAAAAAACAAACACATCCTCCTCTTACATATAAAGTGAAATTCAACCAGTAGCTTGTGGTGGTTAGTGTTAGATTACGTTAGAAACCAACATTACAACAGTTTGCTGATTTATGACTATTCTCCATTAAGGTGTTTAAACTGAAAACCAATTTTGTTTTTGTTTAGTCAAAAATTTGAACGTTGGAGTGTAGTACATGGTTAATCATCTAAAACAGTAACGACAATGTGCTATTGCAACTTTAGCTTTAATATTTCTCTCTTATTTTGCCCAGTTTCTCTCTTTTTTCCTCTTATCCTTATATATTCATTCTGGAAGAACAGCCAGGCTGAGATAACATTTTCAAAACTCTGAAGATGCAACTTTTGTTCAATGTGTCACCAAAAGAAATCTGCATCTGTTTGCACCACCCCAATATTCACTTTATGTCAGCTTAAACTAAATTAGCATTTATCATTCTGTAATCATCACAAGTGACAAATCAGATGCTACATAGGCTCACTTTGAAAAGATGAACAAACATGGGTCAATAAACAGTTATTACAACACTTAACTACCTGAATATAAAAAGGGGATAATTGTAAGTGGTCTGCTGAATGGTTTTCTGACGTAAAATGAGAATAAAATAAAGCGAAATTGAGTCTGTTTCCTCAAAAGCAGAACTGCCTTTCAAAATATATCAAAAGTTCTCAACTGGGCTATTTCTTCATTTATCAATGGCGAGCTTTGGCATTTGATGAGAATATACTATAGACATATGACGCCATACATTATTTGATCCATTATCCACGGTTATAAGTTTGTCGTTCGATTAGCCATAATCAGTTAAAGTAAACTTAAAGTAATAAAGACTGAAACAGTTAGGGTGAACAGAAGTGCATTCAGATTGTCAAAGCACTTTTCTGCACTGATGTGGAGAACAGGAGCATACCACCTCTGAGATGCAGAGAACGCCAAAGACCAAGGAAGGTATTATCTAATGTCCAATTACAACTCCACCACACCACACCCCCACTTCAAGATTCCTCCTCAGCTTTGTCTTCTCTGCTCTCCCTACCTTCCTGCCTCCCCACCTTCTTTCCTCTCCTGCATGTAGAAGAGGACACAAGTGATAAACCAGAGCAGAGTTTATAGTTTACGGCCCTGGAGCCCATTATGTTCCCCACAATAGGCTGGAGGCCTGGACGCACAGAATAGGTAATGGCCTGAGATCCGGCCTGGGCTTGCTGCTCACGAGCCCGAGACAGCCGAGCAGGAGACAGGCATTAGAGATACCTCTGCCAGCCCAGTATGGAGCAGTCTAGTCATAGCCGGAGGGGGGGCACGGACATGGGAGAGTGGGAGGAGGAGAGATAGGAGGGTGTCATAATGCTCCTTACATAAGGTAGGGCATGAATAATAACAAAAGGGAAAATTCAGGAGCAACTGTAAGGAGGGATCTGGAAATGACAGCACAGAAATATAGGCCTATAATGTACAATATATACAGAAATCAAAACTAGTTTGCTCTTAAAACTGTATGTAGTCTGGAGGAGCTGTATCAGACTGTATGAACTGCTGCTCACTTGTTCCGGACCACCTCACCTTCCCAAGTTAGCCATCCACTCAAGCAATCTGTACCCCAATAACTGCGTGTTTAGCCCAGCGATGAAGATCTGTTCATTGAGCTGGAAAAGCTTTAGCTGAGCATTTTTCCTAACGGCGCAGTCCCCTCATCTATGAAAGTGCCATAGAGCCCTCAGACAATTAGGCAGGGAAAGCTTATGGACCGTTAGATTTCACCTGAAGAGCGGCACTTCACCGCCAGCATCGCCAGAGCTGGCTCGTGCAGAAAGGTACTCACGGAGCCTCATAATGACACGAGGAAGCTTAAGGCTATAACACCCACAGCCTTTTATCATAAAGCGCTGTAATTAATTATCATCCTTTACTCTTTTGATTCATTCCACTATTCAGATATTCATACATCTGCGAGAAATTATCATTTCCTTCAGGAATTAATCAAAAGGAGGAAGAACTATTGCCCTCACGGATGATCAAAGTCGGTGTTTGTTCACCGTGCATGGCGGAAGTAGCTCAGGGCAAGGCACTGGGCAAGGTCTCTTGACAACACTGAAACACCGTCATTGTCTCACTCCACAACTCGGTCAAACCATCGCACGTATTGGATTTAGGTTGAAAAACACAGCAGCACATGTTTCTGATAAATGACAGGTAATATGACAATCCAAACAGCAGTTATGGCTTGTGTCACACATTTTGTTTTCTGCCATTCTCAGTGTACTGTCTGACAGGGCAGATTAGAAAACATAACGGTTAAGCACGATCAGCTCAGTACAACAAAGAGCTGTACAAAATCATAATAGTAATAAGCTCACTAATTTGCTTTTGAATCACCTTCATTTCTACCTTCCTGCACATCAGAAGGCAGTTGAATAGATGTGACGAAAGGGTGCCATTTTGAGATGTCTGCTCAGTTTCATGGGGTTGAAAGCTGCTGCATAGTCAAAATACCCCGTGCTCACAGAAAAACAAGCAACAACAACAACAATATACATAAAACATTGTCTTCTACATCATCACTTCCCAACCTCAGGGGCAATGGCATGTTAGACTTTATAAACAGGTGCCTCACCGCCCCAGTTCGCAGCGCTTTTAATAGCGGTTTGATGTTTTGATGTTCAGTCAGCTCGACCGCATCTGTTGCTTGATAATGAGCCACACGATTCCTGAGCTTGAGGGGTTAATGGTATGTAACCGCAGAGCTGCTAATGTCGTTATAAACTATTTATCAGAATTCCATCTGCACATTGTGCACGCTAAATTACTTCCACGGATTATCATTAAAGCAAGTTTCTAAAAAATTAGGACCATACTGCTGTTTTTTCTGAGAGCATCAATCCACATCAAGAGGAGAAGAAAATAGAATGACTGAAAGTTAATTTGGGCCTGATATTCAGATTGGTACAGGCCGGATGGGAAGAGGAATCTGCCCTCTGAAGAAAAAAGAAGCTACAAACATACAAGAACCGCCACTGTTCTTTTTTTCCTACCAAAGGTTTATCCTGAGGGGAGTTTACACTCTAAAGTGAGAGGGAGGTGTGCAACTGCATTGAGAAGCCCACTTAGTCTTGGTGAGACTTGTGAAGAATGCTTTCTGTATGTTCAATAGATGGCAGCTTTAGAGCTTGTGTGAAAGTTGTGTGAACAGTGTGGTCCAATGGGCCTGTTCCTCCAGCGATCGGGTTATTTGGAGAAATAACTGTCATCCTCAGCCTAAAGGTGTGCCTGAGACCATGGAGACACATGTACCATCTCTCTTCTTTGGCTTTAAATTTTATTAAAAATTACCTTCATTATAAGACAGTGTTCATTATAAACCAAAAACGCCGTCTCCTAGGGCCCTGTGGATTAATAAGGACAGCGGTGTATTTAAGTCAGAACTCAGCTCCTCACTGTCCTTAATCTCCTTCCTACTACAAGGCTCAATACCTCCTCGCTCTGACGGGACCTCATTAGCAAACTTCCAGGGAAGTTAAGAGGAGAGCAGAACCAAAAAAAAAAAAAGAGGAGAAGAAGGAGGGAAGCGACCAATGACAGCCACCAGTTTGGATTAACCTTTCTCCTCCTCCAGCCCACAGAAAACTAGGTCGGTAACGTGTTTCTAATCAGTCGCCTGGTTATTGTATAATTAGAAGCTAGATTACCGAGAAGAGAGAAAGTGGTGGGGGGAACATTGAAATGAAAAGAAAAGAAAGAGAACCCATGTCAGAACATTTAAAGGGTCACTCTTTAGAAGTGGCATGAGGTCCCACACCATGAGGCACTCCTGTGGGCCCAAACTGGAGAGGTGGGGTGGGGTGGGGGTTGTGGTGGTGGGAGGGAGACCGGTGTCTTTTCCTCACATATATGCATCCCTCACACGCACAGATACACACACACACACACACCAGGGCTTTTCACCATTCACCACCTGTACAGTGCAGCTGTGAGCTAGTCTATCCCAACCACACAGCCAAACAAGCACATCCAACTCCACCTTCTCCACATTACCTCCCCCAGCAGCAGGTCGGTCCCACACAGCACTGAGGTCGCAGACTACCGCTGGGTAAAGTTCGACAAGTCTCCAAGCTGTTTGACATTACCAATAAGGTCAAAGTGTATCAGAAAACATCAGAGGATATTATTATGGTGTGCCGACAGCCCGCTGCACCTTACCATCAAAAATAGCCGAGGCTTTTCCACTGCTAGCTGGCTTACTTATCATCGCAGAACATAAGCCTGTGGAAGTTACACAAGAGAGACCAAGAGGTACCTAGAGAGGCCTGCAGCACAAGAAAAAATCAACGCTCATTATCAGCCATCTATTTTATCTACTATGAACATCTCTAGACTCCCCAGTTGTCAGGACATCACGCGCTTAAATTAATCCTGTGGGTTCCTGTTTGCAATAATAAAGATATGGAAGGGTGCTTCGATATTTGTGCTACTTACAGTTAGAGTAACGAATTACACACAAATCAACCACAGAGTATTATGAGTGTAGTATTGAACGTGATAGTTCGCCAGGAGCACAGTTGTTGTTACAGTCAATTATAAAGAATAAAAGAAGCTGCCAATAATCACTTCCAAGAGAAACCGAACAATCCATGCTGAGTGTTCTCATGTTTACCAATGATAGGCTTTCAGGTTAGCTGAGCGGGAGTTTGAGGAGAGCGAGACTGTAAAACATATTGTGGTATCATTTCCATAAGCCTGTGTGATCATACCCAGCTCACAAATGTGATTTATGACCTTGGTTTAATGGCTGGAGCAGAGTCTTAGTAGGTATCAGATGACTTTTTCATGGCGACATTAGAGGGGCACGGGACAAATCATCGCCAAATAGGAAATGAGGCTTGTCTCACAAGAAAAATATGAGGAAATAGATATCTGATCATCTAATGGTAGATAGATGCTACTCACTTTGACAGAAAAGGGTATCAAATAATGCTAATCTTGTGATGAGCAGCAACACGAAAATACATGGATTCCTCACCCATCTATCAAATCATTCATCCAGGAGCATGATCTGGTACTGGTCAATGTATATAGAATATCCAGGAGAGTGTCTCCTGTTTGAGTAAATTATAATGTGGAAATCTTTTATTACAATGCGCACCCCAGCTTTATTTCCAAGATTTTCTAGGAACTTTACTGTACAGGGACCAACAAGTTTATATACCAAATGCAGAGATGTGTGTGACTCCACCTGAGCTTGGAAACTCGAGAACAGTGCCACCATCTCCCCGGACTTCCACACAGACAAAAAGGAAAATTGTCTCTGCATTTTTCATTTTGCAGATGCTCCACCTGTTTAGGAATCAGATTGGCCCCGTGAAGCCAGCAAACAACCCATAAGAAACAGGACTGAAAATCTTTAATGTTAATGGATCTTCCATGTCAATCTCTTACACTGCATGCTTGAGAGTGAGGTATGTTGTTAGCGGGGGTGTGGTATTAGTGGTTAAACCCAGCGGCTTTGAGGGCATGTTTGAAAGCGGGGCTCAGTAGCTTGGCAAAAGCAGAGCTCAAAGATTCAGACTTGTGCAAGCTCCCAATAGCCTCAGGTATGGGATTGTGCTACAGTGGTGACAGCCTGATCCGAACTAAACGCCTGTATTATACTGACAAGATTACAGCACCACACTGCATACTCAGGCGGAGATAGGCAGGCAGATAGCCACAGCAAATAGCCTGAGGGCTCATTTATAAAATATAAAATATTCTCTTGACTTCAGCTGAGATGTCAATGGATGATCATTTCAAAGAGGATGATAAAAAGACAAAACTACATTCAGGTTTGTTCATAGATTTAGCTTTTCATGTATTCTCTTCGGGCCGGCCTTACTGCTACTCTACAAAAGTAAGGTGGAATGGAGGTCTTGGCATCCAAAACATAAAGCAGGAGAAAATAACACAGTGATGCACGGATCGCAAACATGAAATAAACTTGAAAGTGGTATTTAAATGGTAGGCACGCTAAATAACTGACACATAAAAATGTAAGACTGTATATCACTACATTATTAATAACAAAAAAGTTAGCACATTAATCTCAATTGCATTTCTGATGCATTAAAGTAAGCACTGAACTTAGTGACAGAAGCAATTGTGTTTAGTAAGACAACTTCTCAGTTAAGTTCAGTTAGTGTTAAAAGGATAAGTGCTTTTTCAATACGAATATAGCACTGTTGACCAGTTGAGGTGTGTAAAGTAGAAGCAAGATTACATAGGTCACATTTTTCAGGTCTGTTTTAAACTATATTCATGCTCATATGTGTTACTGAAAGAGTTACAGGCAGTGGTAATTTCTCCTCCTGTTAATACTGGCACATATAAAAAGATTTTGACTAGATTGGTCTCAATAAGTGAGTCCTTGGTCTGTGCTAAAAGCTTTCTAAAGTTCGCACTATTATGAGACTTCAGCAGTGTGAGTTAGATAAATAAAGTTGGTATCTCTCTTTCTGTTTTAACAAATTCTGTTCTTTAATTCTAATCAGCAGCACAGTAACACAAAGAGGGAATTTTATACCAAAAAGACTAATTTTGGAAGATATCCACTTAATTTATCAAACTCAGACTGCTGAAACCTATATTAGCTCTGTCTGAACTTAAGAATTGTTTTCTGCACAAAATGAGGACTGTGGTCTCTCTCATTGGAATCACTTTAGAAAGGGATCTCTTTAGGCCAGTATACAAAAGGAACAATTACAGCTTACCAAAAATTCATCCTCCCATGTATACATGAGTTTGTAGAGCTCTCGTTTTGATTTGAAAATGCAAATCAACTTCTTAAATGTAAAAATGTACACTTTCTTCTTTGTCCCTGGCTCACTGTGCATTTGTCTTCAATGAACCATTATTGTTTGAAAGTAGCACAAAAAGTATTTGTTATAGTCATGTTGGAGGACCTAAGTGTGTGTGTGGGGGTGGGGGGGGTCGCCTTCATTAGCATTCATCAGATTGTGTTTAGTCAGAGCCCTGTCTCACAATGGAGGCACCTGTCTCACACCACAGAAATTTGAGAAACAATATCAGCTGCCAATTCGACACCAAGATAAGTTTTTCAAGCAGGTTGCGTTTTAGCTTTGAGTTGAAACCACAGCAAAAGTCGTGCTTACTCTTTTGTAAATGGAGCCCTGGACTCTCATCCCACTCCAGCCAGAGTTACATCTACTGGTAAGGCCTGCATTTAAATATTAACTGAGCTACTGGAAGGGAGGGGGGCTTACCCTGTCTCTCAATGGTGTTGTGTCTGCTATTATTACCTAATGCAGATTTTACAAAATAAATAAATATTTCCGTAACAGAGGTATATGTGGGGGCTGCAGTATGGTGATGCAGACAGTACCTGCTGAAGTGGAAGATGAGGAAAACTACACAGAGTTATAAGAATATGTGGGGTGGGGTGCTAGACTGTTCAGGGACATTTTGAACCCTGCTCAGCTCTACCAGGGTGCTTGTGGGAATGTTCACCTCCTTGTCACCAGCTCAGATGTTAGAGTCACAGCCCTCTCATGAACACACAAAAGAGCTAAACTGTGAGAGGAAGAGAGGAGAGAGAGACGGCACTTTAGGAGCCTGCCAACGCCATCCAAAGCTAGAGTGTACATAAATAAAATACACTGCTGAATATTAACAATGTAACCTTCATGATCCGCCAGCAGCAATGCATAGCCAGCTCCTGGCCCATAAATAATTAAGCTAAAATAAACCAATGCCTTAAGGTAGCAGGCTGCCTTTTTTAGGATAATCAGTATTTGAAATAATCAATACGCTTGCAACGCAAGCAGAGCCGCCAGTGAGGGGAGTGGGAGAGAGGGAGGGGTAGAGAGACTGAGAGTGAGAGAGAAAATAAATAGTGGGGGTGAGTCACTGCAGAGACCCAATAACCTGACAAACACCTCAAACAAATAGAGCTTCCTCCGAAATTGATAGCCCTTTCAATCTCTCCCACGCCTGCACCAATCTTTTTATATTGGATCCCGCACAGATTTCAACATGACAGCAGCCTACAAGGTTTTAACAAACATCTACAACAACAGCCTCCTGATCGCTATTCCATTAATGTCTCTCTGTATTGGTTGTTTACATGTTTGGGAAACAGAGCTCCACCCCTAAAACATGTCTGATCCACTATTCAGAGCTGCTCCGTGCAGGGCCCCTTCATCAGAACTCTTGCATTCATGTTGACCCAGCTGCACCACATGCCATCTAACACAACCGATATTATCATCAGTCATCCACCTCGCCCTTTCAGCGAACAGAAAAAAAAAGGAAACAGATTCAAACTTTCTCCCATACCATGGTGCTGTAACATAACTGTACATTCACCTCCTTGCTTTTGACTGTGATTTCGGTAATTGATGAGGATCTCTTGTAACTGCTGGGTTATAAAGATAAAAGTAGAGTAGGGACCAACAGTGCTAATATATATATAGACGCCGGAAATTAAACGGATCAGTGTTTTAATTAATCTGCAGTCTCTACTTAAAGGCAATTTAACAAATCATCACACAAAGAAAAAGAGAGGAAAACAAGAACTTCAACAGCTGTAATGAGATGGTAGCAGCTCGTCGTCAGACGTAGTCTGTTAATTGAAGGCTGCCGGTTCAAGTCCCTGACTGACGTAGAAATAGAGAAAAGCGGCTAAAGTAGGGACTGAGAGTACTGTCTGACGTGAGACACATAATTATAAGCTGGAGATGTTACACTATAATATCACAATTACTCTTATATCAGTAAAGGCTTGCTGACACTGTGCTGTTTGCAAGCCTTGAGGCATTTAGATGTGGCAAGCTTGACTTGTATCAGCTGCTAAACAAAACATTTCTACCATGGATTTAAAATGTTCAGAGAATGGATTACTGCCAACAAATCCTTCGCAATGACAACAATATCATCCAAAACAATGTATCAGCTTTTTCTGATCTGTGCCCCATGGGAGGTTGATATGCAGTCCAAACACATTGGACCATTCCAAAATGATCATGATTTCTAATCACATCACAGTAGCATGTGTTTTGGGCAACGCTAAACAAAATGATGCTACTTTTCTACCTTTGTTTCTCAAACAGTCATTGCTTTCTATAGCCACAAGAGTTTGTCAGAAAAACGTCAAGCACGCCCATTGGTTCCTCCTGAAGATGTGTAAGTCTTTGGTAAAGTGTTCACAAACAATGTTTTTAATGGAGTTTTAAAATATTACTGATGCCATTTTCAGCCACTGACTGTGATACACATTTGCACAGGAGCACATGGCAGCAGGGATGGTGGTATGTGTGTGGTGATTAAACCCAAATAAACCATGAGTGTGTGTGTGTTCATGGTAATGAAGGAACATGTCACCCAGCACAGTTTGACATTTTGGGGAAATATAAGTATGAAATAATTAACATGATGCTACAGCCAGCAGGCAATTAGCTTAATAGCATAAAGACTGGAAGAGGGAAAAGCTAGCTTGTCCTCTCCTCAAATTTAAAAATCTTGCTACCAAACACCTGAGACAACACTTAATAACACATTACACCTTGTTTTAATCCAAACAAAACTTGGAGAGTTAAAACATATGATTTGCCAGAGAGTAACATGCTAGAATCATTTAATGGTTGAGTGCGGCAATAATCCTGTGACAATGAGGCCACAAAAAGCAAGAAATAAGAGAAATAAGATACCTGGTATGATCAAGTCATTGTTTTTTGGTTTATCAGTGGGATTTGTTGACAAGAAAAAAAATATAGAATATCACCTGCTCATCTTTTAAATGACTGACCAAAATGACATGTCAAAGACACTGGAACCTCAAAGTGTGCCCAGTGCACAGCTTGCACAGCCATCTCTATATCTAACAGACAGGAAATACATTCTAACAAACCATAGCACTATCAAGCTCTTCTCTATTTAAAAAATTACATGTTCTATATTTAGAATATATCATCCAAATGTTTAGGATACTTGGTTAGTGCAAATGTGTTGGCTCTTGGTAAACTGGCATTGACACTGAAAAAGGCCATGGTTGCACAGAATAAGCGCTTATGGACTTTTGCAATTCCTGTTAGGTCTACAGTCCATCTGGGATGAGCCTTCCTGAAGATTAGAGCTTAGGCTTTGTGAAGCCGCCAACCTCCACTAGATTCAAATGGCCTCAGACCCACTAATCTTGCCAAGAGAAAATTCTCTAGAAGTGACTCTGAGTGGATTTGCGGTACTTAAGATAGGTTGGTGCAGGATTCTAAGTCTGGTGCTTCAGTGGCCTCAGCGAGCTGGTTTCACTTTATTGAGCCAGCTGATGAGAGTAGTGAATACCGGTTGTATGCGCCAAACGTGCAATCATAATGGTGAAGGGAGGTTTTGAGCCCCACAGTTTCTAGACCATTATGGAGAGAGGGGAGGCCTGGCAACAGCCCATCAAATGCAACCTACTGTCTGTCTTTTCTGAATCAAGTGAAGCAGAACAGACTGTTTGCTACTTTGTTGTCTTTGCTCAGATTGATGGCGAAACTCCACAATGTAGTGTTTTCTTTTGCAATGCTATCTCAGAAGACAAAGATATTAAAGAAGATTTTTTCCCTTGCTTCCTAATCAGATGATCAATTTCAACCCACAACCAGGGCACCTTTAGATCCTGATAAAACTCACTTATCTCCCTCCATTATGTTGAGTTTATCCTTCATGAAGTCATTTGCATGAACATGTTGTTTGATGTCTTGCGGACCTTTAAAAGGGAAAAGACAAGTTCAACTGGGCAAAGAGGAGCTTTTGGTAATCATTTGACAGGTTTTAAAAAGGACGATTGGGACCAAATTTTCAGTGTGTGTGGCAGTCGGGTCAATACAGAGCTTCCTGTCACAAGCTTCAGTCAAACATCCAGCCACATTGATGAGTTTCTGGGGAGGGTGGAGCTTGCCATTGGGGCTGGAGGGGCAGGAAAGAGGGATTTGGAGTATGGACCCAGTCCTGGCGTGCTCAAGTCAATCTGTGAGGGAAAGCAATCTTGGGAACTCTGACTCAAAAAAAGACCAAGAAAGAAGAAGCTTATTGGCTTTAACAGGATAGACTCAGAACATTGGTAGTCAGTAAATGGACTTGACGCCAATGAACTGTCATTGAACAACAGAAAAAAACATGAAGCCATGACCCATGTCCTTTGCTTACAAGTGTAAGCTCTGCCCTTCTGACCAAAGATGGACCCTATCAGATTCGTAGTAGAGTCCTCACGTGATCTGACACGCAGCTACTATACTGCATTCAGACTCTTAGGCTTATGCAAGTGTGTTGCCACAAAAAGTGCAGGGAGTGTCCCTTTATATTCTATTGGGTAAGGGATAAATCACAAAGAAATGGAGGCCAGGAGTGGCAAAGCAAATCTGTAAAAAGACAAAGCACTGACATAAGCTTGTCATCATATGCTATACTATTTAAATGATGAGTGGCAAGCTGTGTCTGATGTAGGTAATGGCAGCAAACAGAGGGTAAAAGTCTAATGATCAATCCACTAAAGATCAGCAGAGCAAAATTGCTCTTGACAAAATCGAGCAGAAAGATGTACTGTAACAATCTGTGCAAGTGTGAATGTTTTAGGTAAAATGCAGGGCTCACTAATGTATTGTGTTGGAGCAGATTTGATATTGATTCATTAAACCTAGCTCGCCTTGATTACACTCCGTAGTGGTGTTATTTTCTAGCCTTTCACAAAGACAACCCATGGTGGAAAAATGTTGACAACTGGGAAAAAACTACCAAGGTACTGCAATGAGGTAGTGAGTCAAATCACTATTGTGTGCACTGGGCTTGACAGCACAAAATAAAGAGGAAAAAGGAGAGGAGGAGAGGGGAAAATGCAGATGGGGTATTATTTTCTTTTGTATCCCATCTAATTCGCAATCATAGGCAGATGTCTGAAAGCAGACAGCATCAGCAGAATTGTTGCTGAGAGCATTGTAATCTTTGTCTAAAAATAATCAGACATTCTGTGTGCTGCTGTTTGTTATAATGGTAATCGATGCTGGAGGCTTTGAATTCCATCAATTTATAGATCCACTCTGTTCTGCCTGGTGACTGTACTGCCTCACAACCCCCACCGCATTCGCACACCAACGCAAAAACACACACACTCGCACGCAAGGTCTCGCACAAAAGAGCGGGTGGGCACACGCATGCACAGAGACACATGTGCGCTGACATCCGCGCACGGGGGCTGCAGCAAGGCAGAGCAGGGACCAGTGAGTGATTAAGATAAGTGTAGTTTCCTTTCATACATTCCTTATCGCCTCTCATTCTCTGTGAGGCACAAGATTGTCCATAGCTGCCTCAGATTAGCCCCGCATCTCAGACGCCACATTTGAGGGGGGACTGATCAATAAATCAAATCACCACAATCAATGGCCCCAATCACTGCAGTCTAGCCTGGCCTCAACATTATTACTGGCAAACCCCCCCAGCCACTGAGGGAGGAGGGAGTGGTTTGGCGGGGGGATGAAGTGGTGCGGGCTAGAGCGTACACTGGCGCCTGTCCATATGAAAGATCCAAAACTAACTCTTATCTGGCCTCCTTGGGCTGAGCATCAGTTAAGGGCAGAACAGGCAGGCAATGTGTGTGTGTGTGTGCATGTGTTTGTGAATTTGTGTAGGTGTGTGCGTCTATGTGTGTGTGCTGGACAGACCAGACAGAGGGAGTCGGGCAGGAGGAGCCTCTGACCTCCATGACCCGGCGCTAGGAACGTGAGCTGAGCGCGCAGCCTCTGACAGCGAGCGCTGGGAGGCTGCTATCACCTGGCATCTCCCTCCATCTGTTTACCACTGACTGCTACTCCTTCACTTTTACTCTCCATCAGCCCACCTAGAGCTGCTCCAATTCACAACACCATCACTCTGCTGTTAGACCACACCACACCTGGGTTAAACAGTGTTTGCATAAGGTTGTTTTAAACGCTGCTCATGCCAGATGTGTGGAGTTCACTTATTGTCAATTAAGAACAGGTAAGTTGCCAGGTATGTTATCAATCACTAAAACTACAAAAGTAAATATTACGCTATAAATGTGTAAATGCTGAAGTAATGGGTTTTTTTTTTGTCATTTTGCCTTTTATTATTATAGACAGTCTAAAAGACAGAAAACACAGACAGAGAGCGTAGATGGGTATGACATGTAACGGAGGTACCAGCTGAGAGCTCTAATCTATGGACATTAGTTATATGCTATGCCTTAACCACTAGGCAACTTACCCACAACTCTTTTGTATGCCACTTACATGGGTGCTCCAATTTGGTACAAAGAATTGGTTCCCAGCCTTTTTTAACTTGTTTTTTTAACTAGCATCTCTAAAGCTTACCAACACACATTTATTGTTATGCTAATGCTTTATGCTAAGCTAACCATTCCCGGCAGTAGATTAATATTTAACATACAATATTTAACATCAAGAAAGCAAATAACTGTTTCTCAAATGTCAAACTATTCCTTAAAAATTAAGCATTTACTTGCAACCCTTTGTCAGAGGTTGCATGCCTACTGCTTGCAATCAATTCAACCAAAAAAAGGTTATTTCATACATTATGTAACGATTATCTTATAATTCAACATAAAAGCAATAATTAAAAAATTATATTAAAAAATAATCTTAAATAGCAATGTTTTTCTTCTTTTCCCATCTCTGTCACGGCCTCAGATTTAACTTGTAACCCCTTATGGGGTCCCAAGCCCCAGGTTGGGGAACCCTGCCCCACAGATTATTTGCACATTCTGCAACTGTCCACTTGTTGCAGCAATACTGACTGCACTGTGCAAGGAACATGTAGGTAGTGTATAGATTGTGAGGACTTACCGACGAGGAAAATCACATTTCATTTTGACACTTTCTAAACTTGGACTACTAAGTCTGATAAATCATCCAAAAATAATTAATCCCAGTCAGTCAGGCTGTCTTCAAACAGTATGCTAAATCTACATAAAAGGAAGGGAGAAGCACAGGAGATTACAACCATCAGCAAAGGTGACTGGTGTTGTCAGCCGCTGTCTGGCCATACCTCAAGCTTCATTTAGAGTTTTTGGCGCCTGATGCATCAGAGCACAGCCTACTTGTCAACACTTCTATAATTCCAGCATACACACTTGGACACACATGCCAATAATATCGCTTTATTTCTCACTGATATACTGGTAACACATCTTAGTATGATCAGGAGGCTCTAATTCCATTTATTGTCAAGTCTTATTCAAAATAGTATCGAGGTATCATGAAAACATTTTATTACAGCCCTTTTCAAACAATCTTTGTATCCACTCAGAATCCAGTGAATAACTTTAAATGTCCTCCAATTAGAAACTTCAAATTACAATCTATGACTCCGAATGTTCCAAACGGCCAATTACAACACCTTATTTATCATCACATAACACCATTGTTCTGCTCCTTCAAACTCTGTGGTTACAATCAGGGTGTTCATTGTCATTGTGTGGTACATGCAGGGTGACTAATTACACAGTCCCATGATCATTAGCAGACCAGTGGGTTGAAACCCGAGAGAAGACATGATGTCTCAGTCGGCCAAATGATCGACTCAAATGGAGATGTGTGAATATGAGGAGCAGCGGGACGCTTTCACAACAGCCAGAGCACAACCAAAACCCTTCCAAGCTGGAAGTTTTTGAGGGGACTATAAAAATTAGGAGAGCAGAGATGGTGTCTAACTTGAACAGTAAAAATTGGGGACAGCCGTTTTGTGTTTCTTTCAAAGTGTGAAAGAGGAGTGCGCTTGTGGAGGGACCTGCTTTCTGTGAAGCTTCACCATTGAGTCAGTTAGTGGAGAGGAGGAAGGTCTATGATGCAGCCATCATGATGGCCCACTTTCACCTGAAACGATTTAGCTGCAGCGATGCAACAACACAATCAACCTGGCATTGTTTATTCTCTCTTAAGAAATGTCAATCTGTTCAGCCTCAGGTGTGTTGCCTTTTCCTCTTGTTTTTGTTGTTTTCCCTACTCTCTCCGCTTTCCTTGTCGATTGCAGCAAGATCAAAGCGACGCCGCTGGAAGAATCTGAATATTTCAGGTGTGGAGAGAGGGTCATGCTTCACACCACCTGTGTGTAGCACTGAGAGACAGGTCCCTCCTCTCTCGCCAGACTCAGTTAAGCGGGGCCCCGGGGGCCTGGGCTTACATAAACCAGGGCCACCTGTCTGAGAGAGAGGAACACTCCTTTACCCTCCTTCTCCATCGTACTTTCATTTTTACAGCATTTGAACCAAAATAAATGAATCTAAATAGAGCGGTGGAGAGGGAATAAAACCGAGTTGGACAACAAGCAGCTGAGAGCTTTGGAGCAATCACACAAAGGCTTCAGATCTGGCAGACGCAGTTCTGTTGCCGCAGAATGGAGCAGCTACTTGAAAGGGCAGTTTATATGAACTATTTTATAATTTGCCCTGCCTGCAGCAGCAGAAGGTATCTCTCATATATATTAAATGGTAAGCCTGGTCAAGAGAATCACCAGGATTATTTTCTGCCATAACATAGCACACAGTGTGGAGCAGGTCTGTGAGATACCCCCATCACATCATCAGGGCCGCCATTTCTGACCCAGAGCAAATAAAAAGTATCCCCAATGTCCACGCCAGCCTTAACAGTTTGATGTAGCTGCTCTCCTTGGAGGGCTGTGTGCTTTGACATGTGTGCATGTGTAAGCACTTGTGCAAGCATGTGTGTACGTCTGTGTATGTGTGTGGACATGTGGTCAGGGGGGCGTGGAGCAGGTTCCACACTACCAGTTCCCAGCCATGTCTCTCAAAAGGGCCGTAAAGTCTTTACAGCAAATTCCTTACATTCATCTGTGTCAGAGCACTCGGCACACATTAGGCGTTTACACGGGAGGAAACACAATCTATTTGATGCTACACTGCCCACACGTCCAGAGCCCTCCTCCCCACACTGGAGATTCACAGTGTTTAACTTCCATTTCATATTCTGAACAGGCAGGCAGACAGGCAGGCGAGTGCAGGGAATGGACTCCATCTTGCTGTAAATCAGCGTTTAAACACCCAGCTAAATGTAATCTGGAAAGAGTCAACAAGAGGCCCTCGCATTACGCTGCTCAAGATATTTGTTTTTATTTATTCTGGAATGTGCAATAGATTTTTGTTGTTCCCCCTAATGATGTATGCAAACGGTGAACCGAAAAAAGTCACACTTCATTTTTTTCCCCGGCTGCTGCTGCTCCACATCTTTTAATATCAGTGGTGCTTATGAGAACAAGTGGAGGTTAATCTAGGGAGCGGGTCATAGCCAGCCGGCTCTTTGTAAATGTCAGCTGGGAGATCCAGGCCTTTCTTATTACCACACTAAACCAACAAGGCTGACTGCACCAAGACGGATGTGTGACTTGGAGGTGCCCCCCACGCCCCCCACCCCGCCCCACCCCCACACCCACTTCTCTTCGCCATCACAGACCAACCCCAGCACAGAAAACCTTATTAATCAATCGATTTATCGCCATAAATCAGGCCAGGCTTTGATTGTATCAGCAAGTCATGCAATCAATCAATTAGTCAGGACCTAGCGGCCCAATTCTAGCAAAGAAAGATGAATGCTCCCCCACATCATCCATTTGGTTGTCCGTTTACCCATCAAACACTGCTGCTGTTGACTCCCAAGCCCAACATGCATCCTTTTATTGATTTCTGCAGATTAAACTTGCAAAGGAATCAAAGGACACTCAACTGACTGGGAATAATTCTGACTTCTTCATTTGTAGTGAAGTATGTTCTGTGCTGTCCTTTGATAGTGTTGCCTCATATCATCAAAACAACAAAGTGTAAACATTAAATTCCAGATTACAGAACTCGTAGGAGTGATCCTGCAACGACAGCTACAGACAATCATGCTTATAGGTGGCTGGAGCCACTCTGAGAAAAATTGGGCAGAATGGGACAAATCATGCATTATCATCAGTCAACCCTACCCAGGTTTAGGCAAGGGGAGCCAAGGGCTGAGTAAGGAAAACAGCTGGATGAACAAACTGTGTGGAAAAAACATATGTATAATGACATATTTGTTTTATATTTATCCCAACTGTGAATTCCAATCCACATTGTGGACATCAGTTTCATGTCCAATGCTTCCCATCTGCAATTTGGTGTCAGGATGTTCCCAGGACAGGCTGGGAACTTAGACGACAAACCAGGAGCAAGTAGAGCACGACAGAGTGGGCTGCTGCCGAGCCCCAGCATGCTTCTCCCCAGCGGCGGGTTGGAATGTGGGCAGACTGCGGAGCTGCTGTGGAGAGGAGAGAACACCGGGGCTCTCAGGAGAATGTCTGTAGGGATTAGAGCCCCACCAGACGTGGTTCTGCTTCACATTCTCCGTAATCTCATGTGTTAAGCTTTGTGGGGGGCACCAAGCTATCTGTAGGGGTTTTACAGTTCTGCCCAATCTCCTAAGCTCCCACCGGTATGTAATTAGAGATAAAGACAGAGGGGCTCGGCTACCAACCTCACCCTTCTAAGCCACACAAGGCTGCCCACCCACAGACCCTCTAGGAACCCCACAACACTGCCACTATACCGCACCTGTACACTAGCTAGCAACTGTACCATGGACTACATTTATAAGACACTAAGGTACGGTACATGATCATGATTACTGGTATCCAAATGTGGATTGTCCTGAAGTCATATACCATGATTCAAGAATGGCAGTTTACTTTTTTTGATGTTATATTCTCACATATTATGTGAGCCTAAGAGGCTTCATTTTCTAAAATTTCAGGCAACAATAACCATAGTAAAAGTAATTTTTCTTCATATCTCCTCCTCTAAAACATCATCCAGGCAAGGGGAATTTTGAGGATAAGGCAGAAGAGAACCTCACTATATTCAAGAAACACAAAATTATACTCATGGAGGGATCCATGGTCTATTCAGATACATTTTTCATTTAAGAGTGGGCTGATATGATACGATGAATGCATCGCCCAGGATGCAATTTGTATGTAAAATAACAGAAGATTACAGAATATAAGTTTATGCAAATGCAGTTTGTTACTATAGAAAATGCATTCCTACAAAAGGAATAAGACCTGAGTTCTATGATGTTGCTCAAAATCACTTAGCCCAGAAGCCAGGGACCGCTAATCCTTATATAAAGGGTCACAATGAGAGGCTCATGATGAATGAGAGACTGGAGTAGATTGGCCCATATATACTCACCTCTGGCAGGCCATTTGAAATGTGATAAGTAAACCAATAACTAAGGCTAATTCAACTCGCATCCAGTTTTAGCGCACTTTTGAAACCGCCTGCGGAACACACAGAGCATTTGCAGACACACGCTAGATACATGTTCACGCGCACACAAACACACCACAGTGTTTCTGCTGCCTGCCAGGCACCGCACATGTTCCTCCCAGTGACTGCCTCTCTCCTCATCAGCTTCATACTGTGCACACCGTCAATTCAGTGCCTCTCAAAGACACACAGCAGAGCCTTCCTCCATTCAGCAAACCACAGCCTCCAACACTAGACCTGCCCAATACAGAGCATGTAATACAACTCATTACCAAGTACGAGGGTGCAGAGGGCTGCATGGGAGACACAACGGGAGAGAGAACAGGGGCCCTCACAAACATTCCATTTTTCTCTCACAATCTAACAGAGCTCTCTAAAAACAGCCTTAACAACTAAAGTAACTGATTGATTTTTAGAGGCCTGAAGTAAGTACATAACAGTGGTGGAATTGAGGAAAACCCAGTTTACATCTTAGGTGAAGTGCTACAAGCCTGGTGGCCCCTAGACATCATTAGTTAGATGATTGATAGCATTCAGAGGTTAATTCAAGTTCAATTCTCAACTTTCCCCTTCCTCTCCAGAACTGTGGCTGACCCACAAGCAAACTGTGTCCAATCACAAAGAGGCAGGGGGCAGTGTATCTGGGCCGCCACATGGATCTCAGCCCTGCATTGCATGGCTCTGGGGGGTCAGTTTTTGTGTGCTGGTAAGAGGCCACGGTTTTGTTTGCAATCAATGGAGGCAGAGAGGAAAAGCTGTGTTTGTGGTGAAGGTAGGGATAGCACGAGGACCTGCAAATCGGCTAATCCCAACGCCTGCACACGCCCCCTCATGAACCTTCCCTAACCTCACAGGGCACCCAGACCTGAGGCAAAGTACACATTAAAAAGACATGAATCAGAGCACTGGAGTTTCAAGCACGCAATCAATGGGGCCACAGGTGCAAACATTTTCTGCACAGCCAGTGGAATGCCCTTTTCCCCTCCCAGGACAGAGCAGTGGAACCTGTTTTGCACTGTGTTCATAATGTCATAACACAAAGACCTGCAGCACAAGAACAATAAAAAATGAGCACGAGCTGAGACAGCTTTTGAGGGCTGAAACGGCGCGAGCCTGGGAGAGAGGGATGTGAGGAGTCTGTCAACTTTCCCTGTCTGCTCCTGCGCTCAGCCGCTTCACCGAGGGAGCAATGGGCCTAATTCAACACTGGCTGTGGAGAGTGTCTCTGCTGTCTAGCAGCGTGAGCTGTAACTAGACTATGGTTTGTAGCCTCATCCCTTCCCCAGACAGACTTGTTCGCCCAGAGGCGCTGGGCTCTAATCCGTGACCTCTCTCCCGCTTGCACTCCCGGAAAAATGATCACACAGCTGCCTCAAACGCCCAACGCAGCAATTCTCGCCTGACCGAACTCCCCACTCAAAAAACCAGACCTCCCATAGCTCATTTAACATACCACCTCTCCCCTGAAGCCCACCATAACCCTCACCCAAGAGATGAAAACAACAAGGAAAACAACTAGGAGCCCTTAATTTGATAATTTATATCTTTTCTCCAGGAGAGAGCTGTCAAAATCAGCAGTACAGTGGGAGGAATTCAAGAGCAAGAAGGCACCCTGTTGTGTACTATTGCTTCTTATATATCCATGAGGCTGCACAATTTTGAGGGTGTCATCTGGCCCCTCCAACCTTTCTGTGATCTCTTCCCATGATCTATCCACCCATCTCACCAAGCAAATGAGAAGTGAATTACACTGAATTGCCACCACGAGGAACTTGGGAACACCAAGCCAAGCCACATTAAACCCCAATCTTGGCTCGGTGGTTTCTTCTGTTGTTGTCAAAGGACACAATCATACTAGATAGACCAGGCTGCAAGAGGGCTGCTCCCAACACAGAGTCCTATTAGGTCATGGAGGGTAACTCCGATAATGGCAAGGCCTTCTCAGACAAACACTCCGGCCCGAGGACAGGAAATGGGGAGAGGTCCGTTTTACAAACCATAGTCTACCTAATGGCTTTCATGTGTTTTAAGAACACTCCACCTACCAGACTCATGTTTATGAGGCCTTGCACTTCTTCACCTGCTTTTGAGCAACCATGAAAAAGATGTTTTGTATGAATTTCCAGATTTGTGTCTTCAGTTGTCTTCAGTTTGGATCTCAGGAAAGTTAAATATGTCGGCGGAGAAAAGCCAAAATAAAAAGGCAAACACTGGACTTCTATATTCTCACATTGGATGCATTTATAAGCAGTCAACTGGATGCTATGAATGCACTGTAGTTCTCAACAACTCCCTTAGGCAAGTAAGGAGAAACAAGATATTACAAGAAAGGGAGAATGATTGTGCTCTAATATGGCATAGTAGAGAGGGGAGAGAGAGGGATTTATCCCTCACGGCCTTTGACACTAAACTGTTGGAGTCCATTCCTGCCAGCTAAGAAGTTATCTTTCCAGGCTAATTAACACTATAATTTACATTCCATATAAAATACATCCGATGTGGTGCTGCTGGCAATGTACATCATTTGCAGTAGAGAGTGCTCAGTTTCAGTGAAAAGGACAGAATTAGATCATATTCATGAGCGCAATTAAACACTTGTGGAACTGATAAACCGATGGTTCTGAAACAATGCAGCATGAGAACATTAGAACACATTACCACCCTTGGATCCTCGCCCACAGATGCAATTTAAAAATCCTCCACCACTCACTCTCTCTGTTCTGGTAGATTCATAACGCATAGCGATAATAAATGAATTACAAAATATTCAACTACTAAATTGCCCATGGTAACTGAGCATCAGATGAAAGATGGAATTTATTAAGTAGGAAACTGTTTGTTCTCACCTATGGGTGTAATAATCGCCAAATGAGGGTGAAGAGAAGGCTATAAAATACAGTAAAGGGAGATCTCATAATAAACATCAGTGTTGATGTAAAATGGAAAACTCTGTCTGCCGCCGGGCCTCCAGCTGGGTTGATGGTATCGACCAATTTCCTTTGGGCGGTAGTGTGGGCTTTTCTTATGGATACAGAGAGGAGAGCATTACGAGGCATTGCTGCACATTCACATGTAAAATCAACCGGGTAACAGGCCCTCTGAGCTGGCAAACCACTGCAACAGCTAAACAGCCAATGTTAAGCACCACCACCACATTTTTGGTTATAATCAGACAGACAGCAGACCACACATCACACCGCCCACTCCAGATCACATCAACTACCTGTCACACTTTCCACAGCCATCAGACTCACTTTGGATTGGCCCAGAACCACAGATTGTCAACTGAAATATTACAAAGCAAACTACAAGAATCCATTTCAGTCCAATTTCCATTAATCACACAATTCTCCTTACTAAAACACATTTTTATTGTCAAATCCCAAAGTTGTTGATAGCAAGAAAGTAGACAAATGTAATGAAATCTAGAATTTAAGAGTCATACAGGGGCAGAGAGGTGCAGCAATTTGTAAATCATTTCTGACAGGATGAGTTGGCCTCTCCAACTGGAAACAGTAATTATGCTTAATGGTCCTGACCGTCCATCAGACAGGAGGTGAGTAGCCGGTCAGCCTGGGGCGCCTGGGCCACAGTGTGTCAGGTACACAGAGGGGTGAGTGTTCTCACGAGGAGTGCCAGGACCGCCGCTTCAGCACACAACATCAGCAGGCTGCAGGACACAGGCCTCCCTCCACACACACATATTAGTCAACACATCACACCTACCAACTGCCTCCTGCATAAAATGCTTACAAGTGACTCCGTAGAGCAGCAGCAAGAGAGAAGCAGCCCCGATGAGTATTAACTGAGCAAATGAGCGAGGAAGTGTGGGCATCTGACAAGTTTGATCTAATTTGTCCTAATCATCCAGGACAGGATGACTGATAAACTCTGTATTGTGGTGAGAATTCTGAACTGTCGCGTCCAGCTGGTGTCCTGGCACTCTGCCACTGCTAATCTGCAACTCAAAAGGATTTGTTTTAGGTTTTCACAGAATCACAACTGATGAAAGTGAGAGCTCGCTAATTCCAGTTCACATTAGAACCGGTCATGTCCTATACATACCTCGACAGTCACGCATGTCTGAGCGCCCCTATACACAGACAAAGCCGGGCGGAGAGAGATTCCAAGCAGAGAGATGGCACTAGGTCAATCCCACAGTAATAGCAAAGACTAGGCCCATACCAAACAAGGGTGAACAAATAGCCTTTGTACCCAGAGTCATTTGTACCCGGCTCAGGTGTCTGGCTATCTAAGAGCCTGGGTAGATAGAGCCCTTGGTCCCAGCTATGCATCTGCACTTGCTGTATTTGTTATCTTGGAGCATCTCCTCACCGTTTCACTGGCCAAATAGAGAGGGGAAAACGAATCACTCCCTAGACCTACTCCTGTTGTTCCTCAGCTGTCATCATCACTTCTCACAGACTTCACCCCGCCAGTTAATATCGACATAGAGAAGTGACTGCCGCTTGTTTTATGATTGCCTTGTTTTATTCTCTCGGCCAGGCTTTTCTCAGCTCACAGCTCTAATCAGACCGCCTTTGCCTGGACAACAGAGCCATTGTCTCTTTATGAAAGAGGCAGGGATCAGTGAATCCCTTTCCATTTTCCCCGCTTATTAGCCCAGCGCACACTACTGTTTATACTAGTGGGTATTCTGTGTTTGCTGAGTAACAATTACAGTACACAAATGATCCGGTCAATGCCATCTATCAGGCAAGAGCTGACAGGAATCCCATAGGACAGGCAGCTGACTGGCCCCCGCCTCCCCATCTCTGGGGGTCCCATGCTTAGCATCCATGATAACGCAAGCCACTTGCCACGCCACTAATAGTGAGATGAGCCTGTGAGTGGCTTTTGAAAATTAGCCTTTGACACCCCATGTTCCACTGCGTCCCACCCTCCTAGCCTACAGTCCAGCCCCTTTGGGGGCTTCCGAACAATCCCCAACCCTTTTCACATTCAGGCTCACACAAACACAAAGGCAGACACACAGCTAGGCGCCTACCATAAACATACCTCTAGGTCTCATGGTGTCAATTTTATTGTGCCTGAGCTTATACGATTCTCAACATTAACTCACAGCTACATTAGCTATCCAGCAATGGAAAAGACAGAGAAACCCTCAACATGGCCAACATCCATAAATAGTGAAAATAAATGGGCAGGAGGAGAAAGAGAGAAGTTGAGGAGTGCTGAATGCACATGAGGTGCCAGCACATTATCAGACTGTTCGATCCCTCCTCTCACGTCATGAGTCTTTCCGAAGAATCACTGTGTTCTAAAAACAAAAATATTTAATTAACTGCTGGAGTATTTGTCTTGAGTCATGTAGCAGTTCACTATGTCTCACCTTATTTATATTAATACAGAAAGTTGGGTGTAGTGGGCGATTTAATGTATGCAGTACAGATCAGACTGTAATTATGACAAAACATCGATGTAAAAAAAGAGATTTAGCAGTGATTAAAGCTGAAAATCTACTCACAGTAATATATTCAAGAATATCGACATTGGAAATAGGTAAACCACTCAAACAGAAATACACATTTGCAGACTTACTAAATCAGAAGTAAGGTATTAGAGATGTTAGGCCATGCTATGATTCTATTTGACTCCCCAGACACACTCTCTTTGGGGTTGTGTTTATGCCATAAACTACACTTGGCAGCTGGAGGATCATATTACTACCGTGAAAGAAACAAACAAAGTTGTGCAAATGTGGTGCACTGTCAGAAGCAATGGTTTCACGGTTTGGTGATTAATCATGTTTAAGAAACATTAGCGAAAGGAGGAAACTGGCTCCAGCACAGGAGGTGGGTGTCAACTGATAACCCACCACTGACATCAAGCAGAGCCAGCTGCTCATTGATGTGGGCAGCGCCTCATTTTCACCAGTTTGAAGCAGATGTTTTGTAGCGCCTCATGGTTCTTAATTATCTTCCCGATTTTGTCTAATCAACACAACCCAGACATTGCCTGTAAGTCACAAACACTGAATAAGTAACAGTCAACCGACAAATGGCACAGCACATGAGAAATAACTGCTATTTTATCTCCCTTGGCTGGCAGACCTCATCCACAGCGGAGGGGATGAGGGAGGCTGAGAGCAACCAATCAGCTTTTTGTTTTAAGTTACAAGGCGTCGTGGGGGACACACACAGGAGTCAAATGCTTTGATGACGCTGCAGATGCTGCCTTGCTGAGCAGTGAGGTCACTCTGTTAGCTGAGACTCTTTAGGCCCTCGCCAGATGCTTCCTGCTTCAACCTAATATCCTGTTAACACAGTGGCATCTAACTACTACCTGTCAGGATGTACACTACATCACACAACTTCCTCACAATTATACATTTTTTAATAGAATACAAGACAAACATGCCAATGACTGTGTGAGCACATGCACACAACCACACACAGAGAATTTAAAGGTCATTAGAATAAATTGTTTTGCTAATGCAGTAGTCTAAAAGTGAGTATACACGAGAGAAGCGGCCGAACCATCCCCCAAAAATCCTTTCCACATCACCACTATTCTACCCATTCACCTCCATCTAATTCCAAGGGCCAGTAAGGCCACAGATTTTGACATTGATAGCCCAAATAGCAGAGAGGCCCTGTTGTCATTATAAAGTTTTACGGCGCTGATCAAGCAAATTGTCGGTACTAGCTACAGACTGCCAAACCCAACAATGGCAGATTAGTGAAGCCCTTTCTCCTGTTGCAGCAGAGGTTAATAAAGTGACAGGCTAAGTCCGCCTCCGGACAGTGCTGGAGAGCATACGCAGTTTGTTACATCAGATCGTTATTGGACAACAGTATGCACAACAATGAAAGTTTAATTTTAATTTTCAGCAGGAATATAAAACAGGCTCTGAGAGCACCTGTCAGAACAAAGGCAGTATTACAATACCTTCTTGTTTTTGCTTCCCCTTTGCCATTGCTGAGTGGCAGACATGAGGAAAAAAATGATGTTGAGATGCCAACCTTGATTTTTTCTCCTGAAGTTAATACATTATTTTATAAAACTAACAAAATTCAACAGTACCTACAAAAACCAATATTGTAGTTAAAACATAGGGGATACAGAGACTAAAAGCTATAAGAGCAATTAATTTCCCACTCACCTCACCCCACCCCACCCCACCCCAAACTATTGTGTTTTGCTTATTATCTACTGCTGTGCTGCATGGAAGCGAGAGTCTAGTTAGCTGCTGCATTAAAGGCTCTGTGGAGGTCACTGCACCTGACCAATAAGCTGTTATTAATCCACAGAGTCAATCATTAGCTCATCCAATTTTATGACCAGATGAGCTATCAGCTGTCCATGTTTGGCAGAAATATGGACTTCCTCATCTGGGCTCCAACGCCCTCTTCCCAGAAGGTGTTGGCGCAAGGCCAGGGGAGAGCCAGGAGTGAACTCCAGCTCAGCTGGGAGCTGAGGAGGGAGGAGCGAACGGCGTCCTGGGTATTCCCCACTGTCCCGCGCCCGGAGCAAATCTCAGTGCTTTACGACAGGGTACATAAATGAGTCATAGATCTGACTGTAATAAGAGCCGGTCAGTGGAGCTGACGCCAGGCCCAGCCCTCCTCCACCCTCCCTCCTCTGCCAGATAGTCCCCATACCCCAGCCATCAGACTCCTGGCTGAGCTGGGGCTAAAAAGGCTCCAACAACAAGCCTGATATTTCCCTCAGGACATCTACGTGCCACCTCACATGTTGCACACGCTGAACAAACAAAAGCGTCCAGCATCAGAAAGAGAGACCACCCAGGTACTAACTATGTTTTATTTCTTGCTTTCAAATCATCTTCAAATGGTTTTGGCGCTCTTTTTGTTTCTAATTACTTCTCTCAGCCAGAAGTCAATGGATCAATCCATCAGCAGGTTCAAATTGTAGCGTTGACTCCAAGACACTTTGACGTCTTTAATGGACTCTCAATCCATACTTGCAATTAAGCATGCAAATTTATTGGCAACCCACTTACAGTGTATTTACTCTGGTGCTGTTGGTGTTTTTCAGAGACGCTCTTCAGTTGAGAGAGCAGCGCGTAGATGACCCTGAGGTGAGGAGTGATATCTCCAAACACCATCGCCAATGATGGACACTCTTCAGCAGCGCCACAATCATTGCCGATTCGCTTACACTGGTCCAAACACCCTGGACGACCACCTTTGTATATTAAACAGACAAACAGGACATTAGGGACACACTGTTGGAGGACATGAGAGCAGCTAAACACCAGCAGTGTCATGATAGTCTGGGAAGAGTAGGCTCATAATACTGTATGTACAAATGGGAATCCACTGGCTGGATTGATAGCATATTAAAACAGAAATCTGGTGTTACTGCCTTCATCCACTGCACATTTTGACAAGTGCACTCGCAAACTGTTTTCAACATACCAGCACCTATTCAGCATAACTGCATATAAAAGTGCACTGCACCTCTGTACCAGAAAAAAGGAGGCTATCTCAGGAGAAAGAGGTCTGAGAGGAAAGCAGAGAAAGTGCATGTACACAGGCACAAAGAATCAACCAAGAATTCAAAATCTCGCCCAGTTTATACACAGTTCTATAATCAGAGCAAAGAAGGAAAACAACGCCATTGGCACCACTTGAAAAGAGATTCAAACATTTTATTAGTGAGCAAAAAAATAAGTACCCTCAGTGAAAGCATTGCTTCTTTGCATAAGTTTGATGTTTAAGAGGAAGATTAGATGGAGGACAAGGTTTTTAAGTCATGTCTGATCTCTGTGTCTTTTCTTACTAGTTAATTTCATCTGATTTATATGTTTTGTTTCTTCCAAGTGTTTCATCCAGTGTCATTCAGAAACCAGAGCAGCACACATTTAGTAGAAGTAACTCACAATAAATAATTGCAATTTATTTAATTGATTAGATTTGTAACAGTGTAATGTAAAATTGATTATTTTTTTTACTTAATTTTACTACTTCATCATTTTTTTGCTGATTTGCTTCTTCACTGAAAATATGGCTATCATTCATGAAGTTTTTGATTTTATCAAAGGCTTTTCAGAATGCTGTACTCCTAATACAATATATGAACTAACAGTATCTACTGGAGCTGAGGACATCTGCTCAGTCTAATCAAAACCCTTGCACAGGCTTGCCTTCAGGACACCAGGGAACGTAATTGCACTGGTATTAAGCAACAGTACGCCAATGTGTATTTATGTCTATGCATCAATGTGCCATTCTGCCAGTATGCCATGATACCAACATGCCATTATGTTACACTAATGTCATCATGTTAATATGTGAGCATGCCATTATATCACAGGGTCAAAATGTCATTATGGCATGCCAATGTCATTTGCCAATATGTCATTATGTCAAACAGTCAATATGCCAGTACAGCAGTAAGCTGTTATGTCAGTCTTATATCACTGGCAGGATGTCATTGCAATGAAGCCAACGTCAATATATCAGGCTATAGTCAATATGCCAATATTTCATAATGTCGATATGCCAATATGTCAGTATGTGACATATTAGGTGAAATCATTGTATCAGTGAGTCATTGCAATGAAGCCAAAATCATAGATGCAAATAGTCGTGATGCAAATACGACATCATAACATGCCAGTGTACATTACATCAATATCTCATAATACTAATGTGTCAGTATGTGATTATGCTAATATGTTGAGAAACCAATATGTGAAAACCTCTCAGTGAATTATTCTAAATAGCCAGATTTAGTGCGGTAAAACAAACACTTCCACATTTTACCAATAACTTCTAAACTATTCAAACTGTCATACAAATATTTTGACTAGATTTTCAAAGGCAATTATTTTTGCAATTTTTATTTCCTAAAAAACTGTTTTTACCATTTCCCTGCTTAACTGTTGATACAACCATCTCTAAATGTGCATGTATCATTTTTATGCTCCATTGACTCAGCATTATGGAGAGAGTTTTGCTACTACCTACCATTACACTGCTCTCTCAGCCAATCCATTTTAGTTGTGGTGCATGTAAGCAAGCCAGTAGTGACGTAGACAAATTTGAAAGGATTTTAGCCCATCCACTGCACAACAATAGAAGTCACTCATCGGTTTTCTAAATTCTTTTCAAATTGTAAAATTCTAAATGTAGGCAGCAGAAGAATATATCTATAGGCCCACTGACAGTTATTTCCAACAAATATACCGTACTTTAGTTCATTCATTGTTATTTTTACCATGTATGTGCAGACAGAAGCTAAGAAATCTGGAAAAATTTGATAACGATAGTTTAGCTTTTAATGTCAACTATGGTGTATGGGTGACGAAATATTTTGCCAGCATGAGAAGGTAATAGTTTACTTGTTGTAAAGTATATGTTTGTGTTGTCACATTGATTTATCTTTCTGATCGTGATAAATTGATTTAACCCCATCAGGACAGAACATTATTGATTTTACAATCACATCATAGTTTGTTGTGGAACATTTTACTCTTTCAAGAGGACACCATTTCATGAACATTTATTTTATAGGGTTTTATTCATGTCAACTTTGCCTGCACAGTAGTGTCAGCAATACTATTGCTCTAACAAGTGAGGTATACACGCCATTTATGTTGAACACACTGTACAAGGAATTCTCTCCACCATAAATACTATGTTACAGTTTCAGAACTCCTCCATATTGTCCCACACTGATGGCACAGAATGTATGTCTTAAAATGTCACCTGTAAACAAAAGATTGATAGTGCAGTCCACTGTAAACAAGTTATTATTCACTCTGATTCATATAAAAAGGATCACACAAAGAATATTTGCGGTTGCATGTTTGAAACCAGATGCTAAAATGAGGAGCACTCTGAAGAAGGATTATCTCCTCCAATTCGTCGGCTAAGTCACAACTAGACGCCAGCAGCGCGGAGAGGTTCTGAACATTAAGTTTATGGGCTTCTCAATATTTAACATGTTAGGGTCTCCCCACAGCCCAATGAAATTCTGGATGGCAGTATTACAGCCAGTTTGCTGGCCCTCACTCCCACTCACTACTACTTATGCAGATGCAAATGGGTAAGAGATGTCTCTTCGACACACACCCACATTCACACAGTGAAAACACTGGACTAATCCACCTTTCTGCTCTGATGTGAATAAATATTCAACTGATCTCTCCAAAGGCAATGACTGCAGAGTTGGACGGTTATGCCTTGGTGGTGGTGGTGTTGTTGCAGATATGCATGAAGAGCTGTAACTCTGCCTGACAGGCCAGAGACTGCAGTGTGGCACCTGTTACAGCCGCTTCTCGCCTCTCCATCTGCATACAGTAAAACAAACATTCCTGTAAATAAAGATCGGCTGTCCGCAACTGTCTTCCCAGCGACAATGGTATTAATCAGAGTCAGATGCTCCGCTGATTAAAAATTGATCCATTTTTGAAAAAAACTAATCAACTGAATAGGATTTTTTCATGTGGGGTGGGGTTATGCTTTGTTGGGGGTGAGAGGTTGAGCATGGGTTGACACAGAGAGGCAGACCTGTTACTAACCCCACCTCCATGGGCCCCCCACCCTGCTCCCAGTTCACATCCCGCGCCCGGGACTAGACACGCCTAGACGGTTCGAATTATTCAGCCTGAGAGAGGTCTCAAATACTTGCCCATTAATGCCTGCCAGAAGCTAGTACCTAATGGCCAGTCTAGAGGAGCCCAGTTCCCAGTGGATCGGAGAAGGGCTGCTAACGCCAGGCTGCAGGGGATGAGAGCTAATTCATCAGGCTTGATAAGGTCGCGGCAGGTTAATGATGCCTTGACGTCTAGACGGATGCTGACTCACACCCCGCCCAAAAAGGCAGTGGGGATAATGATGCAATAATATTTTTATCTTTGAGAGAACCAGCCCCTGCAATATTAAGTCTTGGGGGCTTATTTATGAAAGAGCAACATTGTTGACTTTCGGCCATGATCCGCACTGACCTGAGGTCTCCTTTAAAATAACAGAGCACAATGAACACACTCAAACCCATAGATATGACCATACTCACATTATATTCTAGTACCCATTACTACGGCTAAAATGAAAAGGAAGTGCTGAAACAACGGATAAATGTACCAATGTAGCTGAGCAACATTCATAATAGAGAGATTAAAAAGATTGTTCACAACCCAACCTGATTACACAACCCTTATCATCATTGCACAAACATCCCAACAGCTGGAGAGGCCTCAACTCCAGCACAAAGTCACTAGCAATCAGGGCAACCCCAGAGAGAAGTGATGTCAGGTGCGATCACTGGGAGCCAGTCTGCTGCCATGTGGTCTATCACCGTGGTGATCATGTGCATCCCCTGCGTCTGTGGAGGGTGTAAACAATAGTAAACACAGGCATAAAAAATGACCTCCTGGTGCAGCACAGATGTATCCGTCAACAACAGCAGAATACAAGATCCTGGAGATCTACCTGGAGTGTTTCCTAATAGAGAAAGCTTTCCTCAGACAAAAAGTAATCATTACAAATTCAGAACACTCCAGGCATCATTCACTGTGAGGACAAACACATAACAAAGTCCAGGCAGAGAGGCAGAGGAAGGTATTATCATCCACTGAGATTAGTGCATCACAGTTGAGTTCTTTGAGTGAGTAGGCTCAATAAGTCTGATGAAGCGGAATGAGCGTAGCCTTCAATAGGTACTATCTGCACTGGACTGCACCGCCACAATGCACGCTCTCGTCCCTTATCCAGCATCTGATGCCAAGCACATTTACGGTTGAGGTCAACATCGCTGCCATGATTGAGCCAAATCAAGGGCATCCTGTGGAAGGCTACAGAGGGGACACAGACACACACTGAGCTCCATTTACACAAATGTAATTTCCACAGCTCCCCTCACTCAAGGTGACCAAGCACATAATTCAGAGATCCACATGAGATGATCCTGATGGCCTCATCACAGCAGAGATCCCCACACATTCAGAACAAGTCAGCGAAAGCATGCAGAAAGAAGAGCTCCTTCAAAAACACAAGACATCCATTCACTCAGCTAAGTAAAACTGTGGAAAATGTGCGGGCCAAGCAGAGAACCACATGCATAGCAAATTTATTTTGCTTGGCTGCAGCTAAAAATCATATGCTTGCTTATCATAAAGAAACACTGTATCACAGTCTAAATATTGGTACTGCATTAATAGTCAACTGGATAATTTCCATATAGCATCAAGCTGAGATAAAATATTGTAAGGATAAACATTCCTGTGAGGTCTGTGCAGATACCCTGCAGTCCAAAACCCAGAGGACTGTCCACTTGACATGTAGGTCCCCCAGTTTGTCATGCAAGTTGACCCCACCCCCCACCTCAACCAAATTTTGGTTCCTTGGGCATACTCTTCCTCCTGCCGCATACAGCAGAAGCCTGAAGCAATGTTTAGCTAAACCTGCTGGCCTACGTAGGCAGGGAGAGTCCCCAGAGGGCTGAACAATCAGACAATTTCAAGATCATGAAGCATTAAACCAATCCCGGCAGGGTACACTAATTCAACAGCCGAGCCCGGCACAGCCAACCAATCCCCACAGAGCAATTAAATCCATCCCCTCTAAAACACTGTGGAACCTGTCTGGGGAAAACTGCCGAGGAGTGAGAGAGAGAGAGAAAGAGAGAGAGAGGGGGAGATGGAGAGGGGAGGGGATGAAAATATCATAAAATTCATCTGGAAAAAAAATGGGAAAAAAAACTATAGGGGGAATGCAGCAGGAGGCTAACAAGGGAAATTGAAAAAGGAGAGACTCAATTCAGTTCTTTGTTCTTTTCTCTCCTTTTTTGCATTAAGATTCAAATGTCGCTTTTCTCTCAGCTGAGGTGTGTGGTGGTGGAGCTCATACATTTAAATGCAAAAATAGTGACCCTGTTACATCAAAAGTTGCATATTTAATTAAGATTACAAGGTTCGAAAGCACTGTGAGACTGAACGGAAAGACAGAATAGCCTCGAGGCCTATATTACACACCGACAGAGCTGCTAACACAGTTGCAAGCCCTAATCAATACCCCCGATGCCTCCACACGCAATGAACAGGTGACAATGGAGGCATGACATCACTGGGCTTTTAGAACAACAAACCAAATGGAGAGAGGAGGCAGCAGAGAGATGCAGACTGAATTTGGGATGATAATGCCTCCTACATACCAGTGATAATAATTGATTGTATGTGTTAATATATATAATTGTTGATATTAATAATGGATAGTAATTGAATAGGGCAATATTTTTCCAAAAATCTTTGGTAGGCAAATGCCCTGTTGTGTTATTTCCCGAGAAGTCTGACAAAGTGCATGTATTTTGGTGGTGTTGAAGAGGAGCTGAGAATGCTTAAGGGGTATGATTCAGCTGAGTGGCTGCAAACCAGAGGTGGACAGGATAGACTTGTTTTTCTCCCGACTGAGCCGGGTGTATAAACCACAGAGCCCAGCTTCATGTCTCCACTTCCTGTTCCTTCCATTAAAATGATAACCAGAACTTGAAGCCACTCGCTTTAGGGGTCCCAGTCTGCACCTTCCTGGTGAAGAAGCGAGAGCAAGGCTCAGATTTATTCTTATCCCTCCCATTGTTGGGGATGAATAAGAGAGTAATTAACTGTGTGTAGTACGTATCAAAGACAGATCACAACACAACAAGCCTTATCTGCTTTTGCTATAACACAATTTTTGTATTATTTTTGATAAATAAGAGCACATCTGCTTGCAATAACAAATGCTGTTTAATACTCAAAAGACCACCAAGAGGTCAGCTCTTCCTGGTCTTCTGTCTACCACTTAAATGAGGACAAATGTTTTACAATGGGTATGCACAAGACTACTATTCCTCCAGTCTGGTGTAAGCAAGGACTCTGACAGTGGCACATAATGAGCAGCTGAGATCCCCAGTTATTGCAACCTGAGAAGGTTAGTGAAGCATTGATTCATGAGTGTGCCGGGGCCCAGGAGCACCCTTCACACCACATGCTAAACCACGCTACATGACAACCAGCATCAGAACGCATATGGTACAAAAGCCTGGCACTTGTGACATTTGGGGAAAAAGGCATGCTTTCCTTTTTTTCTTTTCTTTTGTCATGAAGGCTTTAAATGGACACAATAGAGGAATGATATACAGCCAGTGAAAGCTTTCACAAACACAGCTAAGGCATGTTAGGTAGAGAGGTGAGCAACAATACTAGCAGAGAGAGAGAGAGACTGAGAGAGTGAAGGCAGGGATTCATTGTAAAGCCTAGGGGTAAAATGAACAAGAAAAGACTGGTGTCAATACGCTCGCAGTGGCGCTAGACAGTCAGTGTGGTAAAACAACAGCCGAGGCCGCCATGAGAAACTCAGCTCAATATGACTTGTTGGGCAGGGACTGGCTGTCAGCAGGGAGAGGATTATTAGCTTATACCCATGCCGATGAGCCATTACCTCTTTCTCCTCCTGATGCTTCCACCTGCCTCATATACTGTGAGGGAAGAAGAGGCTGCCCTACCACCATGGAGCCATCCTCCAGCAGACTAATGTGTCCCTGAAGTTTTGTTAAAGCCGAATATTTACTCCTGCAAAGCAATTGTCTAAGCCTAGGGCGGCAGATCGAGAACCATCGTTATGAAAAATTCATGCCCTGCTATGAAGCACTGTCAATCATCATATGCTCGCTGAAACATTGGGGTACTGCTTTTGGCACAACGCACATAAGAGAAGACATTAAACAGCAAGCCTTCAAAACAGAAACACTCAGGCAGGTAGTGCCGCAGACCAACAGAGGATAATGACAGAATTTTAGCACTCATTAGGCACAACAATTAGTGATCACTATTAAATCATATGCCCATATAATGTCAAAGATTTCAGCCTCTGGTACTAAAGGGCAGTTTAAAGGGTCAGTCTATCCAAATTACAAAAAAGATTATCTAGTAATGGTGATCCCGCTTGGATTTATTTGTCGATTTTGACATATTAGCCTTCTGAGATTTCAACTCAACATCAATAAAATTGAGGTGGATAGATTTGTTATTTGAGGTGCTCAGAGAACATTTAATAGCATCTCCTTGTTACTCTGAAAACCTAAAAGAACATGCTGTCCACAGACTCTTATTAGGACTATTTCTTTTGGTAAAAACTAGTTCCAGTGGAAAAACAGAGAGGTCTATGGATTCTAGCCTCTTGATCTGGGCGACCACCATATTGTCCTATCATATCTCCCAAAACACCTGACCTTCGGGTCAATGAGTGGCTCATACAATTTGTGATAAGAAATCTTCAAGAAATAAGAACTCGACAGATGGTGAACAATTCTTTAGCAACCTATGAGATTGAAAGCAACATTAAGGAGGCAATATAACAAAAGTCAAGGATTTGTTCTAAATCCAAGTGAAGGTCTATTTCATTACTATCAATACAAACTCTAAGATTTTGTTTTTCATTTGCTTACTGGAGTTCTGTCAGCAGCGTGTGCCTTAGTGCTGCGACTGGAAAAGGCCAGAGAGCTCATCAGCCACACCAATGAATGAAACAGTAGTCTTCATTATATCGTTTGCACCCTTGATTAACTGAAATTGAGGACAATTGAGGACACCCACCTTTTTCAAACACACCCTTCTTTTTTTTTTTGCTTTGAAATCACCTATGTCATTTATTTCACGTTGCATGTCACTAAAGAAGATCATGTACTTTTTTAATATTCTTCCTATAATGAGCCAATCAGAATTGATATGTTAAATTTCAGAGACACCCGACGCAGAGCAAGACAGGTTGGTGGTTATCAATAATTGTTTTTGTTGTGCTAGAATGCATTCAGAAATCTCAGCAATATATTTCAAAACCTGGGAACACTATAATAATATGTAACAAAAGCAAAACTGTCTGGATACCACTAGAGCTAAGTAAAAAATGTATTTTGCATTTATATGAACTAAAACCTGCATGAACCTTTAATACTAAAGTTTTCAGGACATTTGAAGTATACAATTGCAGATATAGACAATAACATCATCACACCCGAGCTTATCAAACAGCAGCACATACAGCAGTCTGAACACAGAAGCACAAGGCAAATGATTGATAGGTATGGAAATCTACTTAGCTGAAGGTCAAAGTGATTAAGCTGACATTAATGACAGGCTCAGTCTTCCTGTGAGAATGCTCACCGTAGCTGTCTCTAAACCCATTTGTCATTCTGCTTCCAACGCTGAAGCATCTGCTTGGAAGTTCTACCACTAATGCTACACAGAGAGGTTAAACAGCTTAATGCTGAAGTCTGCTCACCCTCTCGCTTTCTCTCTGGCAATGTTCACGCGCTTTATGTACTGGGGTTATGGCCCTGGATTTCACATCTCACTTGCCCCAGATAGTGTTGTAAAGCCCTTCTTATTTGCTTTGTTGTCACTGTCAAAGGAAGAGAGGGCAACTCAAGGATACGGTGACAGACATGTCCCACCCATCGATTCACAGAAATGCAATAATGAAAGTACGTTAAGAAATGTTTATATGAGGCATGCACGACTAACAGTGCTACTATGATGATGGGGTAGCTATATTTAAACTTAGCACTTAATCTGCTGAAGATTTAAAGACCAGAGAGATAATGAGCACATATAACAAATAACTGTGGAGGTCAATTTTAAAGCCTTTATATCTATCATAGCATATGAATGAAAATGATACAGTCATTAGGATAAATAATACAAGATGTGAGGCGCCTGACTTACTTACTCTCCACTACACAATGAGATTATACTGATGCATGTGACATTAACATTGGCAACAAACATATGAAAAGCTGAACGAGGGAGACAGGAGACTGATTACAGCCAATTTGAGATTGCAGGGTTGGTGTGTTTGTGTGTGTGTGCGCATGTGTGTGTGTGTGTGGGGGGGAGCTACTGGCAAACAGCACACAGAGCAGGCTGGCAGCGGAGGCAGCCAGGCTCACAGGCTGCAAAGCAATTTCACTGTTTGGCAATACTGTTGTCTCTGTGTGTGGATTAGAGCTGACACCAGAGCAACTGAGTCATGCTAAATGTAGTACAATCACAAGCTTTTGTTCCTGATCTAAAACCCCACTGCCTTTTAGATTCATGGAAGAGAGAGGAGAAACAAGGCTAAGAAATGGCAACAAATAAGCAGAGCATTATTTCGCCATATGAGCGCAGCATTGCGACATCACTAAAAACAATAGAGGGATTAAAGTAGCTGGTAGTAAAGGCACGGCGCCCAAGTTTTCTAAAGTAAATTCTGATACAAGTCTTTTCAATCTGCTTTGATGATATCCATGCAAATCCCTTTTCTGTGCTTAAAGGGCAACCAAAGGTATCCATATGTGGAATAAATTAATGATACATAAAGACTATCTGCTGACAGGATTAAACAAAACCATGACTATAATCAAACTGCATTTCCACCTGGTTTGACCACACCTTCTCATCACCTGCCTCTGCAGAATCTTTCTACAGGCCCAAAGCTCTCTCTCCAGGTACCGTATTGGCCCAGAGTTGTTTTTGGGCCTGGCAGGACCTGGCAGGACAGACCCTGACCCGTCCTTTTCATGCTCGCCCACGGAAATGCCATCTGGCTGGTGTGAATGATTACCACAGCAACGGCCGGGTGACCTGCAGCCAGCAGGAACCAAGGTCACTCCACCTCAGCGCTTCGCACTTTCCCTGCCCTCTTTTCATCAGCCTGCAGGTGAATTATTCATCCTGTACAACTCGAAGGCACAAATCTACTGCACAAACACTAAAAAACTGCACACTCAGTCTACTGATATAATAACTTGTAATGAGAAAATAAACGTTCCAGTGTGAACTGCTGAAATAAATAGCTCGTGGATGTCCTCAGATATAGTAAGAATAGTGCTCTATATAGCTTTACATGGTGAAAAAGCTGTAATGATTTTACACTGCCAGAAACTGGCTCCAACCATAACTGAATGAGAAATAAGTGAATTAATCGATTTCTGACACATGTAGCAGAGGGTGTCACTTTTAAGCTACAGGCATGTTTGCAACCAGAGTCTTGTAAGAATATTTACCAGAGCTGCTGTCAATAAGATAATGTGATCAGAGCCATGCTAGCCCTGAAAAATGATAACCGTTTCAGCGCTAAACAAACTGAATTCTGTAGAAAATTGAAGTATTTTTCAAGACAGCCACAACTTTCAACACATGCACATGTCCAGTGTGTTATAACACATCTGAATCACACTGACAAACCTTAACAAGCAGGTTCAAAAGCACCATAAAAGAGCACTTTTCCAGACCTGACAGAGATGTTAAAGTGAATGTACACCAACTGCAGTTTCCCTAATTCAAGCCAATTTTTATATATATGTACATTTTTACCTTATTTAATTTTTAAGACTAAGACTGCGTAGACTAATACACTACAAGTAGACATTTTTATAAAATAACCTGTCTGCACAATTATGCAGGTAATTACATACTATGTTACATACAGTGTTTTACATACTATGGAAATATAACCCAAAAGCCTGGGACAGGGATGCAGCAGAAGTAAAACTAAATTCTTTTCATCCACTTTCCACCTATTCCTCATTGGTGGAATTATTTATCCATTTTCATGAGCTGACAACAATACCTCTGTACTACCAAAGTGGTTCATTTGACATGAGAATAAGGTCATTCAAGGGAACACAGAATCAATTAACGCTGTTCTGCAAGTATCATGAATTTTTCTTAATATCTGTGGTCATATGCCTTCTAATGATTACTGACTGGAGGCTGCTCGTTTTATTATAAACCACTACATCACTGCTCATGACACTAGGTAATGGCTCGGGCATCCTTAAAGGCCAGTTCAGATGTAGCTCCCAGGTTAGTCAGTCACAATTAATGGAAAAAAAACTGAATGTATACATCTTTCATAAATGTTACACGGTCCTATGGAGCCCGGGTGAATCTGGATGAGAGCCTGCAGAGAGGACGCTACATGAAGCCGCAACAACAATAGCTCCCTCGCCCCTCTGGATCCCAGCCTGGATGAGAGAGAGGTCCAGCGGCTGGGAGCTGGAATAACACTCGACCAGCACAAGACAACCGAGAGCCACCAGATCTGATTTCTCCTCCTCGGTAGGCTTTTCCGAGGAACCCGGACTGCCATGCTCCTGTCATTTCTCATGTTACAGAACATCAGTCAAACGGCAGAGACGGTGCCCTTGCGCCGGCCGAGGCTGATTTACAAACATTAGCGGGGAATACAATTACACAGCCCCCCCGGCCGAGCAGCCCTATGCGGCTTCAGGAGAGAGGAGAGGAGGGGGGAGTGGACACTGAAAACAGCGTTTAGCTTTCCCAACCTTATTTCAACGTTTGCTTTCAGGAATACGAGCGAATAGCCTGTCAGCATTGTGGTTTATAAATTCAACTTTCAGCCCAACGGGTTAAGCTATAGGCTACGGACTTGACAAGCTATTTAATGGGACTATATAGGCACACGTTATGGCTTTGATACAAACAAACTGCTCACCTGCCACATTCTCCACGCTATCAATTAGAAACATTTTTTGTATCAGCGACATTTAACAGTCCAGCGGTTTAGCGTTTAGATACTTAAAAGCTCGCTTTTTAACAACTAACTGGTTAAATGTTGCACTACGACTAACGTTTCTAAATGTACAGTCCATACACACGGAAAATATCTCATCGTAAAATATCCGAGCAGAATGACTAACGTTCACAGAATAAACTTTCCAAATCACAAATAAAACTTCTCAACATGCAAATTTTTCAAGATACAAAAAAATGTAAAATTACAAGAATTGTACTATAGCCTACTGAAAGATGCAGCAGCAACGCAACGGCCGTCGACACAAACCGCATAAAACATTAAGCTGGGTGAAAAAGTTACAGCCTACGTCCACGAACAGGGATTCAGGGGCGCATTAAAAGTTTCCGTACATGTAAGTACGGCGGTGCTTGTCGCGGACAATAAAGAGTAAAAAAGCAGAAAAGCTAATGCATGTAAACACCAGTGCTGTCCGCGGTGCTGATCCCAGATCGGTGTGGCTAACACAGAGGCTGTGCTGCTCCACGGTCCCTCCACCGCTGATCAATGATTGAACTGAACAAAGGCAGAAGAGGGATCAATTTCTAATAACTATCAATGCAAACACCGCCAGCTTTCGTCTTACATTCACCCAAAACGAGATAACACACACCCGACTACAGTAACAAGACATACCGCTGGAAAAATAAGCCGAGAAAGGTGAGAATAGCACTAACCTGAAGCCGCCGTAGATCAAATTTCTTCCAATATTGAAACATCGATCCTACATCGGCGGCCATCTTGGGGGATATTGAGGAGATTTTTTTCAGCGGCTGCAATAAATATGTGGGCTGGATTCCCCCTCGTTAAACAACGTTTACGATCACCGGTCCCACTTTTAAAAAAAAGTAACGAACAGACTTAACACGAGAGTCCACCGATATGTTTGACAAGTCTGCCAACATGTTATTGTGTAAGTAAGGAGGAAAAAAGTAGACGATATTTTTGGCGAAGTGCCCGGGTTTGTGAAAAAGTAAAGAGCAAGTGTATCCGTGCCTCCGTCCCCAACATTAACTGGACAATTGCACTTGATTTTGCTTTGGCAAAGTTATCAATACTGACGTAAAGCCCGGGGTTGATCAATACCGTCTGGAAAAGGGAAGGAGATGATGTGTAGATTAGTGGAGTTCAGGGAATTTAGCCAAGCCTACTTTTTTTTATCGTGTTTATTACAGGCGCACATAAGACAGTAAAATTATAGGCCGCTTTGGAAATTAATATAGATTACATTATCGACATGTAGTCTGACTATTATCAGTATGTCACTTTGTCCACATGTTCTCTCATTACACTGAAAATTAGACAAAATAGCCTCTTATTAAACGCTACATCCATGTTTCAGTGGAAATTTAATATAAATACTGTAAAATGAACGACTTTGTTCTGCAGAGTTCATTCTTTCAACAATGTCTTTTAAAGTGCTATACAAAATAAACATTATTAAAGTAGATTATGTTATTTTCACATTATTTTAAAAACCTTTTCACCACAGCTAGATATCATTACTAAAAATAGACCAAGTTTAAGCCCCCACTTGATATTAATCAATGTTTCATATGTTGCAATTATGTTTTTTTGTTTTTTTGTGGATCCATTTGTATAGATGGTCGAACCCTGTGTGACTACAGTGATCATTTTGTTTAGTTGTGCTTTTGTATAATTAGAAAAGAATAAGGATAAGGAAAAAATGATGCATGCATTTAATATAAAAATATGCTTTTAGATTGGAACAAAAAATGTCTTAATGAAACTGCCAAATAATAGATAATGATTTAAAGGTAGCAACATTCTAAGCAGATATAAAGTGTAATATATTTTACTTTGTCTAACTTAATAAAGCATGAGGGTGTTCTTTGTGTACTCAAAATAACTCACTCCTCTGGTCAGGGGGCACACGTAGGTTGTTGTGCTGCTACAACACCAGTGCCAGGTGCTCCCCCTGCTGACACCACAGGCACAAGGTTATGCGCAAATGAGCATTGTGTGATTTCCTCCATTAATTATACCATTGTCACTGAGTGACGGTATCCATCAAAACCAATGGTTTAGTGCACGTTCCAGCTCCTCACCACCACACACCAGCCTCACTGTGTACAGTAGCTTCTAGCTGATATTCCTTATGAAAATCAGTCCCAGGTAGAAAATAATATCCTCATGAGTCATATTCTTAGCACCTAGGGGGACAATGACATATCCCTCTGCCATAGACAAATACCTGAGGGGAACGTGAAGGAAGATTATTAAAAGTTTTGCTTATTGCATTTTATTTGTGGCTCCAGGGTGAAGTTAAAATGCTGAATTCAAATATGATAGGGAGGATAGTGATGTGTCAGAAAACCAGGATTCACAACTGAGCTACAGATTACAGTTATTAATCTTTATGGCTCATTTAATATGCACAAGATAATTATTACATTTAAGAAATAGCACGTGTCCACAGTTTGATGATGTTGAAAACTTGTGATCTCCAAACTCTTGAAACATCCTTCACATAATATTAAGCATTTATGATAATTAACATCTGAATTAAGGATCTGATCATTATACATTATGTAATTAATTCATTGCTTTCTCATATACAGTAACTCTCAGAGACATACACCTCGACAGAGGGGAGACAGGGGCAGGGTCAGCTGGAGCAGTGAGTGACACTGTAACAGCCTGAAGCCCTTGTCCAGGACACTTCAAGTGAGGACATGCAGTACACACTGTTTTCTCAATTGGATCTTTAACCTTGTCTCCATGCCCAGTGGTACACCCTGCTCACACTGAAAAAAGTTTCTTTTTGCCAACAGATCAAGCAAAGTGTTTGTAATCACAGACATTTTCAGATGCCAGATAGGAACACTGTGTTCTGGCTCAACAGGAATGTAGAGCACCCGGGCTCTGTGGGGACCCAGGTGGAACTTAAACCCACAATCTCCACCTCCAGACGCTGATGCTTTGTCTGTCGGGCCCCTGAGTCCCACATTCAGCCTGAAGAAAAACTGCTGAATCTGGCCTCAATCACTTCTGTACCTCTGAATATAAGCTTGACCTCACACTCACTGCTGTCATCAACAAAGCACCACGGGCCTCCTCCAGTAACCTCGTCACCTCTTTCAAATTAATACATTATTCTGAAAAAGCTTAATCTACAAAGTAATGTATGCTTACGTAAAATGAGAGCTGTGCGCACAGAGGGGAAATTATCCACGAGCAAGAAAATGATTGTTTTGATGAGGTCACTGAACGAGGGATTTCTTTAAACATATCTAATAAAATGTCATATTGTTGATGAGTAATAGCAGTTTCTTTGAGCTTGTTTGGGAATAGTACTGCGGTAAAAAGCACCACCTTGTCTGTAGCAACTACAGCTACGACTACTATAAGACTCCTTGTCTTGTGCTGTCCTGGAGGATATTGTTCTCTTAGACTGTTTTTTTACTTTTACAAAGTAGAATGATGGTCTGCCAAAATGTGAAAGGTCTCTTCTTTGACTAAGCAGGTTCACATGTGCAACAGTATGACACTGTAGCCCTGAGCAGCAGCAACGTTAAGTCTTGATGCATACTTACATGCATTGCAGTAATCTCTTATTAAAGTCAGTTTAACAGTATTACTTACAATGAGGGCCTGCAGTCTGCACTGTTAGAGTAGGGTCCACACTTTTGTTGGTATTCTCATGTGAACAGCAGAGCTAAAGCCTGTATGTTATACAGAGCATCGTATACATTTTGTTATGTTCCCTACAGGTACAGGTATGTCCTATGTACCCAAACCAATGCAATGTGCATCTGCACTTTGACTGTATAAAAGAGAATATTTCGCTGGGCTGGTGATTAGTGGACCATATAAGGGTTTAGTAAAATATTCATTAGAAAATGGGATAATGTCTTGCAATTTTTATGAATAGAAATTATATCAACATAATTAAATACCCCATTTGGTGTATGATGCAGATGAGTTCCCAAGTGATTTTATCGGAACAAAATCTACACACACCAAGAGAATGATTTCTAGGAATATCTATATAACTAAGTATTTATTTAAAATCAGATGAGGCAATAAATGTAGAAACAGAAGTGAGTTGATCCAGGGAAGCTGCGGGTGAGTTAAGATCAGATTTCCATGGTAGTTTAGATGTTGAATGCTGTGGGTTGCTAGCACTGCCTACTGGACAAAATAGGTAAATGAAGAATGGTCAAAGACCAGTATTAATCCTCACTGTTTAACTTTGTCCACCGTGTTTGTTGGCATTCTGTCAGTACAAGCTTAAAATCAGTCATTGTTTGCTGATTGTGAAAATCTGTGCATTTGAAGCCTTCGGCACTTCATCTCTGACCCTTATCTCTGATGGGTAGCCTAAAGACCTTTGGCACCTCAAACATTTTGACGTGTCAAATCAGGGAAAGCTAGGTGGAAATAATAACATTAACAATGTAGGTGTTCCAGTAAGTCATGCCTGTGAGCCATTACTCACAGTAGCAGGACCCTTTAACTGGAACATCTAATTGCAGCGCAGCTTTAATTAAGGTTATTAATCACACCTCTGCTTTTCATGCTATGACGAGTGAAAATGTTTGCTGTGGAAGAGGCGTGTTTCAGTCATTAACTGGGAAGTAAACAGTCGTTGTAAAAGCTGAATGACACAAAATTCAAATCATCACCTTAAAAGCATCTCACTACCTCGCCAACCAACTGACCTGTGTGCTTTTCATCTGCTGTCCTGGTTGTTTGAGAAATGCAGACCTAAATTTGGATGGTCTGAAAGGTCATCAAAGGTCTGCTGTATTTGATAAAAGGTTTGAATTAAGGGGTTGATTCACCCAAATGAAAACACACACACACACACACACACACACACACACACACACACTCACACGTGTGTGTGTGTGTGGTGAATATATATTATACTGTACTAGTTTACAGTTCAAATTAAAATATAAAACATAATGTTTTATGTTAAAAGAATATTTTTAAAAAAACAACCTTTGTGAAACTCAAAGACATTGAAAGAAACTGAAAGACATTTATTCCCTCTCCCTGACTGAAAAATTCAGAATCTATGAACCTGCAAATATTTTTCATTTCCAAAGTTTGATTGCTGGACACAAGATATCTCCTTCTTCACTGGAAAGTCCATTCTTAGTAAATGTGTGCTGCAAGTTTCAGGTTTCCACATATCATTTCACATCATTTGCACTAATTTGCATATCGGACCGTGATTGGTTTCCGAACTAGTTGTGAAGTCACAAAATCATGCTCGCACATACATGTGTTAAACTGAGATTTGAGTTGAGCACAGAACAGATGAATAACAGATGAACGTGCAAACAGTCTTCTGGTGTCAAACTCTGCACATACAGTGTGTTATTCTGCACAGTGAAGCTCACACATCCAAGTGAACTAATAATAAGCAAAACACATTTTTGTTTGGAAGGAGATTTTAAAATGTTCACTCTGAGTGCATGAAGTTGATTTAGTTATTTTCTAGGCTGTGGGCTGTAATGTTATATTAGCTTTCATGACACTGAAAGTTATTGCTTTTATGCACAGGTTGGATTCAAATTAAGAAATAAGTTTATAATTATGGAACTGGACTTTTACATTTACCTCCTTTGATTTTTGACTCCTCACTTGAAATCCACTAAACCTGTCCACTATCATCATAAACATTTCACATCATATACCATACACTGTTATATATAATGAAAGAAATATGTCTATTAACCAGTTAAGAACACAGTGCCAGGATCTGTGGCTGACTGTGACACTGTCTGAACTGGTTCAGTCTCATAAGTGGAGAGTTACAGTCCAGCGTTGTTGTAAGTGAAAAACTAGACATATCATATGAACAATGTTCCCTACTAACATTTTCCACAGCATGGCAGGCTGTTTATGATCAAGACTTACTGGGGCTCTGACAGCTTTAGCTAACAGTTCCGTTTATTGTGCTACCAAGAAACAGCTCCCATCTGAGCATAGCTCAGGTCCCAGCAGAGTACTAACAGGACAGCTGGATGATGGATCCCATCAAGTGCAGCTGTCAGTCACTAACACAACTGTCCTTTCTGAGCCAAAGCTATGTCCTGTTGTTATTCTTGGGTCTCAGTAATGGGGTATGTGTGTTTGGCTATTATCCCTAAATCTCATGAACTCTGACAATGGTGGCCGGTGGCGGTGAGGGAATAGTCCATTTTACCTGGGTCTCTGCCTAAAGAAGGCATGGAGTATTTATAGCCCATAAGCATGCACCATTATAGAGGGGAGAGGGGTCAGTATATCTAGCCCTTGTTTTGTGTGCCGCTCCATCATAAAGCAGCGAGGATACTGCTTAGTCCTCATCCAGCTACCACTGAAATATGGTGAGTGGACGCAGATTTCATTACATTTCATTTTGTCTACAGCACCACCACTATAAGGAGACATTCTGCTTCTGCTGCATGGTTATTGTGTATATTATATACAATATATTTTGTATTCATATGTCATGGCATGATTTGATGAATTGTACATCTTGCTCTGCCCACACCAATGATAATGAATTAATACCCTCCATGACTATATGCTTATGGGTACTGAATACAGATCACAAAATCAAAACAAAAATCATCAATAGGACAGAGCTCCAGTTGTCCTATTGATGATTTATTGATTATTTTTGTCTACTCACAATGATTAAATTTTAAAAATGAGTTAGTAATTGTGGTATGCAGAGGAAAGGAGAGCAGACAAGGAGAGGAGAAGAAAAAGATGGGGAGGAAAAAAGTATAGAACAGGGAGAGGGGGGAAGAGTGAAACAAGGACAGAAGAGGGGGAGAGGGGAAAGGAGAGGAGGAGAGGAAGCAGAGGAAGGGAGAGGAAAAAGGAGAGGAGCAACAGGTACAAATCAAGAATAATGATGTATTTTCTAATTTTGAACATTAAAGTTTCTGTCCCCTCATCATCAGCGAGCAGTACCAAGAAACAGCAAATTCTGCCTCACATCCCATGATTGCACGAATCCTCTTAAAACAAAATAAAGAAATAAATGAAGCTGAGTACCAGAGGTCCCGTCCATGAGATATACAACTGCTCGAGAGCTAATCCACAACAAGGGTTAGACAGCAGCTGTCGAGAGGCCCACGAATCCAAGCAATATGATGTCATTCCTCTGCATCCCCTTACACTGTTTTTCACAGTTCCTTGGCAGTCGTGTAAATAGCTCAACATAATCCTTGCCTCTGAGGGATTTTTTGATCAAACAAGGCACAGTGTACCATCCTGTCATCACCCAGGCCCTATAGAATAATCCCCCATGTGATCCTGGAACTGTGGGAGTGCAAGTGGCGGACCACACCCTCCCCAGGCTTTAGTCTGCATTCTCGCAAAATTGGGGGCTTGAGTAAATATTTCCATAACAAACTGACAGTGTTTGTAATCCTCCCTAATGAAATGCGTGCCACGCTATAAACCTTGCCTGTTGTGCAATTAATGCCCCCCACACTCTGTAAGTTTGCAGATCATTGGCTCGTTATCATAAGCACATGTGTCACAGTAAAACCGATAATGAGTGAAGCTGAAGCAGAGAGCCAGGTGATGATTGTGCCATTAGTATTGGATCTAATTAGAGTGTCATTGTCAAACCCTTCAGGCACCCAAGAAAGCAAAGAAAAGAGCAGAGGGAGCCAGCTCCAATGTCTTCTCCATGTTTGAACAGGCCCAGATCCAGGAGTTCAAAGAAGTCAGTGCTTTGCCAAACGTTTTTTTTTCTTCTTTTTTTTCCTCATATTGAGTTTGAGCAGTTTACTCTGTGGTGAATGCTTACTGTGCATACTGTGCATATAACAATATGATTTCTGCAGGCTTTCACTATCATGGACCAAAACAGGGACGGTTTCATTGACAAGAATGACCTGAGGGACACCTTTGCAGCTTTAGGTGAGACTACCTGTGTGTCTGTTAATATGAATATGTCTCTTTTGTGTTGTGAGGGTTTCATATTGTCATATTGTATATACAGTAAGTCTACCCAGATGTGAAACTTATTAGTGCTCAAGCAACTGGTTGATTGATAATCATGTAATCTTTGAAGTAATTTTTCCAAACAAGAATGCCAAATATTCCCTAGATCTAGTTTCTCAAATATGAGTATTTTGCGACTTTTCCTTGTCTTAGCTGGTATATCTTTGGGTCTTTGACTGTCACTTCTGATTTCAGAAACACTGTGATGGACATTTTTCACTGTTTGACATTTTATTGACCAAACAATTTATCAGTTAATCAAGAAATAAGCAGCAGAATACTCAATAATGGAAATAATCGTTAGCTACAACCTTAAGGTCTGTTCCATCTTATCTGCCATCCTTGTCTAGGCCGTTTAAATGTCAAACAAGAGGAGATTGATGATATGCTGAAGGAGGCACCAGGACCGATTAATTTCACAGTCTTTCTCACGATGTTTGGAGAGAAACTAAAGGGTGAGTGCAGTTTTCTGTATAGTCCAGGGCATGATTATATGTGTAAATAATAGAATAATTAACAATGAGCATGGTGATTTTTGGAGAAAGATGTAATTTTTCATCAACTCAGACCTGCCACTGTTGATCTGTAGGTGCTGACCCAGAGGAGACCATTCTCAACGCTTTCAAAGTCTTCGATCCCGAGGGAAAAGGAACATTAAAGAAAGACTTGTGAGTAACTGCCCAGTACACTGTGTTCAGTGAGGTGGATGCCCAGTCTGCTCATCATCACTGCTTGTCTTCACAGTGTCACAGAGATGCTGACAACCCAGGCAGACAGGTTCTCCCCTGAAGAGGTTAAAGCTCTACCTCTGACAATATTACAATGTTTTTTTTATTCTGTCAAAAAAATCTAAGAATTAATTTTTATTTCTTGCTGATAGATGGAACAGATGTTTGCGGCATTCCCTCCAGATGTGGCAGGAAACCTCGACTACAAGAACCTGGTCTATGTCATCACACATGGTGAAGAAAAAGACCAAGAATAGACCAGTTATGCCTGAGATTTCCCTCTGGATATTTAAATCAATGGGTCATGTTTGTGTCAAGATACTTACATGAGCACACAGACTAGAGCAGAAGCAGAGTGCTAAACATTTCAGCTTTGATTTTTTTTCATAATTGTGTATTAGTGTATGAATTATGTATTGATTAATTATTATAATATGTATAGGAATGGATATTGTCACGTTAGGCATATGTAACTGCTTGATATGTAGTAGGTGAAATTAAAACTTTATATAACCACAGAAAGGGAAATGTTTAATATGTTTTGATATTACATGCTATTTTCTGTGAATCAATAAAGAAAGGGAGAGTTGATATCACTGAAGAAGATATCTACAAAGATCCATCCACATCTACATTTGCACTATGGCTGTGGTTATGAAGTTTTGATGACGAGGAAGATTTCCCGTGGCAAAGAGATTAAACGTGCAGGTCTGAGGAAGTTGGCTAATCCCAGTGTGAGAAACAACAATAATTCCTTTTTATTTGGCTCCACAAAGATAGATTGGTGTGTGGATTCGCTGCCCCCATAGTTTCAGCAGAAAAGCCTTTTCAGTAGTGATATTTAATTAGTTGTGTGTAGTCATTTGAGTTTTAGTGCAGTGCTGACTCTGCAGCAGTGGACTCAAATGCAGACCAGTGGAGCTCAGCATCTACAAGTCCCTCTGTCCCAGTGTAAACTGTTAACTATATAAATATAAAGAGGAGAACGACTGGAAATGTTAAAAAGAAAATATGAAATATATCTGTATGTCCAATCAAAAAAGTTAAAGGAAGTAGTTTCCTTCATTATGTCTTACAGATTTTGAAGATAGTACAGTGACTATTGAGGGATGTATTCCTCCCCTCCTCAAAGTGCCCTGTTTTTTTCTATAACTTTAACAGTAACCTGAAGAATATTTAAATACATATAGTATAGTAAATACATGTATAGATTTAAATTTTTCCATTTGCTTATTTTCAATGGAATGGAGACTTTCATACTTTTTGTCTACATTTGTGTTACATTTGTTAAAGGGAAGTTTTGCCACATTCTATATTTATTTGACTAAACTATTTGTTGCTTTAGGAATCATTTATTACATTAGTTACACTGAAGTCTCAAAGCAGTATTTGGCACTTAAAACTAAATTTAGCCACAGAAAACAAAAAAGTATGAACAAGAAGTATGTAACGCTGATATCCATATATGATACAGCCCGTGATTACTGCCAGAACACTTGAGAGGTCTACTTTAGCGTTCAGACCGGCCTCTTGTGAGCACAACCATCCACTGATTTTTAGTTAACAGAATCAAAATACTTCACTTATTATTGCATCATTGTTAATTGTACCATTGTACCTAAAATTCTGCATAATTACCTGGTAAATACTTGGCCATTTTCAGTGCTTTGTTGTCATCACTACTATAGTATTGTTTAGGACTTACCAATAATTGGACAACTGTATAATTACCCTGGGACGATACCAAAGCCCAGGGGGTTTCTGTATTGTATTCTCAAGCGCGTCTTTATCGATTTGAATGGGTTAAAGACTTTTTCTCCATCCAGTACAGTAGGGGGCAGCAGCGGAGCAGCTACCAGCAGCCTCCTTGAAACAGCTGGCTAACTGTACAAGGTGCGGCACAGAAAAACAGAGACGGGATACCATCACTAGCTAACGGCTAGTGCGGCTGACGTTTATTTTTTTTTAGTCCCCGTATCTCAGCAAAAGCCAACATTGGATGTAGAATTTTTTTAAACTGCGATGTTTAAGTAGTTTATTAGATTGTCCAACGCGTCAACGAGCAGCTAAACAGAAGCAGGGTCACATCAACATCTTTACCCTCAGCCGGAAAATCAGCGAAGCTAACATTAGGTAGCTAATGCTAGGATAGCTAGCGGGCTAGCTTTCATCAGTGTGTTAACGCCAAGACCTAGATTTGACTGAGCCGGTTTTATTAACGCCAACGTTGCAATGGCTGATGTTGACAAGCTCAACATAGATAGTATCATCCAACGTCTTTTAGAAGGTAAGGAAAAGTGAAAATATAAAATACAAAACACCGCCTCGATTATTTGCATGCTGTTGTGACAGACGCTAACAGTAGACAGGCGGCTAAAGCTGTACTGGCGTATGTTTATCAACATCTTGTAAAATAGCCAGTCGTATTAACTAGCCAATATATTTTTTTATTCTATACGATGAACAGTTTTTACCTGTTATGTTCATTGGTTTGAGACGCTAGTGTATCTGAAGGACACGAACGATATGTACTTGGTCAAATACACACTGTATTTAATACACACACACACACACTCTCAAACACCAACACCAACATTGCGCATTCCGGCGCGGCATAGCTTTCTGTATGCTTACATATTGTACCATTCAGACTCAACACAGAGATGCTGTACCAGGAAATGTACGCTTAGCTATAACGGCTATTGTTTTGCCGACGCTCTGTTTATGTTTTCGTGTTGCAGTCAGAGGGGCAAAGCCTGGCAAGAATGTGCAGCTGCAGGAGAATGAGATCCGTGGATTATGCCTCAAGTCCAGGGAAATCTTTCTCAGCCAACCCATTCTCCTGGAGCTGGAGGCCCCTCTCAAGATTTGTGGTAAGGAACATTTCTATGTATGGATCAATAATTAACTGTCTGATTACTAGTGTCCTTTACACATTACACCAAAAAGACAATGAGAAATGATTGACTCAAAAGACATCTATGTGTCATTCAGTCTGGTGCTGTGGGTGCATTCATTTATTGTTGTCCTGCAGGTGACATCCATGGGCAATACTATGACCTGCTGAGGCTGTTTGAGTATGGGGGCTTCCCTCCTGAAAGCAACTACCTGTTTCTGGGAGACTATGTGGACAGGGGGAAGCAGTCGCTGGAAACCATCTGTCTTCTGCTGGCCTACAAAATCAAATACCCTGAGAACTTCTTCCTGCTGAGGGGAAACCATGAGTGTGCTTCGATCAACAGAATATATGGTTTCTATGATGAGTGTGAGTAATTTATACTGAATTTGTTCACAAAAATTATGTTGCACATGATATATCATGACCAGTTTCACAATTTTGTATTTTCATGTGTCTTAAATGCACCCACCAGCTAAATGTTTAATTGTTTAGTCTCCACCTGTGAGGTAATGAAGTATTGAAATTTGCTTTGTTGACTTAATGTTTCAGGTAAAAGAAGGTACAACATCAAACTCTGGAAGACCTTCACAGATTGTTTTAACTGCCTCCCTATTGCTGCCATTGTTGATGAGAAGATCTTTTGTTGCCATGGAGGTGGGTTTTTTTTTTTTTTTTAAGATAAAACCAACATTTCAAAACGCAAAATTTGATAAGTTCTCAGTATGCGTATATATTATTTATTTATTTTTGTTATATATTTCTAATAACTCCACTGTGGTCAAAGTTTATGCAGAGTGTCCAAAGTAGTCTACCTTTGACGTCAGACGTTCTTGTTTGTCCTTGAGTTGTGCTGTCTCTGCAGTTTGTCAGCTAACGTAGGCTTCACTCATGTAATAGCTATTGACCTCAATATCAGTGTGTTTATTTGTACTTTTACTGCCGCTCTGTTTAGGACTGTCACCTGACCTTCAGTCCATGGAGCAGATCAGACGCATCATGCGCCCCACTGATGTGCCTGACCAGGGTCTGCTGTGCGATTTGCTCTGGTCTGATCCAGATAAGGATGTGTTGGGCTGGGGGGAGAATGACAGAGGTGTATCATTTACCTTTGGCTCAGAGGTGGTGGCCAAGTTCCTGCACAAGCATGATCTGGATCTGATCTGTCGTGCCCATCAGGTAATTACAATTCCCTCTGCCACTGTAAACAGAAATGTGACGTGGCTGTGTGATGGCGGGTCACTGGACATGCTGATATGATTGATACAAGGAAAGCAGAACATCACACAATGTGCAAAGAATGTGAAGTACACACTGTGCACACTGGTTCCAAACCTTTTTGCCCCATGACCCTTAAATAAGACAGTGTTTACTTGGTACCCCTGCTTGCATATATCTAGGTGTTATGACCAGTTCAAGTTAAGATTTTATTTTATTTTTTTGCTTATTCTAAAAAACCTGAAGGGAGTTTTTGAAAAGACACATGATTTTGTGTGGCAGAAACGTTCCAATTTCTAATTGTGTGTGACTGTGTCGTGGTCCTGGCCCATTATGTTGAGAACCACTGCATTCCTCATGTTCAGCATTATACATGGATTCAATGAGTGCATTCTTAAGTGTGTAAACCTGTCTTTTCTACTATGTTATCTACTTATCTCACTTGCAGGTTGTTGAGGATGGCTATGAATTTTTTGCAAAGAGGCAGCTCGTCACTTTGTTCTCAGCACCTAACTATTGCGGGGAGTTTGACAATGCTGGTGCCATGATGAGCGTGGATGAGACCCTCATGTGCTCTTTTCAGGTGAGGTGCCTTTGCTTGTGCATTAAGTATTTTAGGATTTTATTTGACACACTGGATAATTGTAAAATACTGCTCTATTAAACATGTACTGTGTAAAAGGTATTAATAATATGTTAGTCCCTAGTGTTTATTGTGTAAGTCCTTAATCTTTTTGTTGTACCCGCCAGGCCAATAGTTAGAACTGCTAAAAGAATTTATACCAAGATGTGGAATTAGGAGAAAAAATGCCAGTAAATCTCTTATTGCAGATATAATATTCATTAAAAGGAAAAAAGTAACTTAACTAGAAATGGAAAAATAATGAAAATACACATTACAAATGTCCAAAATGTTCTCTTTCAATACAAATTGTGCTGGGTTAACATTTCCTTCAATATTTCAATATTTCCTTTTGTAGATTTTGAAACCAGCTGAGAAGAAGAAGCCCAACGGCAGCCGTCCTGTGACTCCACCTCGCAACATGGTCACCAAGCAAGCCAAGAAATGAGGGCCCGGGTGGGGTGGGGGGGCTAATGGCTGGAGTCTCACTCCTCTGTTCTGCTTTCGTCTTCTGCATTTGAAGGATTGGTTATCCTTCATGCTGCCAATACTGAAAAGATATCCACTCCTTCCCGATGAAAGCAAAATATTTTGTTGTTTTGTCCACAGGGGTAAATTGATATGTCACCATGAAAACCTCAGGTGTTTTGCACTCCATTTTGCAGCTAGTCTTTGCCACATATGACTGTTCAATCAGGAAAAATGTAACAATACGGCTACGTATGCACAGGAATGCCTTGTTTGAAGCTGTGCACAATTTTCCAGTTTGTTTCATGTCTTGTTCATTTGTTATCTTTTTCTCACTGTCAGTAATGGGTATTAATGGCTATAAAACCTATGGGGAAAGTCACAAACACCTGTTTACTTCTGTAAAACTTTATTTACAGTTATTTTACATTCAGTGTCGTAGGACATTGATTCTACACTGCATCATCACATTTTTAAACAAGTCTCGTGCTAAATTAAATGAATAAGAAAGCACTCTTGTAATGTCTAAATCTTTCTAATAAACTTTGAGTGTATTTTAGGGGGCAATTGGTATCTGGATGTCATTTGTTTCTAAATGTCTTGCTTTTTAACAATCACAAATATGTAATATATGTAATACAAAATGAAACTGCAATGCTTGTTGCCTGAGAATACTTCTTGGCAAAAAGGGGCCCCCATCAGTCAACACCCACAAGGGGGAGACAGAATATAGTGCAAAGTACAGTTCAGGCAGAGAGAAGGGCAAATTGTTGAAGAGGTGAGAAATTATATATATGTTTTTATTTGTATAATTTTTCTGGAATTGTCTGTCTCTTTATTTTTTTATGGCACGAATTTATTATTATGTGTAATTTTTTTTCTCATGCTGCAAATATTTTTTTTTTCAATTAGTTTGTCCACAGAAACAATTATCTGGCCGTAAAACTTAAGCGCGTGGTTTTATTAGTTCTAAAAAAGACGTAAGCTTGACTGTAGGTTGTATTTCCTTATTAGGAAACGTAAATTGCGTAATGTTGTCTGACGTCAGAGCAGTCACAAGACCTGGCTAGCAGAGCAGAGTGTGTGCGAAGCTTGAGAGCAGCTGGTCCACATTTTGTGTTATGTAGTGTCTCAGAGGCAGAACTGGCACCATGGCCACGGAGAACTAACACTTAGGGGTCTTCTGGAGCGGACGAGGTGACTGTTGTTTGTGAATTTCTCTCAGTTCTCACGGCGCAGGATTAAAGCTCCTCGAGGCTATACTTATTATATCAGCAGAAGGCATTGTCTATGCGTGCGTGGCGGCTGTTGTTGTCGGCAGCAGTGTCTGGCTAGCTCAGCCGCACATCTCCAGCCTGGTTAGCAAGTTAGCAAGCCAACATTGTGTGCTTACATCGACGCTAAGCTAGCAGGGGTTGCTAGCTTGGCCGGTTCGTGCGGTGGAAGCTGGTGTGTAGGTGATGTTGTCCGTGCTGTCGTACGGTAGACTGGTTGCCAGAGCTGTTATCGGCGGACTTTCTCAGACAGACAGCCGCGACTATAGCCTGGTGACAGCGAGCTGCGGCTTCGGCAAGGATTTCCGTAAAGGCATCCTGAAGAAAGGGATGTGCTATGGGGACGACGCGTGCTTCATAGCCCGACACAGGTCCGCCGATGTTTTGGGTGAGTGTCTTATTTGTTTGCTGTAGAAACATTAACCAAGCAATGCGACATCACTCTGTTTAACACTGGCTATGACGTAAATGACAGGTCAAAGGTCACCACCTTTGGCTGAAACGTACTACACGCCACACACTGCACACCATGCACCTTAATCTGGATGCTCTGTTTTCACTGGACGTTGAAGGTTTTCACTGTGTTTGTATCATTATTGTTATTATTATTATTACTACCAGTATTTATTGCATGCCTTTTTATCTTAAGCTTGTAGATGCTGCTGGAACTTGTGAATTTATTGAGTGTCTTCATCCTGAGTTAATGAAGACAAACAAGGAAATGTAAATAAATCAGGCCATCCTTTCACCATCTCAGGTTATTTTTGGAAGTTTTTTGAAGGTTGATTAGTTGCAAAGTTGTGCGTCTGCTTTAGCAGGCCAGCTTCTCTGTTCTGGCACAGGCTGGGGAGACGCAGAGGGCCATCCTTGTATGGTCAGTGGAGCAGAAGCTGGCGTCCTTGAAGTAATGGGACTAAAGTTTCCTTTCTAGGAAAATCTTGGACCTGTTCCTATGGGAACAAGCACACTTATTAACCTACAAATCAACTTTCTGTAGAAAGATGAATGAAGGCTTCAGTTGAGGATGGATACTGTGTATTTAAGTACGGGTACAGAGTTTTAGGTTTTGAGAGAGAAAGAGACAAGACCTAAAATGCATTGTATCACATCAAATGTAAAATAAGGTCTGGTGATATATAATTAATTTAAATAACTGTTAACCTTTGTAGATGACCAGATAGACTCATACTAAGAAATAACTGAGCGTGACAGGTCAAAAATGAACTCTTCAAAAATACAGGTTGTTTCACACAGTCCGTGACAGTTCCTTTATTTCTTGAACACTGTTTATTTCTGTACTTGATGTCCTTGTTGCATCTTGGTGAAAGTGCCCATTGTTTTTTTTTTCTTTACTGTGCAGCTGCATGACATTTTTCTTGTCTCACTTGTGGAACAAGTCTGAGGAATGTCAAATATGATTACTTCATGTTTGAGCTAATTTTCACTTCAAATGTTCACTTACTGGGGATTAACAGGCAGCTTTGTGTACAATATGTACATGAAGGAAGCTGGATTTTTGAAAGTAAAATAAACACAAAAAATATTTGCAGTCAGCACCTGTCTGTTTTTAGGTGTGGCAGATGGGGTAGGCGGCTGGCGAGACTATGGCGTGGACCCATCACAGTTTTCAGGTACGCTGATGAGGACATGTGAGAGGCTGGTGAAGGAAGGACGCTTTGTTCCCAGCAACCCTGTGGGAGTCCTGACGACCAGCTACTACGAGCTGCTGCAGAACAAAGTGCCACTGCTGGGTGAGTGAAGCCACTGGAAACACAGGATTTCAGTGTTCAGAGAGAGCCATGCCCACTTAAATCTATTTTAAAGGCACATTAAAGTAGAGTGGACTGTATCATGCACTATAGAATACTTTATTTTTCTGTGTATAAATATTCCGGTTTCTAACCAGTGAATGGAAAAGCAGACAGTGGACGTGGCAGATGTCCACTACTACACACTCTGGTACTCCTGGTTATCCTACTCCGTGCCCCTCATCTTGTTTAAAAGCTCACTTAACTAATTTAGAGCATCCTAAGCCATGCACTCTGCTGTACTGTGTGTCAGTCTGCACTGTGTAAAGGCATATTGTGCCTGCCAATGAAAAAAAGTGTATTTTCCATGTGGTTTGGCTCAGAGTACACTATGTAGGGCTAGGTTGTTTATTTCCGTCTGTTCAGTTTAGTAGTGGCTGGATGGAGATATTTGCATCATGACTCAGAGAACAGCCAGATCCCATTAAGAAGTCCTGGGAATGTCCCGAGTCCCGACCTGCCCCATGCAGTTCACCTCCAGAATCCCTTTCCTCCCTCGCACCACTTCCTGACAACAAAGCGTGCACAAACATGTAGCATCAGCGAACAACTGTTTTACCAAATAGAACGCTGTCTCTGTGTGTTTCAGTACTTTTCCACCCCGTTATCACATGTGCGGCAGGGGAAACAACACTGTATTGTGCTGTTACTTCACGGCAGAGGGAATGTTCTTGAGGCAGGCAGTGTGTGTAATTGTACTGCTGAAGAGAAAACAGAGAAGAAAGGGAGTGAGTCACAGTGCGTGAGGGGGTTTTGAAGGTTGATCCCAGAGAGCATATTTTAGTGTGCCAGATGAATCAGCAGCAGGGTGTGGCCACACACTGTCCGCCTGCCTCACCAGCTCATGTTTACTTACATTGGAGTACTTGATACCGAGTACCGATACGAGCACTTATTAATGCCATTACACTTCGTACATTTACTTGAAAGTGTGTTTTATTTTCATCAGATATTGTTTCATTCTCTGGCTCATGCTCAGACCCGTATGTTCCCAGAGCCCTCTTCTGCTCAATGAGAGACTGCAGCATGTAGTACATGTTGTTCCAGCGGGTCTGCACGTCCTGTTGGAGTCTTTTTATTGGCTGGTTGAGCTGCACCTGAATATCTTCAAGGCAGGAGTAGGCTAAGGCGGAATGTTTAAAATGTCCAACTATTTTCCGTCCGACTGCCACAGCATCAGCCACGCTCCTCTGTGCTAAAAGCTCCTCATTAACAGCCAGCTGGAGGGTGTGTGCGACACACGGCAGGCTCGGGAGTCCAGCATCACTCATGGCTTTGATCATGTTTTTCGCATTATCACGTAGCACATCATGAACAGAACTTTTAGGGACCCCCCATGTCTGAAGCATGTCATCAAACACGCTTGCGATGGCTTGGCTGGTGTGCGAACCCCTAAATTGTTTTGCATGCAGGACGACTCTTCGCGGAGTAAAATCCTCATCAGTCCACTGTGCAGTTAAACTGATGAGGGACACCGGGCTAACGCTGCTCATCTAAATATCAGTGGTGAAACTGAGGGCCGAAATGTCTTGCAACAGGCTGCGGATGTGCCTCTTCACAAAGTCGTGTAGCTTTGGCAACACTGTGTCAGTGATGTGGTGTCGGCTAGGGATCTCATACCTCGGCTCCAGTACGCTGAGAAGACGTCTAAATCCCATATTATCAACAACTGACAATGGCTGGTAATCAAGAGCAATGTACTGGGTAAGAGCCTCTGTTATTTTCACTGCGCACAGGTTGTCTCTTGGCATCTTCTCCCTCTTCTCCAGAGTTTGCTGCAAAGTTGGTTGTTGCTGTTTGCCACTATTAGCAAACTCTTTGAACTTGGCGTTGTGTTGTTTTTTTTAGATGTTTTATCAGATTGCTTGTGTTGAAAGTTCTCGCTTTCGTCCCTCCTCTTGACAACTTTGCAGAGCATAATTTGCAGTCCACTTTACTTTTGTCACCACCATCCACTTTGAAATATCTCCACACTGCCGACATTGCTCCTCCTTGCTCTCAATTAGCACCTGACCGCCCAACTGAACGTCACGCTGCCGTACAGTGGTACCGGGTGCTGTGGTATCGGGACACTTTTACGAGTACGAGTACAGGTATCAGTAGTAGTATTGGTATCGGTGCATCCCTAGGGTACACCCTGTACGGATCACCAGTCCATCGCAGGGCCAACACATATAGACAAACAACCATTTAGACCTAATTTAGATGAATGTCTTGAATGTCTTTGAAGTGTGGGAGGAAGCCGGAGTACCCGGAGAGAACCCATGCAAGCACAGGGAGAACATGCACATCCACACAGAAAAGCCCAGGCTCAAACTGGGGCTTGAACTGGGGCTCGAACCCGGAATCTTCTTGCTGTGTGAGGTGACAGTGCTAACCACTGGACCACCATGCCACCCTTTGTCCAGATATTTTCATGAAAAGGCAAATTTCAAGACATTTCTTCATTATAGGCATTATTTTACAGAAGATATTTTGACAAGTCACAGAAGGAAAGCACAGGTAGAAATAATGAAATGTCTGATGGCCGAACTCCATTTAACTGTTTCAGTTTCAGGGTCTTCTTGTTGTTCACGATGGCTTATTATTATACGGTCGTGGTTTACTAGGACACTTCAATAGAACAATGTAATTAATGTCCTATAGTACCACCTGTGTTTACACAGTGTTTTTCCTGAAAGTCAAAAGGACTCACATGTGGAACCTGACTTTCACTGACACACCTTTGTGAAATGGTGAATTGATGTTACTGTATTTGCTGCCAAACAATATTTACCCATCATGACCTGTTCCTGAAATTTCATTTGCACCCGCTGGTTCATGTTATAGCAGCTTGACATGGTTGCAGCCTGCAGTGAGTGCATGATAATGTTAGAACGCTAATCTATTCTAATTGTAAAATGACACACAATATGCCCTAAAGAACATTTATTGACAAAACATCAGTTCTTACAGTACTTTGATTTGTCATGCATGTTCTGTGGTTTAGTTGTTATATTTACCTAGACCCAGCTGACGATGCACCCATGATGATTACACTCTATGTGCATTTTATTTTTAGGATATTTCAAAACTTTGCACTGAAATTGACATTGACAAGAAATGTTTGTGTGTGTGTGTGTGTCTACAGGTAGTAGCACGGCCTGTATTGTGGTTTTGGACAGGCAGAGTCACAGGTTGCACACAGCTAACTTGGGAGACTCCGGCTTTCTGGTGGTGCGGGGAGGAGAGGTGGTCCACCGCTCAGACGAGCAGCAGCATTACTTCAACACGCCCTTCCAGCTGTCCATCGCTCCCCCGGGGGCTGAGGGGGCCGTCCTCAGTGACAGGTGAGACACCCAACAGGCATCTGCTGCACACACATCTGAACTGGTCTGTTGGGGACAGCATGAGCAGGGAGGGGGGTGTACTTAGTAGTTAATGGAACAGCTGATAGAGAGGACATGGACATTATTACTTGTGATAAAGCCCTACACATCCTGATAACAATACACATGCACACATAACAAAGGCGCTTAGCTGTAATAAACTGCCCTGCAGAACATTTTGTCGTGTCTGTGTCCCTCACAGGCAGCAGTGTTCAGTGAATGCAGTGAGTGTGCTGTGTTGAGCTTTGTGTAACAGTGTGACAGAGGCCACGTGCTGCTGTGTCTCGTTGGTGTGGCGTGCCAAGTAGCAGCACTGGAGACATCAGTAGAGTGCAGGGCAGGCGTTGGATGTTTGCCACGTTTTCCCTCCTACCCGGGTTAAAGTCTGCGTGGGTTGATGGGTGAACTGAAGAGTCCACAGCCAATCCTGCACCAGCAGGCTCAGCCACCTTTTCACTTGCTCAGTCTGAATCAAGCTGATTATTTTGAGCCTCGTAAAAGCGTTTCTCAAAAACTGACAGAAGATGAAGCACAGATGAATCTGAACTGCATGTCACTAGTGGAACAGACTGAGAGTGTTTTATTTTTATGTCTTGTGAATGACCCCAGTTCAGTTTCAACAGACACATTATGAGTTCCAGTAGTTGTTGTGGATTTAAAGTGGTTCTTGAAATTACACTTTGTTTTTAATTTGTGCACTTTAGCCGTTTAGGAGAAGGATTTACACAGAGTGATCTACACTGAGTGCAACAGCAGAGTAAGCCTCCAATCCTAAATCACTAACTTAGCAACTAATAGAACAAAGAGGGCAAGGGTCAACACTGAAGTGCACTAACAACTTTCCTGCGATAGAATAATATAACAAGTGTTTGGAAAAGAGGGAGAGTGTGGAAACAAATACCTGTAGAGGAGATACGTTTTCAGGTTCAACATGCAGCTGAATATTTATTTTTAACTCTTTATGGGGAAAGTACTGCTGCAAATAATATTGCAGGTATTTCTGGGCTTCAATTAGTTAGGTTGTAGTTTTGTTGCCAGACCACGTTTCACACCTGCAGTATGGTGATCTGCATTCGCATCACATGGCTTGAGGATTATCTTCTGGGTTAGAACTGAAAATCACCCATTTCAGAGCCATCAGTGTATAATAATATGAGGCGTCTGTCCTTGGCATTTGAGAAATGGCTTTGGCTCACGGACGTGTTGAACACTGGATTCTTAATCCAAACATGGCAGCTCATTCAGTCCAATTAGAGCTACTCAACAAACATATACATAGGAACAGTTCCTTCCAATTCCACATGCACTTCTCACTCTGGGTTCCCATATCACATGTGCAGTAGTGTCTGTCTGTGGCTCTACCTGTCTGCATTTCCATGTGAGCTGCAATTTCAGCCACATCAAAATCCTAGCACAGGACAGGCTGTTCCTGGGGGCTTTGGCTCTGCGTGTCATGATGCAGTCCAGACAGTTTGTAATGAATAGCATTCATGACTGGCTAGGGGCTGTGCAGCAGGGTAAGGGCATCTTCCAAGAAGCAAACTTGACACTGGCAGACTAACTTGGTTCCTGCCTATATGTATTTGTAGCACCCATCATCATAATGGCAGCACCTTCTATTGGACCTGAGTGTCCTTTCCAAACCCCCCATGTGATGATTCCTTGAATTTATCCTCAGCCAGCCCATGATTAGGTTTCCGTTGCCAAGGTGAAATATCAGTAGAAATTGGGAGTCTAACTTGTCAGTAATTTTTTTCCACTGGGAGGAGTAATCTGCTGTAATCAGTGAGTATTTCTGGATAAAGGAGTGGCTGGGTCAGACGTTCAGATTAATCTCTCTGGTCAGAAGGGACAGATTTTCTTTATGGGGGTGTAAAACATAGAGAGTGAGTGAGTTAATGGTTCTCAGTTTGTATTTTTAGTGATGGAAAAAACATGTCGAAAAACTGAATCACTGAAATTACCAAAAGCATTGCATGTAGCGTTCTCTGCCTGACTTTTAATGTGTCTGTGCCTTCAGCCCTGACGCTGCAGACAGCTCTTCCTTCGATGTCCAGCTGGGTGACATCATCCTCACCGCCACTGATGGGCTCTTCGACAACATGCCTGACTACATGATCCTGCAGGAGCTCAAAAAGCTCAAGGCAAGTCACATCAGGTGTTTCTGGTGAAATCAAAAATGTCTTGAACACAAACTTCATGCCAGCTTTGTTTTTGCTCCACAGAATGCAAATTATGAGAGCATCCAGCAGACCGCCCGGAGCATTGCAGAGCAGGCCCATGTACTGGCATATGACCCCAACTACATGTCGCCTTTTGCACAGTTTGCCTGTGACAATGGACTGAATGTAAGAGGTAGGTGTCTCAGTTCCACTTAAACCAACATTTTTGACAAACATTTTTGGTGAGCACAGTCCTAACAGGACACTTCTCTTTTTGTCCAGGAGGAAAGCCAGATGACATCACAGTGCTGCTGTCTATAGTGGCAGAGTACACAGACTAGAGTCTGTGTGGAGCTGTGACACGGGGGCATCTGCCTCTGCAGGTGATGGACTACTTTGATTCCTGCTGGTCAGGATGAAGGACTAATGTCAGATGCTTCCCACAACATCCGCTGGTTCTACTCTGCCTCAACCCACAGCTGACCATCACCCCTTCTCCCCCGAAAAGAACTCGTACATGCCCACCTTTCTGTGATCGTGTACATGAGAGTGTTGCTGAATAGAGAGGACCAGAGGCCTGACACATCCTCTTGGCCGGGCTGCAGTGTTGGCATCTTTGCAGTGTCCCAGTGCTCAGTGGATAATCCCATTGGCCAGGATAAGCAGTCATTGGGCATGTTGGAGATGAGGATCCTGTCTGACGAGGATAAGTCGTCTTTCTCTGATGGGTGGTTCGGGCGGGGAGGAAGTTTCAGAGATGGGGGCAGGTGTAGCCAGACAGTAGGTGTTAAATCTGTTAAAGTGGCCCCGTGCTGGGCCACTGAAGGGAAAGATACAGTCCACCAGTAGTGTCAAGAAGGGAAGTGCACAGGAAATGGCAGCATGAGGGCTTAATAAACGGGTTACCTTGTGCAAGCGGATGTTTGTCAAAGGGCCTGAAATCTTTTATGTGGGTGCAGGGAGCATATGTTAGATAGTACGATAGGACTGGTGTGTTGTTCTGGGCTGTTTTGTTAAATGTTTGCAGAAAAGTAGTGTATGTGACATTTGTACATCTGTGGTTAGTTTCTTGGGGCAAGTTGATCCAATATGATTTCATGAAGGAGAATGGCAGCTGCCTTTTCCATACCAGTGCAATTCATGTCTTGCACACATTTTGTTACTTCATGGGAAGAGTACTTTTTAGTTTAAAAGCCTCTCCAGAGATATATTGTGTCAAACTGATGCCCTCCCTTTAATCTCACTGCTGCTGCTGCTGCTAAAGTCTTGAGTGTGATTATATGTGATGTGTGTATGAATATGTGTTTGGTTGATGAATGCACTCGTGCTTGTCAGTGTGTCTATTGATACATGTAGTTAGTGTGTATGAAATGGATGTGAAGGCTACAGACTTCTCCATATCCACTGGGCTGAATTGGTCTTACAGCCTTAAACGCACAAGCTTAAGAAGCATATCTGAAAAAGCTCGACACAGTGGAAGTTGGTCAGGTGACCAAAAGTATTTTTGTAACTTCTTTGTTCAGTGGGATTGTTGAATTCTTTGGGCTGATCACCACATCAGAGTAGCTTTAGAACCTGTTGTTCACAATCAGCATTTCCTTTTTTTCTCCCTCCCCTCTGCTGTGGAGCTCCAATGGCACATTCATAAGTCAGGTCACTGCAGGTTTCAAGTGAAAAATGGTCATTATATTTCCATTACATCACTACAGATTTGCACTCTACATTTACTGCAACTTTTACCCACAGTTAAAACTATTTCTTTGTAAAAATCCATATTTATTGTAATGTTACGATGATGTGCCTTGTATCAGGTGTTGTTGATACTGGCAGAAATGTCCATAATTCCTTAAATGCCCGACTATGTGCCAGGTACAGAGCACAAAGTCTGAAACTGTTAAGTAGCCATAAGAGACAAAACAGCTTTCCCATTATGCCCTGCTGTCTTAATGCTAGGTCTTCTCACCTACAGCATGTTCAACCTTTTTTCTCCTGAAATCTGCTTCTGTGCACTCAGTCAGGAGCTTAGGAATAGTGATAAAGCCATCCCATGCTTAGAGAAGATCACTGTTTACAATCTGCACTGTCTAATGGACTGTTTCCCTACTTAATCTGACAAATTCACACTGGAAGACTGCAGTGTCAGGTGTCATTTTGAAATGGGGCTGATGGGCATGGAAGAGCAGATTTAGGCAGAGAGAGCAGTGAATGGTCAAAATGTGAGTTCTGTGTATTATAGCACTGAGGACAATCTAAGCAGCCTTAATAATATTACAAAGCAATTCTCCTAGTCAGATTGTACAACCACTGTTAGCTTTGTGGTTTACTGCTTCCTGACTCACACCTGCCCTGACACTCTTCCCTCGTCTCCCATCGACTTCATCTTCCTCTACTTTGTTACAACCACAGCACGTAAGCTCTGTGAAGAAACATTTTCTCTGTACAATATAAAAATAAAGGGTATAGTATTTATTATCCTACTGTATTTGATGGCTGTGATTTGAGCAGAAAGCTGCAATTGGTTTTAGAGCACTATGATATATTTGAGTATTGAAAAGAACATTGCAGAGGCATTTTTTTCACAGGTGCAGGCTACGAACCTCTGGGGCTGTATTTTCCCATCATGACCATGGCATTTATCTCTGCATCCAGAGTGTTTACCTCGCTGAATTTAGGCTGTTGTGCAGGCAGAAAAAGATTATGCTTTAGAACACCTTGTACGGTTTCTGTACTCCCACATTCCACAGACATCAGGCATACTATCATCAACACAGGTGTGGCATCTTCAAGCTGCAGTAATGTTTTCACAGACAAGACCTAACAGTCAGAATATATTTTACACACTGAAACTGCCAAAACATATTAATTGATATGTTCTTTGATAAATGATCATTGTAAATACATTCTCTTCAATTTCCAAATGAACACAGTGGAGGAATGTAATACTCTGAAAACAGTTTAAACAAGCAAAGCAACATTTGAGCTATAAACAAAATGCTTAAAACCTACTTAAAATGCAAAGTTCAGTAAATATATATTTAAATAGATCCTCATAAATTATTGTGACTACCGCTGAATATTGTGGCCTGCTTTTGGCAGCAGCACAAAAAGTCAAGATGAGAAACGAGTGACCGCTCTGTTCTCAGAGTGAAGGGCTTCTTGTATAGTCTCCTTCCATATCCTCCTCCGTGTCACTGTAACAAGCCAGAACAGGCAGCCTGGCAGCACAGCCATCATCGTCCTGCTCTGAGGCCAAGGCCCTGAACAGGAGGGAGCAGATCTACAGGGGAAAACAGAGATCACAGGTTAGTGTATGCTATTACTAAAACAATATTTTATTATTTCAGGGCTGAGGTGTCATTTTATTTTAATTTATTTGTCTTTATCACGTTTGGATTGTTGCTGAATTCAGAAGTAAAGTATTCTAATTGAAATTCCCCGTGGTCTCCTGGTCAGACAAGAATTTATTAATCTCTCGATGGGACAAAAAAAATAAAATAATAAGAAATAAGATTGCCAGACCAAAACATTCAGCATAATGGAACAACACCAGGTTCAGCCAGAGAACATGAACAATAGACAATACAATAAAAATCATAGTTTGGGGTTTGGCTGTGATTCCAACAGAATAGCTTGGTTCATTATGGTGAGATAGACCACAGACTTCCAGTGTCACCTTGCTCGTCTTCTTCAGTCGTACCTCATGTGGCGAGGCATTATGGCACTATGGGCATACTTCCCAATAGAGGTTCAAGTACAACACTTAAAGCACTTTGGCACTTCACAATGCCACCCAACCTGTCAAGACTGTGGAGCATGCAAGCCTCAGGGAACAAATAGAGGCCGTATGGAGTTCCCAGTGAAAATTAAAAATCAACAGGAAACTTGTTACCATGGTGGAAGCAGGAGTTGTGATGGCACTGGCACAAGCCTCCTCAGGTGCGCCGAGTCCATCAGGGTTGTCAGTCTGAGGTAGAAGCTGTATCAGAGCAGGTGGGTTGATTGTAGGGCTGCCCTGGCTGGATGCGATCAGCTCCGTCACAGCAGGAGTATCCTGTGGCTTAGTGCTGTCAGCCCCATGTGAAACCACAGTTAGAGCAGCAGCATCTGCACACCTGTGAACACACACAACACACTCATCTCTGCAGCAAGCTGTTGATGATTTTAATATCCAGAGCTAATGATCACTTCCTGGTTGGAGAAAATAACACTGTGTGCAGCAAAATATAAATTCTGCTCCTAAGCACAATGAAGTGATGCATGTCAGTGAAACCTGGCTCCTGAGCATGTGTTATCACTGAACCTGGTGAGGAGTGGAGATGGTGGTCAGGCAGTGAAAAGAAGAGAGGAACACAAAGACCAGAGAGGACATCTTTTTTTTTTTTTTTTTTACAGAGCTTAATAAAAAGACAGAGATACTAATATTAAAAGCACTCAAAACACTTGTAGTTTGTGTATGAGGTGTGTAGTACGTTCAGATTTTATGGGAATATTATGAACACAATGAATATTAATTTCACAAAGACATTTGTGAACAGGGTGTGTGGCTCTGTATCAGCTGATACTGAAAGTGGCCTTAAGCATGGTATGAGCAGACAACAAAAACAACCCTGCGCATGTAACCACACCACATCATCAACCTCAGAGGCAACCAGACCAGAAGTATAAAGACGAACACAGCAGGAAGAAGTTAAGAGAGTGGTTTTTAAGTCTCAAGACAACCTCAGACTTCAGAGCTATAATTCAAAAGGCCTTGAGGCATGAGGCAAGTTTTGTTACGAGCATGCCATGAATAACAAAAATGCACTGCAATGTGTTCAGAAACACATTGTGAGTGATTCATGCCAAAACAGAAACTAAAAGTTAAGGAGTGGGGGATGTTGCTGAATTCCTGAGCAGTGGGGACAGGAGCAGTGAAAAACTGCCTGCTCGACAGGTCAGTGATGTCTCTGCAGACTCCCAACGGTGCACACAAGCAAACTGAGCTACAAATGACCCAGATGTTCGACAGGACAGCTGGGACTGGTGCGACAAGATCCGCCCAGTGTCCAAAGCGCAGCACAACAGGGTGCGAGAGAGATAGTTAGCAGAGCAGGACAGTGACACTGGCACAACAGCCAAACAGGCGAGCATAGTGGAGATGAGGGGATTACAGAACGTCACACTGACAAGCTTCTGACCTAAACCCACATGTCCTGGGCTTGCCCCATTTATCTCTGTTACAGACACAAGGCTGGCTGCTGTAACACTATGCCCGCTTAGGAGGCTAAAAACAGTCAGTGAGGGCAAACTGCCTCAACTGAAGCCAGGAGAGAAGCTCAGGTAGAACCCCTGCGGGAAGATTCAATTATACTCTGTATTAGATCTGAGAAACTGGGCCTAGAAAGATTTCAGTCGTTAAAAGGACACTGCCTTGTCAAAATAATAATACAAAAAATGTACTCTTATCTGCTCTACTGTGCTGAGGCTATAACAGATACCAAGTGCTGCAGACGAGATTAAAAACAGTGTGACTAGAGGCAACAGTGTTTGTTACCTGGGTGTAGTCGAGACTGGGGTCCCTATAGGCTGAGAGGGGCCGCTGTTTTCAGAGTCAATCAGAGTAGCCAGCACCACAGTGGCCTCCAGAACCATGTCCTCCATGGAGAAACACACAGGTCTGCGAAGGACATCATTAAAATCACTAGTACCTTTCACAGTTTTGCCAGCCAACAGAAAATCTCAGCATAACTGATCACTTGGTAAAAGGGCTGGTAACATTGTCAGACTGATCAGCCACAGACAAAGTTTAGTTTAGTGAATTTTGGGGTTGTCTGGTATTAATTACGCACTCAGTTTGCAGTGCCTGTGGTACACAGACTGACGTCGGTCTCTGTAACTTGAGATGTGAATGCCACTCAAGCTAATCATGATGGCAGAGACACTTACTTTCCTGCAGCACCGAAATGGACAGACACTGGTAGGCAATGTGACTCTGCAAAGGACAGAAAACCCTGGAAAAACAAGAGCAGCAGCAATTTACTGGCAAAAACTAAGACATTTTTGCTTGCATCCATGTCACGACTATAACATTTTAATAGCTGATCATTTCAAGAGCGATATTGTGGCATGTTTACAATGACTAACCTCACAAAAAATATCAATGCTTGAGTAAACTGAGGCAGACTAAAACTTAAAGCCTGGCTTCTAATCCATCCAAACCCGATTTTCCAAAACCGACACGAACAAGACTACTAGGCTGGCTAATGAGGAGCCTCACAGCAGGGTGTCTAAGAAACATTCCAAGACATTAGGGACAAGAGTTGTGGGTGTTAATACAGGTCAAGTCTCATTAACCGTACTAACACAAAGACTGTTTATCCAAATTTCCAAATGGCTAACCAAGTCCTGTTCTGTTTCCTGAGCTGAGACAGAAGAGAAATTAAAACTGGGTTATCATTTAAACACTGTAACAAACCACTTTGGATTACTGAGCATACTACTCTGCAAATGACATTATATTCAATGTTTTGCTGTTGTTCTAAATAAAAAATAGTTTAAGATGAACCAGCCCTAAATTCAAACACATAACCACTTGGTTTCAAAGTTTCACATTTCATAACGAACCAAGTAATGTGTAACCTGCCATTTCTGGACCTTATAACTTCAGTTACATTTAACATGAGTCACTTAAGTCACAGTATCTTTGCTATAAAGATGAGTCACGGGGCTGAGGGGAAAGTTCACATGAAAATGATACAGAGAGTATCCAGATTACAGGACCAGAAATATGACCTGTTAGACATGAATGTTCCTGGTGAGCCAGTCACACACACATATACCCTCTGCATACACACACACAATATTCTCATGTGACAGGATAAAGGGAGCCTCCAAAAATAACTGTTACCCTTAACTCCTTCAGACAGAAGGTTATGTCCGATTCCATTCCGACCTGAAAGTAGTCAAACTCGTCTGGGTGTAAGGACATCTCAGTGTACATCATCCTCATGTGATCTGTGACTGAAGTAGATCCAAGTCAAATAGTATCTGCACAACATTTTAGTGTTGTGTTAAAGTGGATGAAGAGTCAAACATGCAGTATTTGCATTATCAGGTTAAGTTGTAAACTGTCAATCTCAAACGTGGTGCAACACAGTATTGTCCTGGGCCTGAGCCAAATCACAGTGTAATGCTAGCTCACCATTTCCACCCTCATAGTAGTTTCTCAGACTGACTCTAAGAGGAGTCATGGACAGAGTGATTTCCTCCTGGGATGCTGGGAAATGCATCACCATATCACCAAGAAGCCTGCAGAGGCAGAGAGCAAAATGAATGCAAACCCTCACAGAATCAAACTAGGAATGAGCAGAGAGCCTTTCTTTAATGCTGTGCTACTGATGGATGATGGTTTTCATGGGATTCATCTGACCGCCTGGAGTACAAAACACTGTGAACACCCATTCTCTCTCCATAGACTGGACTGCTGAATCCAGCTGGCAACAACTCTATACCTTACCATTAATTTCACAGTAGATCCACTTGTCATGAAAAGTTAAAGGTGGATATTTTTTAAAGTCTGACGAGAACTAAGATTTTGTTAGTGTAAAAGGGTCCTATTAAATCACAGGGCCTTTTAAGTTTATGTGCTGAGTGTGTGTTAAGACTTGCAGGTTCTAACTTGATAACAGAATACTGATGTGCTAACCTGGCAGGTGCTTTCACCACATTGGGACAGAGGTGTGAGGCAAACACTGCCTGCAGAGCTTCACTTTCCTGGAACCGAAGGTTGTGGGTCTTGGTGATGCCTAGCAGAGAAGCAGACAGGATATTTGCAGAACACTGCCCCCAAGTGTTGACAATATGTAATACAGTGTCTGCAGCATAGTGTCAATAGGGGTCATTGTGGTTAAAGAAAACTCAACATTTACAGGAAAAGGTTCAAAGTTTCTAGAGGTCCATAAAAAAGAAAGAAGTACAAACAAATAGGTTCCACTAATTCCTAATTCCTTCCTTTACCCACAGTTATTTCATGGTACAAAATGTTACATACCATGTCTGCAGAAAAACTGGATTATCACTCGGTCACTGGAAGCGCTGAGTGATATCTGACAGCACTCCACACTACGCTCAATGGAAGTTAAACACCGGAAAAGCGGTAGCACAGACTTAAAAACAAATAGATATATTTTAGACAAGAATGTTATCACTGTTTGAACACTGTACTAACAGACACTTTAAAGGAGACCAATTTATTGTGCCTTAGCTCAGTTCTGATTTTATCAGACTTCCACTACCGTCTCTAAAACTAGTAGTGTCCTGTGCAGTGATTCCACACATATACCTTCATGACCAGTTTGCATTTGATGGTTTCATTGCCCTGCTCTGATGCTGATCCCAGGCTGTAGTGCTGGAAGAACAGTGGGGAGAAGAGGAAGCAGCTATATGCAGAATGAGCAACGTTAACTGACCTCAGCGCCAGCTGTAAGAGAGAGAGACTCCGTTTAGATGCAGCTGGCTGATGCTATTGCCTGAGGTTGCCTGAGAGGGAGAGGCTTCTAGCTGTTGTTGACAGGGACTCAAGAACTAGAAACCTCATGTATAATGACATTTATTTAATTTTAACAAGGGGACAAAAAGGACAGGATTATTGGTTACTCCCCTGGTTAAAGTCAATAATATGTGATAGTCCCTTCCAGTATCAGTTGGTGCTGCTCACCCCTTTGACCATGGGATCCAACCACAGATCTTCTCCAATCCGTGACAGAGCATGAATGGCCTTTCCAAATGCTGCAACACGAGATGGCCCCACCAGAGTTCAAGGCAGGCAACATACTGTTTACATGTGTTATTATAACTTACTAGCCAAAGTATAGTAGGTCAAGTGCCAGCGGGCCTTACTGGGAAAAAAATATAACATCTCTAAAATACGATGAAATAGGAAGCTAAATAGTAACAACTTAGCTAGCATAATTAGTTAGAAGCTAGAAGTTAAGCTACATTAGCCAAGCTAGCACTGTTCTTTAACATTAATGAATGTTTTTACAAACCTGTTGAAGGCCATTACAACTTAAGACATACACATAGAAATATATATTTACACATATTTTGATAGTCTTCTTTACAACTACCTTTTACACAGTTTCCTTCGAGAACACAATTCATACTTGCTAATGATTCAAACAGGGACTTAAGTTGGATGAACTTTGGTTTCAATAACGAGGGTAAAACTCGGGAGCTCATTGCGCGGCAAACGGCGCGCAGTAGATGCTACCATCTACTGTCTGTCTGGTATGCTAATTGTTTAAAGCTAAAAATACAAATACAGTGATGCATAAGGGCTCCTCTTCAATCACAAGTAAAATTTAATAATTTTATTAACTTGAAGAAACAGTCTCTATTTATTTAACAGGGACAGTGAACCTTGTTTTTCATATAACATAGTTAGGCTATTTTTCATTTGTCACACAAGAATTCAAAGTTATTAAATAGTTACTGAGCATACAGAGCAACAATTCATATCAAAAATAAAATTAACGTTGGAAGGTGTACTGTTCAGGACAATTATGTTACATCACTAGTTATAAATTAAAAGAAATAAATAATCATATTGACCATAGCCTCCAACTAACCCCATTAAATGATGGATAATGCTTTTTCAAATGAAAAATACACAAGTCTCAAGTTCTTTAACAAGTTAAGTTTGAAATTTGATAAAGCCCAAATAGAACCTGTATCATTAGAAAGGATACTGTGTATACATATAATCTGACTGATAGAGCTCAGGGACAACAGAATATAGGTTATTCCAAACCAATCTTTATCACTGAACCATGGATAATAGCATGATTAAATATATAAATACATTTCTTGACAACTGCTACAACTAGACATCCAACAAACAGAACTAGAACTGTAAATCCAATAGTGCTTGTAATATGTATACGTCTGTATAACTGTGACCATTCTTTATTTAGGGACATGTAAAGTCACTGCAACACAACAACAGGTGTTAATACAAAGATCAACATAAACACTATACTCACTATATCACTATAGGGTCATTTAAGCCTTCAAGACAGTAAAACCATTTGCCATAATATTCATCTGTTGACTATTTTAGGAAGTATGACATCAGAATTAGCTGTGCTGCTGCTTCCTTTCCTCTGCCCTTGTGGCTTTGCCCTCTTCTCCACATGCTTCTCTGCATCCTTTATGAACGAGCTATTTTCTCCACGTTGATGATCCCCATATCTCCTTCTGCAGGTGGGATTCTGATCTAGGACATACAAAACACAACATGTGATGGATGGTAGCATTCAAACTTTATGCCTGAGACATTTAGATACACACCTGCTTGAACACATGTGTGCAGCACGTTGAGATAGTGCTGCTTCATCTGTCGTCTCATGTGCTCTGTACTGTAAACATTTGCTATACTGCAAAGGTAGCGTCTCTGTCCAGCTGTAAGGGCAGGATGCTGAGGTAGAGACAAGGACTGATGTGACTGTACTTGGCAGAATGATGGTACTCTAGTTACATATGAGAAATGTCATGAATATCTAATTCAAACCATCTCAAAGCACTTGATATTATTATTATTTTTTTTTTTTTTAAGAAAAAATAATTTAAAAATCTTCTCCAGCTTCATGTGGTCACCTGTAGGAAGGGTGCAGACATCATAGATTTGGGAATGTGTATTGTCTTCATGTGCTGGCTGCCTGCAGACACATTAATGTGTGTCCCTCTGTACATCTTCCTCACTTGCTGACCAGGTAAATACTCAAGGCCTGCCAAAGACAACTCTTTACTGGAAATTATTTTATTTCCAGTTCATTGTAGCACACATTGTTGAACTTGAACAAAATAAAAATGTGTCTTGTTTTTTTTGCTCCATATTTCTGTGATGTGAATTCACTATATTTAAAAAATACTATGAGACTAATTAATGTACTTAAGTATAATTTTGAGGTATTTAAACCTTACTTGAGCATTTTATTGTACTTTTTAATGCACATTTATTTGACAGCTATACGTGTAATTGCTAAATATTTTACAGAATGACATTTTACATATAAAAGTTATCATCAGCTCCTAAAATATGATTTGTACGTTAGTTCCACCTCCACTAGCTACAACATTCAAATGCTGCTTATATGTTGATCTATCTGTAATAATAGTCCTTGACATATAAACTGAAAAAGGGCCTTTCTGCACACAAGGTACTTCTACTTATGATACTTAAAAGTCTATTTTTCTTACAGTTACTTGTTCTGTAAGTTAAAAGTTTGAATACAGGACTTATTACTAGTAAGTATTACTACTACTACTACTACTACTACCAGTATGACTAAAAATAATCTAATAATTTCTAACTGTGGTATTAAGACTTTCATTAAAGATCTGAATACTTTCACCAATAAAAATAACATAAGAAGGCCATTACACTGAGGATGAGAGGTTTGGTTTAGTCATCACAGAGAAAAACACTTGCAGATGCATTTACACTCAAATCATCCATTTTATAATTCAAGACTAAAAACATATTCATTCATATTTCTAGTTGGCATTTAAAAGAACATTTGACTCACCATCTGTGCATCTCTTGTTAGACTCTGCAGACCTAAAAATCAAGAATTCCACCGTTTGAAAAAAGAAGAAATACATTCATCACTTACATTTCATCCTTTAGTTAATTCCCATGTTGCTGCCTCACCTCATCAAGATGTGACCGCTTCCATTTTTTAACAAGTTTTCTTTTTTCAGGTGCTCGACAAATGTAACCCGCTTTCTCATTGTTGCGCACAATCACAATATTTCCTGTAGATAAGTCAGACAGGTTGCTATCACCTTTTATCAGCTCAGTGTGTGTTGCATCCAACAGAGCCTGTTAGTGTGACATGAAGCCAGCCTTGAAATCTGACACTATTCCCAGGGCTCCAATTACAGAGCAGAGGTCTAATGTACTTGAACCCAGAGCATGTTCTCATCTGAAATGTAAAACACAAACAAAATTACAAGCCACTCTGTTTACACACTTTATTGAGCATCATGTCCAATATACATTGCATTGACACAAAATGGAAAAAAAAAAAAACAACCCAAAAACAAATAATGGCGTTAGGGTGGATTACCTGGACACACCATTTTCAGAGCGTATTGCTTAATGACATTTCAAACGCACCGAATCTGTGCAAATACAGTGAACACCGGTCAGAGGAGGTCATGGTAGGTTAGAAATTCTGACTTAAAAAGGTAATGTCGACAGCAGTTACGTGATCATCAAGTCTACAGAAATCTACTAACTGTACACATCACATTCACCCAGAATGTACTAACAATGATATCTTATTTAAACATACCCAACTCCTTCAAACCTGATTGCATGCGCCAAAAGATGGTTAGCTAGTTTTCAATGTCAGTCACAGATCAATCATGTATAACATTATTCAAATGGATGTCATCATGGCTTAATAGTCAGCAACACCATCAATAAAAGTGAACAAAAGCCAATGCTTTCCAGACTCCACCCAAACACAACTGTGTATGTTTTTTAAAAACAAAACCTAGATGCAGAGTTGCGTTCATTTCCCATCAGAACACTTATTTATACTTAACTAAGTGGTGAGTTATCTTCTTCAATTCTCTATCAAGAATCACAACCCAAATTCAGTGATTAAAGTGATAAATATCATCTAAGTATGCACCAATCAGAACTCAAGATGTTGATATAATTTAAGGGCGTTACTCGACAAACTACCCAATGTCCTCAGAGTCTAAACCCACAAGTGAATGTGACTTAAACATCATCATTTACCCACACATTGATCAAAAGCCAAATGTGCCACAACAAAGATGAAGGTAAAAATGACTAGCCTAATTCTACTATGGAGCCCCTAAAATTGCCCATGTTAATAGATTTACAACTCAGACAACCATAAACCTTGTCAATTTTGTTATCTTTTTAAATTGAGGTAAGCTCAGATGCCACTTAACCAGTACACATGTGGAATAATCACAGCTTAGGTTATTTTCACAGACTGTTTTTGGTTGTCCATGATTTATAAGAACATTGTGAAAAGACAGTGATAATTAATAGACATCTTCACTGATGATGAGGGCCACATGTTAAAGGAAAGGGTCAGGAATATCTGAAGTTCATCTTTCTGATTGCTAATCAAGACCCTAATAGAGTTTGATCCTGAGAAGTTGGCACAAACCTTCTGTTAGCATTAGCTATGCTAGTGTAAGTCATTATGTTGGAAAACAATAACTCTCAAATCACTGAGTAAGCCATTCCATTTATACATCCACAGCTGGCAATAATAGATAACAGAGCTGTTTGAGTGGGTCATGCAGGTTTGAGAGTTGTGGTTTTATACCTCTGTGACATATACTAGCATAAGAAGAAAATGCTAACATGAGGCTGTTTCTCAGAAAAACAGACTGAAAATTCTTTAAAAGTCTCTCAAAAAGTTCTCAACCTGTCCCTCTAAACAATAAGCAAACTGTGAGGAAGGAAGCCAACAAAAGGCAACAGTGATTCAATGACAGTGTTGAAAATAATCACATCTATTGACAGAGATTTGCTGGGCTGACATTAATCTGGTGGTAAGTGTGCAGCGGGGAGGACAAGTGATGACCTAATGGTAACGGGCTTTCGTTTTGATTTACACAATCTTGACCACTAAATTGCATAAGAAACCTGGTATAAAGTAGAAACTGTTCAGCAGCAGATAAAAAAGCAAGTTAATTTACAGTAGTGACATATCTTACATCATTAATTTTTCAAAATAAATAAAATTAAATATACAATTCCAGGTAGGAAACAGGTTAATTTCGCTGGTAGGGTTCTCAAATTGGCTCATCTTGCGGAAAATGACAACCGTTCAAAGAAACGTGGTTGAAGTCAACCAACTCCTTTGACTGGCAAAACAAGGGGTGCAAAAGCCTTTTGCTGAAATTTTCCCTCTGAAGGCATTTCCTTTAACTGAAAAAACAAACAAAAAACATCTTAATTCCTATTACTTCAAGAACCAAGGTTTCTCATAGTCTTAGCTGAAACAAGTCAATTTACTCACCCTGGAATTATCAATTGACTCCTAATCAAATGCCATCTCTTGACTTTTTCTTACACAGCGAGCCACCTTCCTCTTGAATTCACCGTTAGGGTCCTCCCTCCATTCTTTCTGTGGGAACAACATCAGACACATTAATGACACATCGTCAGTTTACTTGAACTGCCAAGATTACAAGAATGGAAAGTGGCTTTCTAATGTCAGGGGATAGGAATACATAATGTAACTCACCGCAGCATCCACATTAGCTGGTGAATCACTGTTGGGGTCTGCCAGCATGGAGATAACACTAATCATGATTGTCTCTACTGTGTGAATGGGAAGCCAGCGCTCCTCAGGCTTTTCATAACCAAACTTATCCTCTCCTGGCTCATGCAGAATTGAGATGCAAACATCCCCGTTCTTTGCAACTGTAATGAATTGGAACACGAATTTAACAACCAGTATCATTTGGACATGGCCTAAATTAAGAGATCAAAGTCAGGATTACATTGCTGCTCAATCAAAAAAAAGTTCAAAATAAAAAAGGAACATTCAAAAATCCATTTTAATGTATATTTGATGTAAGCAAACATCATGCTGAATGTGTTTACCATTTGGGTGCCAGATTTCAGTGATGAACTTCATCTTTGGAGGCCGTAGTGGATAATCATAGGGAAAGGTTAGATATGCTTTGAAAAACCCTCCTTCACTGTAACAGAGACAAAGAAGAGCAAGGAGAAATAAGAAATTGTGAAATGAAATATTTTAATATCTCAACCTTAGATTTTATAATCCAAACATTTTCTCACTTACAAAAGGGTATCTTGTGGACCAATGATCACAACTTCCCATTTGTATATATCATCATCATCTATCAGACCAGCTGAAAAGCCCTCCACTGGATTCTTGTTGAGCTCTGGGAAAAGAAGAATATAGTATTTTTAATACATCCTCACATCCATCCTCAACTCAACAGAAAACCTTTACTTGGCAAAGTGCAAGACAAACGTGTTATTTTTCATATAGCTACAAAGACAACCAAGGTAAGGTTAAAAATAAACATAAACAGATTTGGGATTTGATCTGATTTTAAAATAGGCCACAACAGCACAACACCAGAAAAAAAAACAGCTGTCTGCACAGTAAACACTTGCAGGAGATGATGAAAATGCAGCACAGCTATAATAAATCTACACTGGAATGTGGACTCATAATATGAATCTATATTAACATTAATGAAACATGTATTATAGGAGGTATAGGAATATATAAAGTTGATGTTTTTCTTTCTTGTTAACTGCTGTTGAAACAAACTCTGTTGTGAAGCAGCTGCATGAAATGTTGAGTTTGCATTCACAGCAGATTAATGACAGAGAGCAGGTTTACAGCAGAATCAGTGGTAAGGGCTGCACCGCTCATATGGAATTCTGACCAGTGTCATATTGTTTTTGTGTGTAAAATGGATGCCTTATATCTTCTGTTTAACCAGTATAGGAGTAATACAATTGATCTGTGTTTAAGAATAGTGTGATTTTCAAAATGTGCAGTATCTGTATTTCGTTCAATCTGTCTCTATGTATTTAGTCCTGTGTATATTTATTACATTGTCCTGTTTATACTGTTTTTATAATATTATCTTGTTTATAACTTGTCTTTTACTCGTATTTATGCCTTTTTTCTATCTTAACAATTTCTAATGCTGCAGCAACAATGTAAATTTCCCCATTGTGGGACTAATAAAGGATTATCTTATTTTATCTTATCATAATATTTAGTCAAGTAACAGAGACAGTATTTTTTTATGTCTCTCCATTTATGAATGTTCATTTGTCACTTTCTATTAGAATAAGTAGTAGTCCCACAAAATGTAAAGTGCATTCACTGAATATAAAGTCTGACTAATGTTTACTGAATCAAATCGTGGTTTCCAAAAATAATAATTACTGTAGAAGTGAATCACCAACTTGAAGAACTGCATTGATTCAACCACTGTAAAGCCAGTGATTCACAACCCCACACACAGAGAAACCAAAATTAGCATATTGTACAATCTGTGTAATATGCCAAATCAGTCATAGAGTGGGATATTTGCCTGTCTAATATTTTTATTCAGTGGATGCAGTGGTGGAGGGCTGCTGTCATTTCAGCACCACAGGAAACCCCAGGTCAAACTTTATTTAAAAATGGAAAAAATATCAAAATAATAGAAATTTCGTGATAAGACTCTAACCTGAATTGGCTTTTGCAGTTTACTTAATTGAAAATTACAGATGATATTTTCTCAGAGACCATCTACTCCTTGTTAAAACTAGTTATTGCATGGCACTGCAATCTGCACATCATCCACAAGAAGTTGCCAAATACGTAAAGATTTACAAGTTTTACTATATCTTCTATAATGATTGGTGACGAGTAGTGTAAAAAAAAAACTGATATGACATATAACAAAAAACACATATCCGTTTAAACTAATGGCCCTTTATGTGTTTGGACATCCAGACGCTGAACTGGACTGTCAGCCTGCTGCAGACCAAACTGTACTTCAGGAGTACTGGTATCTCAGTGCCGAGGTCCATGTGTCTGGCATTAATGGGAAAAAAAACCACACACCACTGCCGCCACCAGTAATGATACTGGTGATGACTGTCAAAATGAGCAAACGGGAGAAAAATATAATTTTCATTACTGAGGGTTTGAACACTGAGATACGCATCCTTACTGAGAGCCGCTACAACTAACCTGCGTTACAGTTTGAGCCCGATTTGACATCAGAAACGTTAGATATTATCTTATGGCTCCGTGGTGTTTGTATTTTTCTTCAGTTGCTATTGATTTAATAACGTATTTGTCTATGAAAGGCTTAAAATATACGCAGCTATCATTAGCAAAGCCAAAGTCATCAGAGCAGATGAGTCCCTGGATTGATTATTCCTTTGTTCCGTCAGCTAACTAATGTCGAACTTGCTAGCCCGTTAGCCAGGTTGGCGATGCGATTCATTTGTTGGTTCAGATATAATATTATTTGAGCCACGTCTGCCTCAAAATATACATCTTTATTTCTATCGGAGATGGACTAATCACAGTAGCTTATTTCATACTGAACTGCAGTGATAAAGGAACCCATTATGTTGCCTGGTTAGCTTTCTGAGCTTACTCCTATGGCGTAAACATAGCTTTGCGTAGCTAAAAAAAAAAAAGAAGCTAACGTTAGCTGCTAGGTAGGTGGCCATTATATAGACTATATTTGCTTACAATTTTGTTTTCATATTACCTGCCAGTTGTTTTCGAAGAAGTAATGCTGATTGTTCGGTCATGGTATGCGGACGTAAATGAAAAACACTCTGTGTCGACAAGTACTTTCCGTAAATTAAAGGTAAAGCTGAAATCGAGAAGAGATGTTGCACTGCCTGCTGTTGATTTCCTTCTGTGTTTTGACACAAGGTTCAGCTGCTGGCTTTAGCTGTGCGCATGTGCGACTGCAGTTGCCTGTGTGTTTATGTATGTATGTGTGTCTGTCTTCAAGGCAATGTTTCTTCAGAAATCAACAGGCACTAACCTGGAAAACATTCTTTTCAGCCTCCCTGACCTACATGATTTATCACTGATAATATACGACACTACATTTGAGTACCAACAGTTCCCAGATTTCATCTGAGACATCCAGTACTGAACTGTATGTGTCATGTCTCAGTAAAGGGATCATCTGACATCAGTGCTTTGTTGTCCCTGACTACTTGATGTTTATGATGATGTCACCGGTTGTTGTTTTCTTCATGGTGTTTTATTGTGGTTATTGTGATTTGGTGTTACAGATGTTCGACCTTATTGTATGTTTTACAGCTTGGGCTTCTTTCTTTGTCTGACAAATGTGTTAGTGTTTGATTTAATAGGTGTTATCCAAAATCTTAGGGAATATATATAATATAGCATTATCATAGACTGTTTGTACGTCAATTTACTAAATTAAAACATTGCTGCAGGAAAAATAGAAGATGCATTCACACTATCGGAAATAGCAAACACTGACTACCTAGCTTTGTGTATTGAGGAGGCAAATGTAAAGGTTTTTACTCAATTATTGCATATAAATCTTCATTTTTTGATGCAAAATAAAAATAAAGCCAACAATATGCCAGATTTGTGGACCAAAGTCGCATATTACCGGAAAATGTCGTATTTGTGAGCATTGTAGCTAAAAATACGAACCTGCAAAGTGCACTTAAAGGCAGCAATATACGGAAGGAAGGCTGTTGGGCGCCATTTTTAATACATCAGAAGCTAGCTACCGTTAGCTGTTTACCAAACTTTTAACTTGAGACGGAAACCTAAAGCAAGCCCTCAACTTCAGCGAAAATGAATGTAATAGATCATGTGCGGGATATGGCTGCTGCTGGCCTTCACTCTAATGTCCGGATATTGAGCAGTTTGTTGCTGACGATGAGTAATAACAATCCGTAAGTAATGTCAGACAGGGGCCCGTCTATTTCCTGAAGAGTGCTTTCTTCATCATGTTGTCAGCCTGTGACAGTGATAGCCTAAAGCTAACTGGTCAACAACAATATACATTGGTAATTGTAACCATAAAGCAGAATAGACGCCGTCAAAACCCAAGTAATTACGCTAATAAGAGTTTAATTTATATAATTGGGCGGATACTGAGTATGTAAATTTTTTTTCAAGTAATAGTCCTATTCAGAGTCCTTAAGATAATGGTGTCTGCTATTAGCAGCTAGCTTGAATTACTATGAGTTCAACAGTCCAGCGAGTATTGTACAGGAAGAAATGACACAGATTCGTGATAATTTGTTTTGCTATCCCGTCACAATATTGACAATGTAGAGTGACTTATTAAAACCAGTGGATATGTAACAGAGTTGTAGTGCAGTTTTGTGCTGGTGTAGCCCAACATCAGTTTTTACAAGTACAGCTGAAGCAGGATACCCTCAGTCTTTACACAAACTTCTTGGAAAGCTTTTTACGTTCCTGTGCTTTTGATCAGTAGACACTCTCACGGCCTTTGCTGTTGTCAGGGTTTTTGTATTGAGAATATTCTTAATTATTTTTGTTGGCTGTAAATGTTTTTATGTGGCTGATTTTCTACTGTGTCTATTCCGCTTTCTCTGTTGCTCAGTGATCATTCAAGTCTACGTTCTATTAGCCTGTATGCAACTGAGAGTCAGTTTTCTACGTTGTATCTATTCTCATTTTTACTCCTTTATTATTTGTATCTTTTTGACTAAAGGGAGCTGTTCTCGCCGGCCCAGAAGTACCAGTTGTTGGTTTACCATGCTGATGCCATTTTCCATGATAAGGAATATCGTAATGCAGCCTGCAAATACAGCATGGCTCTGCAACAGAAGAAAGTGCTCAGCAAAACCTCTAAAGTCCGTACTTCTACTGGTGGAGCAGCATCTAACATACAGGCGCAGGTGTGTTTTTAAAAAAACATTTCATTTTTGAATTTTAGATTGAAACTGATGTATGTTAGAGTGTGTCCCTCCACATTTCCCACAAACTGCAGGATGACTCAGTAATTGCAGAAATGTATATTTTCATTTGCTGTTTTGATGATAGTAACATACAATATTCTGGCCCATGAAGGATCCAAAATGTCCCCGTGACATTGTGTTTCATTTACTGTGTTATGATTTATATAAAAAAATGTTTTCCTTGGGTTAATATCACGACTCTGTGTTTTCTGCAAGTTTGTCTCAACCCCTAGATGTCTTTGACTCCCATTTTTGGCAAAAATCCATCCCACTGACTTGGAAGATGTACAATCACACTGGATGTTGTCTTTCAGAGTCTGCCATCAGAAATAGAGGTAAAATACAAGATAGCCGAATGCTACACCATCTTGAAACTGGACAAAGATGCCATTGCAGTGCTGGATGGGATTCCATCCAGACAAAGGACTCCAAAGGTAGGCTGCTACTCTCATGGTTATTATAATTTTTTTTTCATGCTTTAAATCCAACACAGACCAATCAGAGTAATGATGTGTAGCCACATCTTTATCTCACGTTAGACATTATGTGTACATTACTGTGCTCAAAGCAAGAAAAATGAATGAAACTACAAACGCTGGGGTCAGAGTAATGGAGTAGTAATCAGTTATTATTCTAATGTTGTAAAAATAAAGGCCACAGTTGCAGTAAGACCTTCAAGCTGGTTCCACTGCTTTTAGGCTAAACTGTTCTAATTTTGTTTTTGGAAATAATGAAAATAATTAGAGGCAGTGTCATGATCATAATATGCAAAACAATAATCTATCATATTTGCATTAGCATTAGTAAATATTTAGTCCGTTAGCTTTTATAGAGTCTAGCGATAAAATGGATGTGACTGTTTCTCTCTTGTCTCAGATCAACATGATGTTAGCTAACCTGTACAGGAAAGCTGGTCAGGAGCGTTCTGCTGTGACGAGCTACAAAGAGGTTCTCAGGCAATGTCCCCTCGCCCTGGACGCAATCATTGGTATGCATGGTCACAGCGGCACCTCCATCCAACCAACAACACTTAACCTGCTGAAAGACTTTCCTAAATTCTTAAACGTATCGAATGTGCATCATATTTCAGGACTGTTTGATAGATCTTTTTGTGCAAAGCACTCTAAAGTTAATTTAGCTCTTTTCTGGTAGGTCTTCTCTCTCTATCAGTCAAAGGAGCTGAAGTGGCATCCATGACTATGGATGTGATCCAGAGTATCCCCAACCTGGACTGGCTCTCTGTTTGGATCAAAGCCTATGCCTTCATACATGCAGGGGACAATCAAAGAGCCATCAATACCATTTGGTGAGCAGAGCACTCATTTTTCCTATCAAGCATCTGAATGTGCCTTTTGATGCAACAGTCTGGTTATGTGATGTTTGTCTCTGTCCCTCCTTCCCCCTGTCTCAGTTCTCTGGAGAAGAAATCTCTCCTGCGGGACAACGTGGACCTCCTGGTGAGCCTGGCAGATGTCTACTTCAGGGCAGGGGATACTAAAAATGCCATCCTTAAATTTGAACAAGCCCAGATGCTGGACCCATACCTCATCAAAGGTGTGTTGCAGGACAAGAAACTATTTTATTTATTTATTAATGGACCTTGTATCTGTCACAAACTGATGTTAAATTCTTATCTTCGTGTTTTGATTGACAGTCAATATCAGTGCTGTGAGCTCAAGATGCTTGCACCTATCATACACTAGATGAATGACTCCTAAACGAGACATGGAAACATGGGACGTTCTGTTGTCTGAGTAACAAATCTGTTGTTTGCACTTGCAGGAATGGATGTTTATGGCTACCTGATGGCTCGTGAGGGACACCTGGAGGACGTTGAGGTCTTGGGAGGACGATTATTTAATATTTCAGACCAGCATGCTGAACCCTGGGTGATCTCTGGGTGAGTCTCTGAGTGAACAGCCTTAATAGACAAAATCCGCCACATGGAATATTTTTATAATCCTTTTTAATTTGTGTCTGTTGTGCAGTTGTCACAGCTTCTATAGCAAGCGTTACTCCAGAGCCCTCTACCTGGGAGCCAAGGCCATCCAGCTGAACAGCAACAGCGTGCAGGCTCTCCTCCTGAAGGGTGCAGCACTGAGAAACATGGGTCGTGTTCAAGAAGCCATCATCCACTTCAGAGAAGCTATGCGTTTGGCACCCTGCCGCCTTGACTGCTATGAAGGCAATTTGTTTTTGTTTTTGTTTTTTTAATGTGTCCGTACATTGTTTCTATCTTTTCAAACATAGTACATCTCTGTTTTTGCTCGCATTGACATAACTGTCTTATTCCCAGGTCTGATTGACTGTTACTTGGCATCTAATGGGATTCGAGAGGCTATGGGGATGGCTAATAACATCTATAAGACTCTGGGGGCCAATGCACAGACTCTGACCATCCTTGCCACAGTGTGCCTGGAAGATCCTGTGACCCAGGAGAAAGCCAAAACCCTGCTGGACAAAGCTCTGGCCCAGAGGCCTGACTACACCAAGGCTGTGGTCAAAAAGGCTGAACTGCTGAGTAAGTATTACTGACTGAGTTTTAATCTGACTATTACATCAGCACCACCATTATATTCAGTTACAGAGGGAAAGTTCAGCTGAATGTGGAAGTGGAAATGAAGTGTCTTGCTTTTTTTGTTTTTTTTGTGAAGGCCGAGAACAGAAATATGAAGAAGGGATCGCTCTCCTCCGGAATGCTCTGGCCAATCAGAGTGATTGTGTCCTGCACAGAATGTTGGGAGATTTCCTGGTTGCTGTCAATGATTACCAAGAAGCCATGGATCAGTACAGTATAGCACTAAGGTAACCACTGATTGACATTTAGTTTTATTTCTTTTACTTCTAATAATTCTTATAGTTTTGCCTCTTGATAAAGTGTTTTATATTTTTATTTCCTAAGCCTGGATCCCAATGACCAGAAGTCTTTAGAAGGCATGCAGAAGATGGAGAAAGAGGAGAGCCCAACAGACGCCACAGTGGAGCTGGACGGTGATGACATGGAGGGCAGCGGAGAGGACGGAGACCTGGAGGGCAGCGACAGTGAAGCAGCTCAGTGGGCTGATCAGGAACAGTGGTTTGGTATGCAGTGACCCCGGCCCACTGAGGGACACTTGGTCAGTACCACCTTCTAACACGCTGCAGCCTGTGGGAGGTCTTCAGCCATCAGGGTTGTCAAACAGAACAAGGTGGGCAGTACTGCTCCACACACCTCACATGATCACAGAGGTTAACACCAGGTGACTGATGTTGCCAGCTTAAGAGACAATGCAACTCTGACTGGTGTGCAGATTTGCAGCACCATTGCAGGACTTCAGTGCTTTTATGGAAATGCAGCTTGGTAAGGAACTTCAGCCATTTTTGCCCTAATTTTGTTTTCCCATCATCTTTGCTCATCTACACAGCTGTTCAGTATAGTCTTACAGGACCAGGAGACACTCAGCCCCAGAGTGTATCAAGACATGTAGTTCAATTACTTTGTTGCTCACTCTGTCGGAAGATGTGCTTGTAACAATGAAGTAATATCACTAATGCTACTTCTTCAGCACCTCTTTGTTTCATCTTTGCTGCCAGTCTGTGGTTATCTGAATAAATGAATCACTGCTCAAAGTGAGTGTCAGTGTATTAAAAAAAAAAAAAAAGCTTTGCATCCCTTTTGAGGGGGGATGAGTTCTGCATAGAGAGCATATCCAGGTAAGATGGGAAATGAGAAATGTACAATGAAGCAACTATCAGAATCAACTGGAGGGATGGGAAATTTTGTTTGGGCAAAAATGGCTGAGGTTACCATTTACATGGGTTACAGGAGGGACTGGCAAATATTTTTAATTTGTGTTGTAGCCTGACAGATTCACAGGTTTGCACAGAGGAAGCAAAGTGTAGATATCAAAGTATCACAATAAAGGTTGTGAATATGTCAGGACTTTGTGTCTCCGACTGGCAAACAGGTCTGTAAAAAAGTGACAATGTACCATATTTCTGCTGCTCTTTAAAATGTATCATCTTTATTTTTATTTTGTCACATTTGAGGTTTTGTGTCACGTAATGTACATGTTTATTATTTTGAGTGTTGTATTTTGAGTCTGCCTTTCTGTATCAAAATAACCTAATGATTGACTCATTTTTAAGTTGGGAAGTGTTACTTAAGCATTTCAAGACAAATGTTTATAGTATTTTGTACATATTTTTAAAGTGTAATAAAATAAAATTATTAAACACTCACTAGACATGAATGTAGTCGTCCAGAGGTGGACTGCACATTCCACTAAATACGGTTCAAATGACTCTTAATAACATCAGGAAAAACATTCAGTAAACTCATAATGTATGACAGTTTTATTTACCTGAAACCAAAGTTCATGTGATACATTGTACAATCATCTCTGAAAATACAGTACAGCAGTTTGGCAAAAAAATGCCAATCGAGGGACTGCCTGCCGTTCTCATGGTAAAACGTATGCATCACCGCACGTCTGCCTTCCCAGATATGGCAAAATCTGCTCCAAACATGTCGCACATCTCAGTGCAAAGCAAAAAAAAAGTCTGGTTTTTAAATATCCCATAAAAGTATTTCCTTAGGAAAGATGAACTGTGTTTTTGAGCTTATTTAACATTTGTACTATTTGACGAATGTCTATTCTATTTACCAATACTATACATTGTCTATTACACAAGTCTGGTAAAACAGATGGCTGATTGAGTGGACATGCACCATGGAATAATGTACAATTTACTGTACACAGTACTAAGATCTTAGTCTAAAAAGATTGGCATGAGAATTGTATCATTACCTAAGGCTCTTCATGCAGGAGGATGGAAGGACTGATGAGGTGGGATTGGCTAGTTTTCATCAGACATTTATTATGGCCATTCTATAAAAAGGATGTATGAACTTTATGAGCCCCTGTCTTTGTATTATTTAACTGACATGCAGCTCTTGTAAGATGTGCGGCCCAAAACACACATGCACAACACAAAACAAAACCAAAGTTTCTGGAAGTAATTTAGAGTAGAGGTGGGCTTACTTGGCCTTTGCTGCAAAGGAAAAGGAGAGAGAGGAAGAATCAAATCAATGGACACAAGAATCACAGGCCAAAGTAAAAGCATGTGAGAGGCAAGCAATTTAAAATCATCAATACTTCTTTTCATAAACAGACCAATACAGGCCATGCTATGGGCAAGCAGAGTATCAGGACCAAAGACGAATGCAATTAAAAAAACTCTCTGTTAGTTGCCAAAACATGCTGCCAGTCTACAATCAAAAATAACCAGCACCAGTGACACTGTGCTAGTTTAAAATGCAAAAGGCTCATATTTCTACTCAGCGTGTACCTGGCACTTGGTGACACTGAAGGCATTTCAAAACAAACACCTACATTCTCTCCTCTTTTGTACCATTTCAACCATGTGTTTAAAAACTGCTAGTCCTATCAAAAATATGAGGGGCTGTTATTGCTGCCATTTTTATATGAGCAACGACAGACTGATGAGCTGTGTGTGCAACCACATGAAGATGACATAATGCTAGTAGTTGGCATGCAGGTCAAAGTGTACTCACTCTGCAGGTAAACAGGTGGAAGGCATTGGAAGAAACAAATGTTAGCTTTAAAACTAAAAGAATCTAAGCACTCACAGGCCTGGTATTATTGGAGCAGGCATGCAGAAAGGCTAAGACCACTCTTAAGTAAACTAGTGTGATGATATGGAGCATTTTGACAGCAACAACAACATCAACAAAAAAAAAATCTATAGAGAGATTCTACTTTGTGTGCTATGTACAGATATACAGACTCTTCAGATGACTGGTCGTGCTTTAGCCTCTCAGAGGTCTCAGTTTCCATTAAACTGTCCATGTTGTGCTCAGCTGATAAGACTAACAGCTTCTTGGTGCCATTTTATATATTCAGGTACAGTATGTGCACATTTTACATACATTATAAAGATTACTGTCATTACGATGCAAAATTAAGACTGAAAGTTGAGACTGAAGCTCAAAAATGAAACTTAAAAAAGAAAATCAAGACAAATGTGTTCTCTTCAAGTAAACAAATTTAACAACAGGCTGTATCAAAAAATGCTCTGAATCACAATGGTAACATGTCTCTGCCCCCTCTTCCCTCCAATAACAGAGAAAAGAAAAATATATTAAACATTTAATTGTGTGTGAGGGCTTTGTCTCTACTGCAAAACAAATTGGTGCTTACCTCAACACTTCAACTGAAGATCTATGAAACGGTTGTTAAGACAGATGGGTAGTAATGGTGGTATTAACAGCATTGAGGTAGCTGTGCTCTGCCTAATGCAGAAAATAATGAACGAACAAGATGCACGGAGCTCAAAAATGACTATAGAGATACATGCTAGGGCAAAATATATTCATGTCTTTGCCCCAGAATTAGTATTGTACTATACGGTCCTCACAATTACATCCTCCTCACACCCAGCAATCTTGTCCCAAAAACCCCTCCCAAAAATTACAAAATATTAATTATTATAAAATAGTGTAAATTCTCTGTACAGCTCAACACACAGCTCCAACATGGTGGGCATCTCTAACTGTTCAACAGGGGATCAAAAGAGAGAAAAGCGTGATGGTAAAATAAGAATAAAACATATGGACATAATGTCAGTCAAAGTCATTAAGTATGACTAAACCCCCAGCCCCTTCGCCCAAAAATATGTATCGGTGAAAATGTCCTAAATACAAAAGATCTGACAGCAGACAGGCTGTCAGAGCAGGTGCAAGTGTTGACTGTAGGTTGTTCCAAGTTAATGTAACTGTGTTAGATGTGTGTGTTAATGTCCACTTCACACTGGTGCACAGGAGGGGGGATGGTGTACTGGAGTCAGTCAGGGCCACAACATGGCAGACACATTAGTGTCAGTGCTGTAGATCCACAGCACCAGAGGCAGGGAGATAGCCACGAAGGGCCAGGAGATGCCCTCGGCACATGCAGACAGAGAGCAGCCTTTGCCGGCCGGCTTCTCCAGCTGTTTACCAAATTCCAAGTAGTTTCTGGCCAAAAACTTTAGCAGCTCGTCCAGGAGGATGACTGGCAGGGAGATCTTCAGCACCATCATCCACTGGGTCGTATCCAGAGGGGTTATCTGGAAGATGACCTAGAAGACACAGTGACAATGAGTTGTGCAGGAACATATAGATGCATAGCAATGTCTGTACAGTACATATGAAGCTACAGCCAGGATATGGTTAGCTTAGCTTAGCATAAAGACTGTAAACAGGGGGAAACACCTAGCCTGACTCTGTCTTAAGGTAACAAAATCCACCTACCAGTACCTGTAAAGCTCACTGATCAACACGTTATGTGTGTTTTTTCTTTTAGACAGAGCCAAGCTGTCACCCTGTTTCCAGTCTCTATGCTAAACCTACCATCTGCTAACTCTAGCTCTTCATATTTACCATACAGGTGATATTGGTATTCTCATCCAACTCCCAGCAAGAAAGCAAATAACTGATGTCTCAAAATGTCAAACTGTTTCTTCAAGACGTGTATCATATACTGTGATCAGAATCATCTCAAGTTCAGCTCCAGCCAGGGACATTTGTTGCAGGTTATAACCTCCCCTCTCTCTATATATTCCAATCTAATGAAGGCAAAATATCTTTAGGTAAATGTTATGACAAAAAGGAAGAAGATGAAGTCATGACAATTCAGTCTGCAAAATTCAGAATGTGTTAGATAAAGCCATATGTATGTGAATTTAAAATTTAAGTAATCTTCCTTTATTTTCAACAGTAGTTTCATGTCTGTAGTGAAGCTTCACAACCACACAGGGGCAGAAAAAAACACATAACTCCAGCTGGGTCGTCAAGCAGCCAGCTCCTGTCTGAGTTTGGTTTTTAAATCCCATCAGTCATAATTCAATCATCTGGTTTTGTAAAACTCACAGGCAGAGGTTCCACATAGAGGATCAGGAAGTGGAGGGACATGGATAGGCAGATGGCTCCCAGCAGCCAAATATTCTCCCAGGGAGGCATCCGCAGCAGGGACTGGTTCTCTGACAGACTGGACAGAAAAGATAATACAGGTGGTGATTCAATTATACAGTTTGCCCTCCATCTTCTGAGTGCAAGCAATTCTTTCAGGAGAGCGTTTCCACTTTCTGAAAGGCTCTTACCTGTTCAGAGCATTGCACATCTCAATGGTGACGAGCACAGACAGGGCCATGGTCATGGGGTAGGGCGACTCGAACACGTGGCAGTCCAGGCCATCAAACTCTGGGTTGTCTGGGCCGCACTGGAGGAAGTGGCTCTGTGGAGAGGAAGGCGGGGGAGTGAGGGGGAGGCAGAGAGCTGAGGGGAGGTGAGGGGAAGTTTCTCAGACAGGCAGACCTACCAGCTGATACAGAGTAACTTGAGGTCCATCGTCAGATAATATAAACCACCAGGCAGCAGCTCCCACTGTGGCTGCACCCACGTATCCTGGGAGCACAGATACAAAATAAATATCAAACACAGATCACCTTAGCAAACAACTTTATTACATTTATCAAACTGCATCAAAGACTCTTCTATTACCACTAACCTCCAATGGCTAAGTATCTGAAGAAGAGCCAGCCAGAGATGAGGGGCTCCTTAGCGTTGCGGGGAGGCTTCTCCATGATGTCCAGATCTGGAGGGTTGAAGCCGAGGGCGGTGGCAGGGAGGCCATCTGTCACCAAGTTGACCCAGAGAAGCTGAACTGGGATCAGAGCCTCAGGGAAACCCAGTGCAGCGGTAAGAAAGATGCTTTCAGGAGAGATGATTCCAATTAGACACACTGCAACAAGTCACCTTATCAATCTATTAAATTCCACCCTAAATAAATACAATTCTAACGTTATCTGTTCCTGAGAGGACTCACCAAACAACCTCTCCCACATTGGAGGAGATAAGGTATCTGATGAACTGCTTCATGTTATTGTAAATAGCTCTGCCTTCTTCAACGGCGGCCACGATAGAAGAGAAGTTGTCATCGGCGAGGACCATCTCAGAGGCTGACTTGGCCACGGCAGTACCAGAGCCCATAGCAATGCCAATCTCTGCCTTCTTCAAAGCAGGGGCATCGTTCACTCCATCACCTGTCTGTAGACAAGACTTACGTTATGCGTGCACAGTCCTTTTGTTCTGTAACATCAGCAAATCAACAAAATGTACCTGATGTTTACAAGTCTAAAAATGCCTGAAAACTTCCCTGCAGACTCAGCTTTTAGATTTCATACCATAGCCGTGATCTCGTCAAATCCTTGCAGGAACTCAACGATCTTGGACTTGTGGGAAGGCTCGACGCGGGCGAAACAGCGAGCGTGAGTCACAGCCTCCCGCTGGGCGTACGGTGAGAGTTCGTCAAACTCTCGTCCGGTGAAGGCCATGCGCTCGATGTCATCCTCCTCAGTCAGGATGCCGATGCGGCGGCAGATAGCAACAGCTGTGCCCTTGTTGTCCCCGGTGATCATGATGACACGGATGCCGGCCTGGCGGCACAGCTTGATAGAGGCAGCCACCTCTTGTCTGGGAGGGTCCAGCATGCCGACACAGCCGACAAAGGTCAGGTCGGACTGGACGCAATGAGACAAAGACGTGACTGTATATTTGAATAAATTAAGTAGATTCCAAAATACAGCAAATCTGATTTAGACATCCAAACATCTGTAACAGAAATTTAGAGAAAATTCACCTCATACTCTGAGAATTTGGCGGTGTCAGACAGTATCATGTCCTCCATTTTGGGTGGACTGTCTCGTGTGGCCAGGGCCAGGCACCTTAGGGTGTCACGACCTGTCCCGTACTCACGGATCACAGACATGATCTTTTCTTTGATACCTTTGCTGAGGGGAACTTTGCTGTTTCCAACCCTAACATGAGTGCATCTCTCAACGACTCCCTCTGGGGCGCCCTGTGGGGTAGAACAGAGGGATAAAATATTCATAACATGGTTAATCATCAGCATCAGAAGCAATGCTATCACCAAGTCCTCAGCACAGGTTTCTTTCAGCATACCTTAACAAACATCTTGCCCATGGAAGAACGAGACTTGTTGGGGGTGCAGTAGACAGACATGGACTTCCTGTCTCTGGAGAACTCGAGGGTGAACTCCTTCCTCATCAGCTGCTTGATCACCTGATCAGACAGAAGGCCAGACAGAGTGAGAGAACGTGCTGAGTAGGAGCAGTAGAAATGTGCAATGTGAGCAGGTGAGGGAACTGGTGTCACTCACTGAGTTGCAGGCGTTAGCTCTGTCAATCTTGGACAAGTTGTGGACTTCAGTGTCGAAGACGTTCATCTTCTCCACCAGGCAGGTCAGAGCAGTCTCTGTGGCCTCACCGACCTTCTCATACACACACTTCACCTGAGACATCAGAAATGCTCTTTTTCACATTTCTCCCTCTTCAAATGTTACACACCAGTGGATATATTTTTAGTTTAATCACTAGACTTTGTACAACTAAACCACAGAATAAACAATCACTTATAATGAATGATTTTTACCCCAGAATTAACAATATCTGTGCCCTTTGGTTTGGCTTTTTGTTTTATATTGAAAAGGCTGCAGAACAGAACACTTGCATGCTATGTTGTACTCGGTATTTAGCATGATTTAAATTCAGTCTCGACCTCATATTCACATGTGGCAGTATTTTTGTTTACACCTCAGATCTATCCACTGGCACTTTGATGCACATGATGTATCTGCATTAATATGAGTAAAGAGTTTTTTTTTAATTTAAAAGTATTTATGTGTGTATCTAGGTATGTACATTTGAATGTAATTGTTTGGGTAAGGTGTATGTGCATGGATGTGAATGTGTATATAAACATATGAGTGTACTTAATTATGTATATATATATATTGCTGGCTACACTAATTTCATGTACCTCTAACATTAATTACCGAGTGATTAATCTACTACATTTTTTTATTACCAATGTATTTTTTGTTATATATTATTAGAAGCAGGCAGGGTTCAGACCTCATTGAAGTCCAGGGAGGAGTCATTACATAGGGCACAGATGGTGGCTAGTTCAACAAGGGCATCATACTGGGAACTCTTCACTGGTTTACCATCCTTGTACCTGAGGACAAAGCACACAGTAGTCTGAAAGTGTGTGCCACTTAATATAACAACAGAAACACTCTTAAATTCTCCCTTCTGCCAGTCTCCATCCTGGTGCCTGCAAGTTTAATTATCATCAAACAATTCCCCTACAATTAAAATCAATCAATGAGATATTTCAGCTTTCACCTGAATTTGCCTGTTACAGAGTCAGCTGTAAAGTACTCACACGTCTCCCTCAGGTGCATAGGTAGAACCTGTGATGGTGAACTCTGACAGAGAGCAGCTGTCACCTTCGGCTTTGTTGATAATGAACATCTGGAGATCAAAAGAGCAGGTGGGACAAAAACAAATGAGTTTTTTGTATTTCAGCAGACATCATTTAATTTTGTATCAGTGCTTGAATCAGCTGCTAGTTTCTTTATTGACACAGCAGGTGGCAGCAGAAGCCACAGAAATCCCAAGTGGACCTGAGGTGTGACAACTCTTTTCAGACAGTAAATTAGCCTGCAGTGTTACATAGTGTGTCTCTGTGAGGGCTCGGCTGGGTGGCCCGCTGCCTAATGTGAAAAAAGGGTGTTTAGTTTCTCTCTGTAAGTAAACAGAGGAGACTGCCAGGGAGCCTGAGTAAAGAAAGAAGCAGTGCCCGAAAGAAAGAAGCTGCAGTGCCAGGCCTGCTCCCACAGGAAGCTTTCATCCTCACACGCATGCACATACACACACACACACACACACAGTATACACAGGGCTAGGCAGGCATTGGTTATATCAGAACATGGGTTATACCAGTCAAACCGGCAGCCAATCATCAAATCCTGGTACTGCAATTCTCTGATAAGAGCAAACTGGCCCTCTGAAATAGTTAAGGAACAATATTGAAAAATAAACAAAACTCTCAAAACTGATCATGGTCAGTAATTTGGGGATTGGGTCAGGTAAGGAAGACAGGAGGCAAAACTCAGTGCAGACGACAAGAGGTAATTGTGGTATAATTGTACACTATATGGGCTTTTATTCTCTTAGCCATTAGCTTGTTCTGTATTCATTTTCATCAAAATATGTTCTATTCAAGTATGTAGGTGAAATAAATGCATGAATCTTTAATAATTAACTTAATTCATTTAAAAAGTTTTTTTTTTTTATTACAAGACAGGTGTATAAATACAGTTAACACATCTCTTTAAAAGTTCTGCCTACATGTCCTGAGTGCAAATGTTTTCTCTTTTCCCTGATTTAATATATGGCTCACTGTGAATCATTATAAATCACTAAAAACAGTAGCAATTGCAGAGTCATAAGGCTATTTCATCATGGCCAGTACAACATGCAGCCCAAACAAAGCAGAGACTCAAACGACTGTTTGATAAAAACTATAAATTAATGCCACAGGTCTAATTCCGGCTACGCCAGAGTTCTGAGAAAACACTGAGCAGGCAACAAAAGAGGATTAAACTTTAATAAATGCTGAAATGTCTTCTTAATGTGGGGCCAAGCAGCACTGGGGTGCCACTCACAGAGAGAGAGAGGGGAAGAGAGACAGGAACTACAAGCTGGCTGCTTTGCAGCTTGGTGACGCAAGGTCAGTTATGCAACAGCAGCACTGCAAGTCATCCAACAGTTCAACGTAGATTAGAGGAGCGGCAGCATGCTGCCTTCTTCAATAGCTGGGATACCTGATCACAAGGAACGCTCCACTCTCTCTGTTTGCACCGACAGTATTAGCATTTTAGCTGACAAATGTATTGAAAGTGACTTACGCAGCCACAGTCTCTCTAACTGCTGTCACCTTATCCAAACAACAGGCAGCGACAATAAAGATGACAAAGCACTGACTACCAAACTGCTCAGCAGTGCACCAAGAGTCTGTGTGTGTATGTGTGTAAGACTCACTCTGCAGACAGACATCTGATTGGTGGTCAGGGTTCCAGTCTTGTCAGAGCAGATGACAGAGGTGCAACCCAGGGTCTCTACAGATGGCAGGCTGCGGACAATGGCGTTCTTCTTGGCCATGCGGCGAGTGCCCAAGGCCAGGCAGGTGGTGATGACAGCAGGTAGACCCTCAGGGATGGCAGCCACAGCCAGAGCCACAGCGATCTTGAAGTAGTAGACTGCCCCACGGATCCAGGAGCCTCCGTGGACGGGGTCGTTGAAGTGTCCGATATTGATGATCCACACGGCGATGCAGATAAGGGAGATGACCTTGGACAGCTGCTCACCAAACTCATCCAGCTTCTGCTGCAGGGGCGTCTTCTCCTGCTCCGTGGCTGCCATCTCGTCACGGATCTTACCAATCTCTGTGTTAACACCAGTGGCCACGACCACACCCACGGCCTTCCCAGCTGCAATGTTGGTACCCTGAAATAACAAGAATATACATGTTGGCTCAAGTACATCTGATAACATCTAACATCTTCAAAGAATAACAGGAGCAAGTTTTTCCAGGAAGTGGAGAGAAACTAAACAAACAACAAGTTGAAGGACAACAGGATGTGTGATAATTGCTACACTGTTAAGCTTACAGAGAAGAGCATGTTCTTCTTGTCCTGATTGACAGCACGTGGGTCGGGCACAGGGTCGGTGTGTTTGATGACAGAGATAGATTCACCTACAAAGACAACACAGAGTATCAGGTTAAAATCAGTTTGCATTAGTCTCTACAGATGATCTTGAGAACAAAGCAAAGCCAATTATGTCTACAGAGAGATCTATGGTGCTGATCATTCATGCTGCTTCACTGATCTTTCACATGCTCATGAATGTACATCTCTGGGCTAATGCTGCAGCCACTTCAAATGATCTTGTTCATCTAGCATTCTGGATTGATCCATTAATCTTGGATGAGGCTATCCTGGATAACCATGTGCTATTATTTTTGAAAGAAAGCATCAGTGGAGAGTTTAAAGCTGGGTAATGTATTTTTTCAAAAAACATAACTATAAAATAAAACCACACTGAGGGCCCAAATAGAACAGACTGAACTCAGCGTGTACCATCTTTAATCCATGGGGTTCATAGCAGCAAAAGCTAGATTTTAAATTTAGGAGGGGAGTGGCCACATCTGAAAACAACTTTATCTATAAGGTATAAAGTATTAAAAGGGCTAGGTTTTTATTTTATCTATTGAAAATAGTGAGCAGCGTGATTTGTCCATTGCCTTAAGTGTGAGATAGCTGACAATGAAATATTTGGATAAGCTTTAAACCTATGTTACTTTCTATTTAATACTGAATAGCAAGCATAAATTTAAAGCCAAAGATTTGCATATGAGCAGTGAAATGTAGAATGGCACAGTTTTGAGGCTGTGCTAAAGGTTAGTATGCAATAAAAATAATAATTAGAAAAACAGATGAATTGTCAGTCTCAATGAGAATTGTGTACATTTGTCATAGCTGTAGAGCAAACAAATCAACACAATTTTACAGTCAAATCTATTTATTAATCTATTTTATCAGGAGATAATTGCACAGGAAAATAATTGATGGATGTGAATCAGCAGAAATGTCTTACCGGTCAGAATGGACTGGTCTACCCTCAAGGTTGTTGATTTGATTGAACAGATACGGATGTCAGCAGGTACCTTGTCTCCAACTACCACCAAACAGATTCACAATTAGAGAGAAAACACATCAAAACATCAAGAACATAACACAACACCAAGTCGAAATACAACAAAATGAGTTAAATTATTTTAAATTAAGTCTGTGACTAAAAACTCATGAGCAGAATAAACTGGTCTCTTTCCAGCTGTATAATGTAGAGTACAATGCTGCATGTGAGTGCACAGGCTAAATGAAGATTTAACAGATGAGATGTTGTCTATTATCTGCAGGCAGTAACTCAGCATTAGTGTAAACTAAACTGATGAAACACAGCTCATTACTGGGTGGTTGCTGTGCCACACAACAGCAGAGTGGTGCTGCCATTGCTGTCGAGAAAGAGCAGGAGAGTGAAAGAAAGAGGAGGAAATGAAGGACTTGTGAGCCATAAAAGGCCTGTCTCAAAGGAAAAGGCCAATTTGGGTACATCGAAATTGCAGTGACCCAATTCAGCTTCCTAATGGTACATAAAGGCGATGGAAACTGGGGAAATGGCTCAGGCTATGGCACAGTTCCGTGGGCGTAGTCTACATATAGGCCTATTTAGTTAAAAATGCAAATTGTGTCAGATTGTTACAAAAGAGCAAACAAAGATCATGGTATTTTTAGAACCCAGTCCACTCACAAGTCTGCCAAATATCTAAGAATCTAACAAAACATCAAGACAAACTTGAAGTGAAAACTCAAACTCTAGGGAAAAAAAAACTGCAAATGAGCAGAAAAAGATTTGATAAAACCTCCCAATGTCAAGATTCCCATTTGAGGGAACACATATGGTAATCCAAAACCCCCCATGCCCTTGAGGGAAGGGAGGGGAAAATAGCAATGGGACCAACAATACATGCAACCAAAAATGGAAAAAGCATTTCAATATGTTCCCCAATGTGCTGATCGGGTTTAAATGTGGCCCCATGATGGCAGCTGTTTCCTCATCATTGCCACAGCACAGGAAGAGACAAGGGGACAAAGACTGGGCTCCAGCTCCTCTACATCACCTCAAAGTCTCTTACAGTCTACACACTTGGAAAAAAAAAAGTCATCATCATACTGTCTCACCTTACTATTCCATTAATGGGTAGATGTCACGCATTTCCAGATTAATGTACAGCCTTGTTATGGTTATGTGTATTTCAACACTCTTGCTCCATGAATGTTGACTTCTCACTATGATACACGACCCTGGGAGAAGTTGGATGATCGTCAACTCATTTGATGTCCTGACAGTGGTGCCAGAAACCCTGATCTGTCAGCAGGCACTGGCCAATCAAGACACACAGTGACAGCTTTTCTGAGAAGGACTAATGTTGTACTCAGCTGCATCTTTAAACCATCTGAACCTGGAACAATGGGAACAGTGGAAGCTTTACTTCTGAGAAGGCCACGTAACCTGGTTCTCAAACGGAGCAATGTGGGCCTAGGGTCATTTAGATACAAACTAAGACTACAGGTGGCTTCCAGGTGGTATAGATCAATAATCTTACTGCACATTGAAGATAGGAAGCCATTTCATAGCAACTCTTAACTTAAGAGAAACAATCCCATCCCTTTAATAAATTAAAAGTATAACCCTTAGCTGCACCACAGGAACAAAAAGTTAAATGTTTTCCTTAGAAGCCAAAAAGCTTTACAATTACATCCTGGATGATTGTGTAATACTTCCTGTGCTAAGTCATTACTTTTGAAGAAATACAACCTCTAAAAGAGTGCTGAGCCAAGAAACAAGGCCAGAGGGACAGGCTTCTAGCAGTGGTGCTTGCTGATGTTCTCATATAAAGAAACCAGTGCTAAGTGTTAAAACTGTGTGAAACACTGGAATTGTCCTGAAGGCTGTGTTAAACTGCAGACCTGCTCTGATGACGTGTGTGTATATCATCTGTCCCTTTGTGTCAACATCCTACTTGGTAGCAGTCCAAGCATCTCCTCAGGCATGACCACTTTTTCACCTTTGTGCTTGCCAACAGGTCATACAGCCCACAAATTTTACAGTGACAAAAGCTCAGCCCTTGTGATAAATTGCACCCAGTATGACTCCCAGAGGTGCCTTATAAACATATCTTTCAACAGCAGGCAAGACAGCGACTGGACCAGTGTGGTCAGCTTTGACTGGCACCTGCCTCTGCTGTGCGTTAGGAGATGGAGTGTGGTTCGGCGGGCCAGGCTTCCTCAGGGCCAGCCAGGAGAGTACATGTGCTGATGGCAGCTGAACAAAAGGCTGACCTTTTGTCATGTTGAGAGGGCCATTTCAGAACGGTCAAGGGGTCAAGCATCCAGCAGCTTTCCAACACAGCTCCAACTGATTAACTCACCAACTGAGTATACCTGTGTACAATGATGCCAACACTGAATGTCCAAATGGATATGTTCTTAAAAAACAGGTCAAATTCTAACCTTTCACTGTTTGCTCCTCTCTGCTCAGTGTAGATTACTTTCCTCTAACCTTTAGCAGCCAGGTGCACTTGAGAAGTTATGTTACCATGACTCAACACAGTCAATCAGGAAATAAAACTGCGTATCTTGTTTTTGCAAATGAGGCTTTTACATGGGTGATAGATTACACCTTTTTATCTGTGCTACAAGTGCACTTTTGGTGTGCGTGTATAGGTTGACACTGCACATACTGACAAAAGTCAAAAGTCACGACAGAGTTTCACTGTGTTGCTAGCAAACAAGAGCAGAGTCAGTAATGTTTAGTTAGCAGTTGGCTGGTGGGAGAGATAAACCAGTATTTATCAACAGCTGACCACTTTCTTGACTTCCTGCCGTTACATCGTCACAGATGCAAACACGTGTCAGCTGACTTTGGGAGTTGATCCACGACCTCAGTTATGTAAACGCCACCTCTACAGTGTCTCCCTGAGATCTCTGCTCTGCCTTTGTCTGTTATGAATCTTAAGCAGCAGCAGCAGCAGCAGCCTGGGCCTCCACATAGCATGCAACTGTTTCTGTTGCCATAGTAACAAAACTTGTCCCAGGACTGGGAGCGGTAAAACTCCTGTCAAAATTAACCGGGCCTTCAGTAGAGCGAAGCAAAAATTACATGTATGGTAAGCATGACACAATGAATCCTGGACTGAAACCAATATCAAGATTTCAATTTCACCACACTGACGCACAGCCCACACATATATGTTGCAAACAAATCAAGAATCTGAACTTTGGACCTCTGACTTTCTGGTGCTGTAGTTACAGAGAAAAACACATTGTGAAAGCAGGGAGGCGTGAAAGAAAAACTGACAGTACACTGTATATCACACAAAACACAGTGATGTATCTAATAATGTATCTAACTTGGCCATAGAAGACAATGAAGACATTAAAGTGTTAATGTGAAAACACTGATGAGCAGTTTAAGTATAGATTTTATATTGGTTTCATTAAAAAGGGACAACTGCAAAGTTCAGGACAGAGAGTATGTTCCTCTCATATCTTCAGGTCAACACTTTCAGTAGTGGGCCCTCATTAAACCCCTTCTTGGGTTAAAGTCTGACCTCTCACCATCCCATCTATAGCCAGACAGCATAGCATGGATTCCCAGCAGTCAGTGCACAATGTGACATTGAGTTAACGGGGCTGGTGCAGTGGGTCTGTGTGTTTACAGATGTGGTTTATGCTGAGCCTTACATGCATACTTGTCAAACTTTTACTTCACTGATCAGCACTGACAACCTGCACGGTTTATGTTTGAATGAAAAGCTCTTTCTCTTCGATACATATGAGGTTTTTGTGTTTCTGAAGTCTGATTCTCTGGCTGGCAAGATGAGACCATTTCTCTCCATCTTGCTGACAAGTCATGAACCATTGCCAAAAGACAGTCCCTCAGTGACAACGGATGCTTGCCAGACCACATTAAATGCCACATACTATCCATGGTGTCTGGAATCTTAGTGAAGGGTGCGGGTGCTGATGGGTAGGGTCGCTGTGCATTGAACATGGTGGGGTGGGACGGTTATCCACAAAGCGCTTCCCTATAAGGTCATCTCTCTCTAACACAATGAGAGCAGATGAAAGATCCTCCCCCCGTATACTGCCCCCCACACAGGAGCCCCCGTCACTACCAGACTCCACAACTTCACAGGCAGCAGAGAACAAACCCACTGAGCTCTGTTGCTCTGAGAAAAGGCCAACATTCAAATCTGCAAGCTCTCAACACTAGGCTGTAAACTGGCAGCATACAGTGAGTGTTGTCTTATGACAAGGCCTTAAAACCCACTCGAAGGAGCTGGTGAACTCCATACATTATCAGCTAATGTCATTTGTAGGGGTTAGTTAAGCGGGGCAAGGTAATCCTTTATCAGATTTTGCCTATTGGCACTTGCATGTCCTAAAACTAGCACAAAACCAGATTAGAATAAAAACTTGGTGAATCATTACTGATGATTAAACTGCTCAGGCAAACTCACTGATCTGGATGTCAGTGAGATCATTTCTGGAACAAACCAAGTTAGTTTTGATGTACCACTGAATGATTTGGCTGAGCCGCATTGTTGTGAACAAGTATTTTATCAACCAGACAAGAGCAGTCAGAGGACTGCACAGGAAAGCAGACTGGACTGAGACCAGCACAGACAGCCCCCATCAGCCTTCAGTTCTTCAACTGCTTCAAGATCAGATTTGAAAACACAAAGATAAAACCAAGCATTCAATGATGTAGTTTAGCTTTAAGTCTGAGAGATGCATTACAGAGAATGTTATTTTCATCATATTAAAGAAATTTCAGTGAGCATGCAACTGTGCGGCTGATAAGTGATGAGGTGTGAGTAGGAGGCAGCATTCAAACCCACAGCGGCACCCTGACAGAGAGCAGCACAGATTGGCTGCAGGCTATTCTTCTCACGGCTGAAGTAGCCACAGAGGACTCGTCTCTGTGTCCTTCTGCCTCGGCTCAGCAGCCAGCTGGCCAGCATCTGCGTCATCACACTCCTCCTCTGCATGGCAGGGGTCACTTTGGAGCTTCAGGAAAATATTATTCATAAAAAAGGGGAGCCTGACAGGAACCATTGTAAGAGATATTTGGAGGATTTGGGGGGTAAGCTCAAGCTGATGAGCTTCTCCTGACTGCAGGATAAAGTGTCCGGTTTTGCTGCCTTGCGGCTGAATCTCTGAGTAGGCCTGCTGACAGCAAAGCCTCCAGCTACCTTCATCAAGAGTTTTTGAATAACTAGGTCTCTAATATGCAAGAGGAGAGAGCATCTGACTCACAAGTTTCCCTTTAAACTCGAGCCAAATAATTAAGCTCTCCATGCTTCGCTTCTTTTGCAACTCAGAATCAAAATGTTATGATTCGCGATGTCAACCAAAACCTAATTATATACAGTATATAAACATATTAAAACAGAAAAAATAGTAGACTTTAAATCCCTTTACAGTCTTGCTCCATTTGCCCTTGTCAAGGTTACTGAGGAGTCCTGCTGAACACTGTCCCACGTCACCCACTGTAGCAATGTTTCCCAGAGCAGGATGGGAGGGGCAAGCACGGGGTAGGACCAGACACCTGTCATCTTCACGACTGTCACTGCCTCTATAAATACAGCATTCCATAATCTAAATGGCCTATGACGGCTAAAAATAAAACCTACCACTATGCACATAAAATCTATGCATCACTTCAGTGGCTTAGGGTTAAACAGAGTATCAAGATAACGCTAGTGTTTTAAGGACTCCGGCATTCCTCAACACATCCGTCTCTGTTCATCCCTGCCTGCAGAATTATATACGTGTCTGTGCCATGGGGGAAACAGCGCTCTTAAAAATCAAAGCTTTACATCCTCAGGATTTCAGCTGCTGAAATACGCTGACTGGACCTCAGCAGCATGAATCATTCCAGCGCTCACATACTGCATGGGGTCGACTTGGGACAGACTGTGAGGATGCAGTAGCAGCATGTTACTTGAGTGAGCTCAAACTTGCTTTGTATGAATACATATACACACATAGACTCACACACACAGACAGTAAAGTGGGCCTTAATAGCGTGTGCGCTCACCCTTTGTGATACTGGGTTAATAAGGACATCTGAAAATACATTATTCTTGCAGGGTGTGTCACCTCTGCAGTGGCACTTGGGGATGGGGGCGGTTTCAACTTGAGCTTGTGCTAAATGTGTTCCATGACCATACCTGGACTCATTTGATCTGTCAACAGCATGCTTTATCTGAGGCTCAGTCAAACACACGCAAGGAACTATCATATAACACTAGACCTCTTCTCTGATTTCCAAAAACTGCACATGGACAAACACTCTTTCACATGAAAACAAACTATTCTTGATAGAAGCTGCAGAAGCATTAAATTGCTAATTCTCTATGAATTTCAGGGTTTGTTCCCATCTGGTTCATGTGATATCCAGATGTTTCCTTTGCCCGGGAGGAGTCCTTTTAATATTTCAGTTAAGTGATGGTCTAATCTAAGCAACACATACAATAGTATAACAGTAGAATAAGGAAAGCAAGTCAACCTACCAGCAACCTCTACGATGTCACCAGGCACAATATCTCTGGCCTTGATCCTCTGCACAGTTTTCCTGTCCTGACGATACACTTTCCCCATCTCAGGCTCATACTCCTTAAGTGCCTCAATGGCATCCTCAGCATTGCGTTCCTGGTGAGGTGAAAACGAGATTTAGTGCCATCATTTCTGAGTTGCTCTGAGATGAACTGATAACATCACATAAACTAATACATGACAGTTCTTGGTTCTGCCAGACAACACAAAACCAGAGCATTTTTCTTTGAAGAGGTGAAGACTATTCTAAGCAGTGTTTGTTTAATCAGGCTTTGGCTGGGACATTAAGGTTTTAAGAATATGAAAATGGGAATATAAATCACATCATTTTCTGCCACTTGCTGTTTTCCAATTTTTCTTCACCAGCATCTTCATCAGCAAGAACACCACGTCACTCAAAACAGACTGCCCACACATTTTAAAAATAAGTAAATAAGCCAGCCTCATACATAGGGTAGATACAGGATGACAACTAATGGACTGTTTCATTAAATACATTTTCAAAAGTCTTGTCTGACTTACACTCATATCCAGCTGTATCCCTAACACTAGAACACCAACCATTTTAGCAAAATCTGATCACTAATGTCGGTTCTCACTGGCGACTGCATTTCAGATTGACATGTACACTTTACTGCCAAGTGTATCAGATTCTGTTATGCAATCAGAACTGCGTCAGAGAGGTGTTGATTCAACATTTTGAACGCTACGGTTAACGATAATCTTGCACTAGATTAGAGTGTGTAATCAACTTGATGAAAGTAGTATAATTATTAGAAGACTGCAATCCAGTGTAGTTCAACACTGCATCAGTATCTCTCTTTCCATGTTGATACAGGCTCACACCGACAAGAAATAACTTCCAATACCATGCTAACCTTAGGTAATAATTTCATTTTAAAGGCTTTGAAATACATTTTACGTGTTGTTTGCACTGGTGATAACAAAGCTTGGTTTCAATTCCTTTAGAAAAGCAGGTAACATGTATGACTATTTTACAGAAAATACATCATTCAGCTACATAATGAAACGAGATTTGCTTCAACAAAACTGCTGTAAATTTGGGGAATTAAAACTAAAATAAAAAAGCTCTGTGATTTCCAGGTATATCCCCCAGACACACGGGAGATGTGAGAGTGGGATTTAAATACGGTGACTTTCCAGGATGTAAAAGTTTATCTCACCTGCCACACACCGACGATGGCATTGGCTATAAGAATGAGTAAGATTACAAAAGGCTCCACAAAGGCTGTGATAGTTTCTTCCCCCTCCTCAAACCAGGCCAGGACCTGAAAACAATATGAGAAACAAACCATTATTTATTAAAAAGCTTTCAGAGCACAAACTACGATAAGAATAAAAAAATCATTAAAGAACAAACAAAACAGCTCATAACAGATATGCTGCTGAAAAATAACATCCCTGGTAGATGGGACATGCTGTACACAGTCATACATTATGCATTTTAATTAACTGGACTGGGTTTTATCTCTTAAATAGACCTTTTTATGACAGCAGTGTTTCATTCCAATAATGTGGTGGTTTAAGTGTTTGTCAACTGCCAGAAGCTTGACATCAAAGCCAGAGATTGTTAATAGCTGAGAATCATCCCACACATTTCTTACATAAAACTTAATGTACTGTGGAAAAAAATCCTACCATACAACTACACCTAAATACTACATATTGTATTTGAACATAAGAACTGTTGTAGTCGTCTTACCTAAGGAATACTAACAATTCATTTATTCCTTTCACTGTGGGTAACTGTTGCTATTCCCCTGTGGATATTTGTAATTATTGATTTTTTTTAAGTGCCGACACTGCACCGCCCATTTAATGTGCAGGGATGGAAGATTCTTCACAAGCATTTGATTCCCTAATGCAAACACATCAGCCATCAAGAGGACTCAGATTAACACAGTCAGACTTCTCTTGAGTGGAACTACTTAAACCTTTCCATTTCAGGCAGTGAAATTGTTGCCTATGTTATACTAAAACCTCTCAGTGCCAGCAAAAAATAATATTACAAAATTCTGACCTGGAGTCTCATATGGCTTGTTGTCCCTGAGAAAATTGTCCTAAAATTACCCTGTGTGTCACAAGCAATTAGTTAATATCCCATAATGCAATAAAGCTGTCAACCTCAGTGAGACCTAAGTATCTGGCTGTTCTGGATGCCAAAGACTTTTTATATGACATAACTAAAATGGCAAGCATAACTCTTAATAGCAGTGTCGGTATAGAAGCAAGTGCCCAACTGTACATCATAACAAACCACATCACACCAACCACGACCAAGAAATTTACACCTCTCATATCTACACTAGGTCTTCAACTAACAACTTCTTTCATTATGGTTGAACCTGTCAATTATTTTTTCAATAAATAGATTAGTCATTCATACTATAAAATGTTGGAAAACAATGAAAAATGTCCACAGTTTCACCACAAGGTGACATCTTTAAATGTCTTGCTTTGTCCAAACAACAGTCTAAAACCAAATGATATTCAGTTTACAGTTCAATAAAAACTCTTCAAATTCTTATACTGGAGAAACTAAAACAAGAGAATGATGGACATTTCTGCCTTATCAATGACTTGAAGGATAGTTGTTTCAAATTGTTTCAATCCTAATATATAGACTAGCACACAAAGGTTAAAACACCTTTATAGTCTAGAACCTCATTAAATAATACATTTTAAGACAGGAGCTGGCTCTTAATAAATCCTCAACACCAACTGGAATCATTCAAACAGAACTACACAAAACTTCAGACTAAAAATTTAGTTGAGAGAAACTACTTCAATAGCTAGCCGATGGTTTAGTGTGTCTGATTTTGATTTGCATCCAAATTCCTTGGGTATATATTTAAGCAGTGTAGTGGATATATTTACATTGAGGTGGGTGTGCACGTTTGTCTGATAAGAGCCCTCCCACTGAGGGGTGGGGGCCCAAATTTGGTCTTGAGTGGTGCTCTGTTCCCCTGTCAGACAGCAGCCACTGACACCTCTGTAGCACCTGACTGGGCATTGCACACTACATACCAATTCACACAGATACACGCAGGGGGCCTCCTTTTATCAACGTGTTCTTCAGACATCTGTGTGTGCAGTCGTTTCCAAAAACATGAAGAAAGTAAAATCTCAAAAATTAAATCAGGCACTGCATAAAGCCAAAGATTAATTCCAGATTTAGAACTATCACAGAACAGAACAAAACATACTTATTTGGCTTCAAATTTCCATAGAAATGTGTACTCATTTGATTTAGCTTTTTGAATGGGCTTGGACACGCACAAATGATGCTATTACATAATTGCAGTCCATTATCAAACATTTATCCGTCTAACACCAAAAGTCAGCTTCCCAGGCGAGACCAGAGTAAGTCATTACACAGCAGCCATGCTTGACGACTCAAATGTCTTACTTGGCACATGGTGATAGCAACTCAATGCTGCTACTGCTGTTGTCACCATTCCTCAGATGGGTCGCTGGCCTTCTCAGCTGTTTAGCTCCCTAATATGTGAGTGTAACCTCAGCCGGGTTACACAAACTGAAGACGTTCACACTTCAGCACTATGCAATGCATAAACTGTCCCCTGCCATTCATCACCCAGGGCTCAATGATAATCCTATCTGCAATTTTGACTTCACATAAATACTCTTTCAGTCAGAGGTGGGAAGAGAAAGCTATTTGTAGGATGCAGTAACTTGTCCTGAGATTCTGCTAAATTTTCTGATTATATTTACATCATCCCTCATTTACTGGACACAGCATGAAGGAGGTGACAAGACAGGAGTAGAGAGGAGTAACAGTGAGAATAAAACAAATCAGCAGGTCAAGACTTAGACATAAATTTGTAATCTTACACAGGAAGTGGCCAAAAACCTTTAATTCAGCTCCATTCAGTGAGTTCAGAATGAAATAACTAAACTCAAGTCTACATGGTATAAAATACTACCGCAGTATGATAAATCTTGTATTCTCATCAGGACAGGACTGTGGTGCATTCAACATATATAAATCTAGAGGTATACTTACAAAAGATATACATGCAGCCAGCAGAAGAATTCGAACAAGTAAATCTTCGAACTGTTCAAGGACAAGCTCCCATAAAGATTTCCCTGCAGAGGAAGGAGTTACTTAAAAACAATCCATCACAGAAACTTGTTGTCATGCAAATGACAATGACAATATCAAGGACAGTAGTGATTACCTTCTTCAGCTGGTAACTCTGTGTGTTTGCAGACAGGAAAGTCAATCCGGGGGTGGCACGGGAAACAGACGAAAAAGAAAAGGGTAGGTAAGTAGTATGCAAATACATGCACAGTACATCCAGTCAAATAGATACATGACTCGTGGTTCCTATTTCTTGATGGGGAACTGACTCCTAGAAGAGGAGCTCAGCATGTTCTGTGACACAGAGGAGTGTTAACTTGAGAGAGCCAAATTTCAGACTTATACAAGGTGCGGTCAACATAAAACCACCTGAATAAACTCAGTTTCTCCTGAGATTTTTCTAAGTGATGATTTAAACTGTGTTATTACTGCCCACAAGGGGAGGTTTCGTCCTGTCTTGTAATGATGTAGTGGAGGTGTGTGGATCTGCTTGACCAGTCTCAGTATAAACAAGAACCAATCACACTGCAATTAACTAAATTAATTAATTTTGTGTTTTTTGCACAATCCTATTCAATATCAGACTTTTAGCTGTAACTATGGCATTTAAAATAATTTCTTTAGGATTCATTTATTCTAATCGATGCAAAGGTCACAGTGATTTTAGCAGAGGGGGGAATATCCTCAATGACCTCCCAGGTGATATTAATATAAAACAGCTGTTGAGACCTGGTACAAGAGAGATTAACTTAGCTGGATAAAGTTACTCCAATGATCCCGTGGCCACTGTTCAGTGTCAAATGCCGCCTGGATCTCCAGGCACATGTGCTGCTGTGTTGCACTTTTGCTCTGAAGAACATCCAGCAAGGGTGCTGTGTTCAACAATGTCACCATCTTTTACAACCACCGACAACAATGTCACAATGAGGTTATGTTTAACAATGTTATCACTACCCACAGTGTTACTCTGATGCAATGTTACGCACTGATACAATGTTCAGAATTGTTAAAATACCTAACAATGTCCCCATGTTCGACAATGCTACAATGTCCTCTAAGTAGTCATTAATCTGTGACTGTGTAAGAGATGGGAAACCCTCGAGGTCACCAGTGATGACGTCAGCCAAATCACTTTATGGAGCCGGCCGGCTGATGATGTTGACGACTTTTACCCCATTTACTGAATACTGTTCTCACACTGCCCATGTTACAATGACAAGACATTTTTGAACCGTGTCTCATTCACAGCAGCGGCGTTTGTGGTGGTCTATGGTTTAAATTGTCGTACCGTTTAGGCCCCATTTCTCCCTCTGTCGTTTCACCTCGTCCAGCGAAAGTCCTGTGCTTTCATTGACGCAGAAATAACTGTAAACTTCTTCCACACTCTTCGTGTGAGCGTTCTCCATGGCGGACGGACGGACGGCTCCTTCCCACACAGCTTTACCCAAAATACTGCCGTACGGTACCTTCTGGCACTTCAAAACTGTCAATACTTTCAAAGAAATAAGGACTTTGCCAATTGAGAGCTGTCACCTTCGAGTAGCTATCGACAGCTATTGACCGCGGTCTAACGTGTCCCCCTGGCCACTGTTAAAGATTCTTCACGCGAATTACGGAAAAAATGTTGGCGTGAGCCAAATTCCTCTTCCCTGTCTGGATGAAGATTACTCTGAGCGCCCTCTTATCTCCGGAAATGGTAGGAAAGTGTCTGCAGCAGTGCCCTGTGATGAGGACTGCATTCACCCGGTAGAGTCCTCCTGTGTGCTACCGTGCCGTGCTCTGCCTCACCGTGGCGCAGCTCTCTGTGGCTCCACACGGTGCTGACGGTCTGATTTTATTAAAGCGCCTCACTGCTGCCCCTCTTCCCTGCGCTGCATGTGGACTAATGCCATTGGATGAACGGTGTCAGCTACGTTCAAACTAGGGAGACATGAAAAAACTCAGGAAGTAACCAGGAAATGGAAAGCCTGAGCACGCACTCGTATATCCCACACAAACCTTGTGGTTTCTGTTCAATGTAAACTAACACCAGGGTTAGTTTGCATTAATTTAAGTGTTTCTTTTTACCCGCCATATCGGCTTCAGCGTAAACGACTGGTGACACTGCCGTTATGTGGCTGGAAATTATATTTGTGACCGGTATTTCTGTTTCCTGTGTGTGATGGGTTTTATTAAAATTATTACTTATGGCGTAGTATGCACGTTGACAGAGAGAAAACAGCTTACTATTTTATTAATCGCTCCGCTCAAAGATATCTCGTGTAGACCTATGTCCGTGTTGCTAGAGAACCAATGTTAGATCACTATTCCCACATTAAACACTTGTCAGGGTGGTGTTGCATGTAGTGCACTGAACATACAATCTGCCTGTATAAACCACTTTACTCAATTCCCTCAGACTAAGGCATCCCATCAGAGAAGTCCCATGTCTTATTGTATTACTACCTCATTTACACTTGACTAGGAGGCCCTGTTTTTCTTTGGCAGGAATGAGAAAAGAACAAAAAGGTGGGCCGTAGATCAATGTCTGAGGCATGTCACAAACAGTTACACAAAAGATTGACAACAAAGGAACAAAGACTTACCGGTACCTCAAATTTATATCCCCAGAAACAATAAAGTCAGCCTACACCTGATTAATCAACTACATCTGCATTACAATGGTAAAGACAGCCAATTTGCTATAGATGTGTGAGGGCACTAGGTCAACTCCCCACCCCACTTTGTGTTCTTTAGGGGGTATCGTTGTCAGCTGTTTTACAGGACTGGCACGTATCATCTGTTAACACGCCTTAGTAAGGCCCCAAGAAGCACAAAGTGCTGTAACAATAATAACATAGCAGTGCTCAGCTGGACACCAAGCTGCCTTTTACAATGCACACTTGATCCATTTGGCACAAGAGCCATTAACATTGGCTGTCAACAGCAGATCAAGTTTCTGTGGGTGCGATGCCGGGATCCAGAAACATCCAAGAAGACATTTGTTTGGAACAACATGGGACACTCAAACCACAGTCTATGTGCAGAGAAGTGTGTGCCACCTTATTTGCTAATCATACTTCAGTATAGCAACCAAAACCTATCCTGTACCACATGTAGTTTAAAACTGATTTGCAGGTAAATAATATCTACTGATATTTCATACTATCCCAGTTACAGAGAGCAAACATGCTGCTCTTAATCAATATCAAATCTGACATTTCATTGCTATAAATACAGAGTGTTTTCTGTATTCTAGCATTACAGCAAGTATTCACTGGAAGTCTTATTCTGTTTAAACTGAAATAGGTGATTCCCAACAGGGAATTTATGGGCAGCTGTCTGTTATCATTTAGCAGACAGAGAGTTGTATTTTAGATGACTATTGTAATGAAACATGAGTCAAAATGAATATAAAATACATTTAATAGATATACATGGACAACCAAATATCTAACTATATAGCACTAAGGTTGTCTTGAAAGAAGGGTCTAATATTGAAAAATAATGTGTTATGATAGAAAACAGAAACAAGCAGAAAAATATGTCTATTTCATCTGCACTGTCCAAAGCAACAGTGGTCCCAGTGAATTCCAAAATTGGCAAGACACTCCGTCCAAGGTCATGGTTGTTGTTGCCAAAAATAGTTGACCACAGCCACATCCTAAGTGCACCACTTTGTATGCTGTTATCATCGGACACTTTGATTTAAAGTGTATTCTTAAAGATGTGTCAAATAGGGGTCTCCTGTGGACCAGAGAGAGTGAAAACCCCTGTCCTGCAACACCTCCTGATACATGTGTTTTTTAAGTTGTGGATTTACAAAACATCTTAAACCGTGTCATCGCCAGAAGTTACTGGTTACACGAGATACACTATCAAGTGAAACTCAATGGCAGTGTGTAATAGACAAGACAGAGGGAAAAATGAACCCCATAAACACAACGAAACAAACCTTGTACTGGTCATTTGAATGTACCATAGTGTCCAGAATCAGTTTCCATTCAACAAAACAATATTGTAAAGTTTTAGACATGTTACAGGAGGGTATAGAACGTTAAGTTGATCTGTGTAGTGAATGCACTGTAGTTGACTTTGTCATTGACCCTGCCTCAACATCTCACAACACCAGCCTATCCTCTCCTCCCTCCTGGATGACCTGACCAATAGATGCCTGGCTCTGAGCTCGTATGAAGCACTGCTTCTTGCACTCCATCAGCTGCTCCAGGTCTCGCCACATCTTCATCTGCTCCATGTTGTCGCTGTGGCTCTCCCTCACCATCTTCTGCTTCTCACGTAACTTCTGGAGTTCACAAAGGAAAAGAGAGATTAGTAAGTTGATTTTTTTAAATGGCACTTGACTCTAGAGTATGAGTCTGGTCATGGCTTACAGCCTGTCTGAATGTATTAAAAGGTCAAACTGCAAACATGTTAGTGAAAAATATGTACTCCTTTAATACATTAATGCAATTCTGTAAGCTTCCAGTAAGTGTTCTTGTCTCTCCTGTCTATCCTCAGACCATGTTCTTGACAGAATAGAGGAATATTTCCAAATATTAACCCATGGCATCTGCTAGGTCAGTAATTACATACACTTTTCTCACCTTGCCAAGTAACTCCTGCTCTGAAATGTTCTTCATGTACACTTCCCTACAAAAGAAGCAGAAGAACATAATTCAGATGCAAGCCATCACAATATCCCATGCTGATCTCACCCAGTGTTTCTAAATAAATGTGTGGTGTAGCAGCATATCTTGATATCACAAGGTGTGGTAATGAGTTTCTGACAGCTCTCTCTGCTGTATGCAAGAATAAAGTGGCAGCAGCTTGACTGACTGAGTTGTAATAAGAGCTTCTTGAGGTAAAAAAGGGCTGCTCATTTTGCAAGCAGCTGGCTGATCAGGCTCAGCATGCTCACCTGATGGCCTTCTTCCTCTCTTGCGGATCAGAGGACACATAGGCCTTCATCTCCTCAGCTGCCCGCTGTATTTGCATCTCAATGATCTGTGGAGGACAAAGACGAAGAGATCTGGTTTATTGTCACAGTGGGTGTTTGGGGGCAGGTCACTTGCAAAATGCTGTGACATTTTATCCACTCCTGCAGCACCCCTGCAACACTTCACTATTCACAGGTTGGGAGTATCAATTCTAATTGGACCATATTTGGCTTGTAAAACAGAGATAATGATGAGTGATGCACTAGCTTTTTAAAATACATGCCTCTGACATGGTATTAATATAATGATATCGGTTTTCCTCCTGTGCTGTCTCCTCTCTCAGTGCTTTCACCTCCTGAAAAAAACATGAGAATATAGAGATACAGTCTACCACTTTAGCAAAGACATAAAATATTATACACAGATACATTGAATAAACATATTTCATTTGTTGACTATATTCAGTCTAATGCAGGATAATAACCATACCTGCTCCAATTTAGATCTATTGCTCTCCAGACCAGCAGCACAACTTTCATATTGCACCTTCTTTTCTTCATATTCCTGGCTTAGCTCCTGTCAAGATCAGTCATCAGTCAGTCATACACAGGAACTGAGAGACAAATGATTTCACATACTGTGTGCTGAGTGAGAATTGAGACAAATACAAAGAATACACATTTCAAACACTCTTGTCATATTTAACAGCACCGTTTCATATCAACATAAGATCACAGCTGGCATTTTTGAGCAGTTTAACTCTTACAGTCTATTTATGTCTTCCTGTTGCAGCTCTTCATTAGCAGACATTACCCAGTAAGATGGAAGAGTGATTCTGGGAACATGTGTAGGAAAATGTAATCCGCTGCTTTAGTTCAGTGATGTGGGGGGCTTTCCCATTGTGCATTTTATTTATGGACTGTATAAATTATTCTTAATGGATGCAGTCCAACATAACACACAAACACAAGACAAATTTACTCTTATGGGCTTGTAGGCACACAAAAAAGATCCCACTATTTGTGTTTTTAATTGATTTGATGTTTAGTTTATCATGTTTTTCTCATATGAAAATTCAAATGTTGTTGCTTTGGCTTTGCGGGGAGAATTTGTGAGACGTTTGAGGTGAGACATGTGACAGCTGTATTTTTTATATACTATATGCAAAATGCCATTTTGGAGTGTTAGGGGACAATAATGTTTTGTTATGCCTTTGAAGGTTCTTATTTAAATGTGGTCATTTGAATAGACGGCCAGTTTTCTTTGCAAACACTAATAATCATTGTGTGAGGATTCTTTGAAGTAGAGGTGTTATAATGCGGGCAATGCTCACCTGACAACGCTGTCTCAGTGACCTCAGTTCTTTTATAATTGGAGCCAGAGCTGACTTCTTCTCCACTATCACAGAGTTTAATTTCTTCACCTGTAAAAACCAGCATAAATCTTACAGTAATCACAATGTAAACTGAGGGGAAACAGTATTTAATATTTATATAATAGTATTTAACTGTGTAGACATTTAAACAGCAGTTAATGTGACTGTGACAAATGATTTACTGAGCCAAATGTACTTGCTGCCAATCTGATCAACTAACTCACTACAGCTTGGAGAATGGCCTAATCACTTGCAACTGCTTCCCTCTGGGTCTTAACACAAAAGGATGACAGGGTGATAAATAAAATTGAAGCTATGAGCTACGCTGGGATAATGCTGAACATTTACTGTGTCGATGTAAAGATAGAGGGGATATCAAAAAACTATGCATTTAACTTTTAGTCTAGTTAAGTGTCCTGCACATGAACACAGGTGTTTTCACTCAGGCTAATTAGACCTGTGCTAAAATTGAGGTTCTGTTGGGAGTTACGTGAGGTCAGCAACCTGTCCCAACCTGTACCCTTTTCACAACAGACAGTGTCATAGTAGGAAAAGCACGGGTCTTACTAATAACATCAGTGATGACTCTGTTCCATTTACATGTTCATTAAGCCAGGACAGTGTGGCAGTGAGCCAGCATATACCAGAACCCTGAAACTGAAGCCAGTTAAATGGAACTCAGACATCCTTTATTTTATTATTTACAACTGTGCTTTTCCTACTTTTACATGTCAAAATGTCTTGTGTGAAAAATGCCTATAACAATGGTAACAGTATAAGATGTCCTGCCCTTACAGAGTGAAGAAGATGGCACTCAGACACAGGCTGTACAGGCTAATACTGTTATTAAAGCCACTCTAATTAGCTCTAATTAGCCAAATTAAGTCAAAACGCCTGTGTCGTGTGGGTGGGACACACTACTATGTGGTGGTTAAAACATTCTGGATTAGACAGGAGAATGAATGAGAATTAACACACTAGTCTCAGACATACAGTATACTAACACCAACACACACCTGCATATATAGTCACAGAAACGTAAATGGTGCAGCAGATATTCCAAATAACTGGACATAGGACGTACAGTAGGAAAGTATCCCTTAAGAAATAAAAAACAGCTACTTAAAGATCTCCACATATGATACTCAGATTTGTGATGGTGTCTTGACTGAAGTAAGGCTAAATTTAACCAGTGCGATGAGGCTAGTTGACAAAGTGGTTTTATGTTACTGGCCAACCAATGACGAGCAGATGTAGTCATCCCTCTCAGAGAGACCCTGCAGTTGGTAGGTGGCATGTGATGACACATAACCAGCAGAATGGAAAATACCTCTGATAAAGTGATCATCTCCACCGTGGCTGATGGCCCAAAACTACGGAGGAGTCTGATAAGCTGTGTTTGACGAAACATTCTCCATTAACTTCATTCATGTATAGTCTCAAGGGTCTTCTTTGTCTCTACAGCAGCTCCCTCTCATCATTGCAGTCAGTCTCTAATTAATTGTAATACAATGGTATAATTAATGCAGAACATAGACAGTGGTTGAAATACATATGAAGTCTTATGCCAGTGTTATTGGCAGCACAGTTTTCTTTTCTAAATTACAACCATAATATTTCTTCCTGTAACAAAGATTTTGTTACTTCACCACATGCTAAGATGATTGCTTTTCTCTTCCCTACCTGAAAAGAAAAATAACTTTTCCATTGGTATTTCACTTCCTTTATCGTTTGCCAGAATCAGTTAAAGTCTTAGTTTTGTTTCTGCTGCAAGAACACCATCCTCTTTCATTTTTTTTTTTTAAGTTATTTTTTTGGGCTCTTCACCTTTATTTGACAGGACAGTGGAGAGGAGACAGGAAACAGGGAGAGAGAGTGGGGGAATGACATGCAGTAAAGGTCCGGCCAGACCGGGAGTCGATCCTTGCTCTGTCCAAAGCTAAAAGAATCTGCTAAAATATTGTTCCAGGTCCATATTGACCTTCCCAACACCTCACCTACCACCCTCATGTGCATTGCATACATATCCTGTTGCCTCCAAGTGCAGTTCATGCCCTATGTGTGGACTTTTGGGGCCTCTCAGATCTGGGGTCTCAGCCTACGTTGGCCAGTTGGTTGTCCAGTCAGACACTCTGCAAGAGGGCCAATAAACATATTCCCTAAAATGTTGAACTAGTCCTTTAAAGTCATAATACAATTGTCCCAAAGTAATGTGGCATCAGTTTACTAATGCTAAAATAATACTTTTAGTATCTTAAATGTTCCTGATAGAGCTTTCTTTCCTAAACCCTGTAGGCATTGCATGTATGCAGGTCAGAGGTCAGGGTCAGCATCAGGACAGCATTCCTGGAACAACACACGTGCACCATCCACAGGGATTGACAGCAGCCCCACAGATCACAGGGCAGGGGATGGAGAAAGCTGTTGTAATTTCACACATGCTGTGACTCTAGTGCCTCAGCAGTGGGCCCAGCTCTCACCTCATGGATATCAATGTGCGTCAGACACCAGGCTATAAAAATTCTCATCCACAGAGTGCATACAGTCACAGCACACCCTCCATCTATCAACATCCCTGTGCTTAAACAGAACTGTTTGTAGTTGACACTTTGATTGTAAGTTTAATGTATGCACAGGCAAAAGAAGAATCCATTCCCCAAGGGCTTCTGACTTATATGTAACAATACTGTTACATTTCTTTCTCCTTGTCAGTAGTCCGGTTTGTCAATGTGACAGTTCAGAGTAGACCATGCCATGAGTCTGAAAGTGGGAGTACATCCTCGTCATGGGATATAAATAAAGACAAAGGTTTTATGCCCCAAGTCTGTTTAATGTGTCCAGCTGACTTGAATTAGGAGACTGATTACACTAAAGATTAGAGAAAAGGCCAACTTTCAGGCAGTTTGTCCAGTACAGTTCCTTGTTCTGGATATTCTCTGTTGTGTTCTATTTATGGCTCTGCATGGGAATGTGAGGGAGAGTAGGGAAAAGGGATAAGTAACATTAGACAGTGAGCCTGTCTGTGTTTGGATAAGAACAGAAATAGCCTCTTGTGTTTTCTGCGGTTTGTGGATCTACTTGTGTGCACTTAGATAAAGCAGAAGTTTCTGTAGGTGATGTTAGCTGCTACCTCTCACACAAAGAAGATAATCATGCAGGAAATGTTTCTTTTCTAGGCTACTTTCAGAAATAAAGTTAGATGTATATGATGTCATGTATATGACAAATTCTGATAACATTAACATGGCTCTGAATTAATGTACTGTTTTTATTTTGTGACTGTAAAAAAACACTTCCAGCAGTGTACCTCATCCCCCCGGATGACCTCCTCCCCATCTGAGGCCTGTGGCTGGTTGGTCCTCTGTCTCAGCTCCCTCTCTGCTGCGGCCAGCTCCTCCCTCGCTTCCTGAAGCTCTTCTGCCTTTGACTCCTTCCTTCGAATGATGATGGAGGCCTGCAAGAGTCATATTACTTTAGAAAAACAAACATGACAAAACAGTTTCTGTTGATTTACTTTTAACCCATGGGAAGCCACTGAGCAGTGGGAATGTTATTAGGGCAAGAAACATCAGCTTGTAAACAAAAGGCACTTGGATAGCTCTATGTCCTGGCACACACATCCTCACAGCACTGGTAGTTCATCATCAAGCATTCCAACAGAGGTTAAAAGAGACAAGACACAAAAAACTAAACACTTTTTCCCCATTAATATGTAACTTTATACGCAAGGCACACCAAAAATCAAATCAGCTCATCGACTGGGGTGCAATATTAGTCAGGTCATCCACTCCATATAGAGTACCTGTGCTGTAAGTATGATGTCTCTAAACTTCAGCACATTTAATTAGCTTTACTTTAGGTAAGTTTTGTCACTATAGAAACAACTGAATGTCACAACTAGTTTGGAAGCCAGTCATGGTCCACTATGTAACTTACACAAGAGTGTTGTGGAAGCTTGAAGCCTCCAGGTCACAGACAATGAGAAAAAATTTTTCAGTGAAGTAGGAAACATCTTGTGTCCAGTAGTTACACTTTTGAAATCAAAAACATTTGCATTAACATACAGTAGATTCTGGGTTTTTCAAAATTTTAAGACATTTTTGATGTATTTAAACATGTTTTGGGGTTGATAATAAAACAGACAATATGTTTTAACCACAAGGTCTTGCTCAGAACTAAACACTATTATAATTACAGGATAGTGCCTTAAAATATAACCTAAAACTTCATCAGCACTCTCTCATGAAAAGATGGGCCTTCTAAGGGAACAAATAAATAATGCAATGTACATCAGTGTACTGATTTTCTAGAACAAAAATAAATAAACATGGAGTTTTTGACCTCTTGTAGTGATAGGGAGCTGTGTTTTGTATGACTGGGTCCTTGTTTTTTTCTTCAACCTCGAGGATCCCACACAACGCTGTTAATGTTCAATTACCAAAAAATGTGTCAATACCTTTTGTTTGCGAAAACTGCACAGGGCACCTTTATCATCACACAACACCACATTCTGCACCCACAGGGCCCATGTCACACAAAGATAAAAGAAATGAAATGAAGTCAACACCTGTTGTCTGTAAAGGGTCAGTTTGTCATCCATGGGGTCATTTCTCATCATCCTCTTCTCAATCAGCTGGTTTATCTGATAGTCAACTTCTTTAATCTGTTAAAGTAGGAATTAAAGATCACTCAGAGATGAACACAAGTTTGCGACGAATTAATGTATACAGACACAACACTACATTCTGTTCCTGACCTTGTCCTCAAGCTCCTGGAGATCGGCCTGGCCCATGGCAGGCTCTGATGCCACCTTCTGAAGGTACTGCACTGTATGCCTCATACCCTCCAGCTCTTTGGGGAGTTTTTCAGAGACCATGTAGGAGTTGATCTTGATCTCCTCTTCGAGCCTCTTCATTAAGCCTGAAAGAGACAGAGCTTTTAATTCTTTTGAAAGCCTATCAGCCTTCTAACTGCTCTTTACTTGATTCATGCTGAATATCACTTATATATGCAAAGCCACTTAAGATACAGAAAAACACACCACTAATGTTTCCTACTGTTAAATGTACTGATACTGAAATAGTCCTTTATTAATTTTATTAAGTACTAATACTGAATGACAGCTATATTCAGTACTTATTTGGACACACACATACAGTAATTGTGATAAGCGACTAATTGTGCAACTCCACCTCAGTCTGCATTGCACAGGTCATTTTAGAAACTGCAAATGTGTAAATCTCTTCTCTGGCTGAAGAGCCCAATACCAGATGAGAACAAAAGGAGACAATTCCAACATCACATAAGCTGCACTACAGCACTTCAAAGATCAGTATAATTAGAGGGTCTCAACAGATAAAAGCCTATTAGCTTAGAGACCTCCTAACGCTCCGCTGTGCCCTTGAACTTCCCATCCAGCTGTGTCCTGCAGAGGCAACAGCAGGACATGGGTACTCACTCTCTGGATTGGCATCTGCTGCTGCCTGTCGCAAATCCTTCAACTGCTGCTGTGATCTCTGCAGTCTCTGCTCTGCCTGGAAAAGCTGCACAGACAAAAATGATTACTAATACAGGTAAATGCAGCTAACAATTATTTTTATTATTGATATTATTATTGATTGATCTTTTTGTCTATAAAATGTCACAAAATAGTGAACAATGTCCATCAGAAAACCAGCAAATTTCAGAGGTTAGAAGCAGTGATTTTTTTAAAAATTGTCTTAAAAGTCATTGAATAACTTGAACCGTCTTATGCTTGACTCTGTTTTGGCTTAACTGATTATATGTTGCCAGTGAACAACTGACAAATCGATTAATCAACTCATTGTTTGAGCTCTATTCAACATGTCTCATTAAAAGTATCTGAAAGCTGACCATTCCCACAAACTGGTTCTTCTCAAGCAACTTTATAATCTCCTGAAAATTTGTCTTCAAAATGTTTGAAACGTTTCATCTACAAAAGCTACAATTTTACACAAATTAATTCTGTAATTATTTATTTATTTCAAATAGAGCTCATTTAATCTGAGGATTACTTAATTAGTAAAATATAATATTAAATGTCATGAATGTAGAAAAAATGCCCATCACAACCTCTCAGATGTGTTTCAAGGTGACATCCTCAAATGTCTTGTTTTGTCTGATCAACAATCCAAAACCCAAAGATATTCAGTTTACAGTGAGAGTACAGAGAAAAGCAACAAATACTCAGAAACTAGCAAATATTTGACTTTTTTTCACTAACTGTGCTTGATAAATCTTTAAAATGATTAACTGATTATCAAAATAGTTGCTGATAAATGTTCTGTCAATTGACTGAACAATTTGCTGTCAAATTGTTTTGGCTCTAATATCAAACATGAAACAATGACTGAAAGATCTTGTAGCATGAAAAGGCTTTGGGCGTAATGGTGAGCCTATAAACTGAGAAAAAGAATCAGCTACAACACCTCCAAAGCACAGCAGACAGCATACAGTTCAGTAGGTCTACGATGTTGGTGTAAAATATACCAAGAGGATGTGATGATAAACCAGAATTAATCACAAGCATTTACTTGGTTCCTCTGTTCTTGCTTCTGGTGAGTCAGTGACTCCTCTCTCTCCTTCTCCACTCGCAGCTGTCTGGCCTGTTCCAGCATCCGTTGATGGTTGGACACAGACTCCACCTAGTGGATTAACAAGTTAATGTGATGATGTCCAGTGCAGGTTATCACATGGTCAGCAGAAATAACCAAGAGTCAGGTTTCACCTTTTTGGTAGGGCCTGTAAGTAAGACCTATTAAATCAACACCTCATTACTTCACAGCCTTGTTAAGACAGCCTTACAGCCTGTCAGGTCTGTTAGAGGAGCTGGTGATATATGTCTGAGGTCATGTTTTCATTCCACAGTGAATCCTAAAGCCTCCCAAGCATTGAAAGAGCGAAGGGGCCTCCCAGAGCAGTCAGCCTTACCCTCTTCTTCAGCCTCTCAACACGTTTGATTAGTTGGTCTTTCTCTTCCTCCATTGCACTAATGTCCTGTGATTAAAGAATAAAATAGAATATTTCAGAGCACTGTATGAACTAAGATAAGGAAGGTGAATTATTGAATATCATAGAAACATTATTTATAACTGCTGAACGAAATCCTGTCAATCAGCTAGTAATTAGTTTTATTATTAAAAAATGTCCTGATTTATGTCTCAGTTGCATTAATTGGTACATACATAATATATCAGTAAAAAGTAGGGGAAAAATGCCTGTCACAAAGTCTGACTTGCCATATTCAGATTACTTGTTTGTCTGACCAGTGGTAAAAATCTCAAATATATTTAGGTTAACATCCTAAAATTAAGAAAATCAGCAAGTAAGTATGCTAATTTGAGAAGCTGGAACCAGTGAATTTCTGATATCTTTGCTTAAAAACATATATATTAATAAGTTAGTTAACAGAATAGTTGCAATTAACGTTGTGACCAGAATAGAATAGAATGGTACTTTATTGATCCTTGACAGGAAATTGCTTTGTTACAGCAGCAGCACACCACCATCACCAAATATAAATTAAATTAATATAAAAAGGGACAAGTGAAAACCAAGAAGAAAGACTAACTGACTAATTGTTTCACCTCTAATGTTAAGTGCTTCATTAGAGCAACTTCTGTACTGAGATTGTTAATATCAAGAGCTTCAAACAAAAATAAGTTGTTGACTTTTTGTTTACCCTTCTGATTTCTGCTGTGGAGAAGCCTGAAGTCCTCAGCTGTTCACACTCCTTGTGATAGGTCTTAAATCCTTCCACCAGCTCCTCATACTGTAAAAATACAGCAGTATTATAATTAGCAAGTCCAAAATAAAAGCAACTGGAAATGACATGGTGACGGAATCTGTAATATACTGAGAAACCTGGTGATAGGTGTCATTGATGATATCATCCTGCAGAAACTCAGCAGGCACCTCCAGTTTGACTAGAAAGCGAGCCAGGTAAGCCCTCTTCTTCAGTTCAGTGACCCTCTGTAGCAGCCAGTGGAGGATAGGGTGGACCACAGGTTTGCTGCCAGTCACCAGACCCTGTCTGAAGGTGCTCCTGCAAGAGGTGAGAGGAGGCAGAGCATGTGATGAAAATATATTTGAAGACTACACACAAAAAGTGCTTCACCAGATGAAAAGGCCTTTTATTTGGAATTGTCTGCAGTTACTTACACATCAGAGAGGTTACCAGGAGGCCTGTATTTGAGCATCCCCAGCAGGGCACACATCCTCTTTACAGTCTGTTCAGGCATTTCTTCACGTATGTCTAAAGCTTGCTAAAAACAAGAATGGTAGTAAGGTAGTGGCGTTACTTGTCACCGATTACTAGTAATGAACAGCACACATGAACATATATCACACAACAGCACTGATACAACTGCAGTAACTGAAGTCTGTAGCTTCAGTTGTTGAAGCTAATGTTAGTTGTTCACCTTTGGGTCTATTTCAGCCAGAACATCATTTAAAGTCTGCAGCAGCTGCATCGGTTCGAGGGAGTCAAACGTGATGAGGTTAAAGTTTTTCTTGAAGGGTTCTTTGTTGAGTTGTTCAACGATGAATTTCAGCTGTTCACTCATCTTGGAAATTTTAAAACTCTCTCGCTGCAATGGCTCTTCGCCCTCTTCTTTGCTGGATAAACCAGCTAGCACTAAGTTAGCTTTCTATCGTCGACTAGCCCGTAAAGAATCCTTCTGGAGGCCAATTCACTTGACTTGATGGGGACGTTGACAAACAACCACTTACAAATGGCGAGAAAACGTTTAAAAATGTCTGTTACGTCGCTTTATTAATGTTATCGATCTTTAGCTAGCTAGCGGGCAGACAGGGATGTAGCGGTTGTTGTCAACAGCCCCATGGAAACCATAGAGGCGTCGCTGATTGGTTGCTAACAGGAAGTGTCTTAAACACTTCATTCAAGAGGGGTGTTATTGCGCTACATATGCGCAAATTGCTTCGTCGTGCCCGTACAGTCTATAATAGTGCCACAGAGAGATAAGTACAAAATCCTTGAAAACTTAGTCTTGTGTGCTTTATGGTCAAAAAACAAATAATAAAAAAATAAAATAAAATAAATAAATAAATGCCTCTGACTTGCTGTGGTTGTGCGTGGTTAGAACTGAATTTCCACTGACTCTTAAGAATCAAAGCATGTTCAATATCGACCACCTAAAATGAAATAAAATTACTTACTGCTCGGCTGAATTTGACTAAAGGCAGTAAACAGCTCATAGTCTCAGCTGTATGTGACATATATGGATATTCTCTTCACTTTTAATTGTAGGTAATATAGCCTATAACCTACACCATTAACACACGTGGACATTGCCTAAATCTCGAAATGCTGCATATAACAGAACACAAACAGTGTAAGGTAACCAGTTTAAATTCCCTTAAGAGTCGTATCAGTCTTTACTTGAACGCATCACCCTGTCACGATCTGAACTTTTGAACCATCAGATGGCGTATTTTCACAAGGCACGGCTTCAGGTTGCACCACAATGAACTTTGGTAGGACATTATCCAGAGTTTACAGAGCATAACTGAAAGGACAAGTGTGGTGTGTCATACGGAGACAAGTCTAGAGCTAGGTGGGGAGAAGGAAAAGATTTCTTGGTTTCTTTAAAGAGCTAAAAAATCTGAGCTGAATTTGAACAACCAACCAAAAAATAGATGTTTTGAAAGTCGGGACCTCGTTGTTCCTCATCCACCTGGACTCTAACAGCCTCAAGACAAGCACCTTCCTGCACTAAACCCTCGTGGTCACCGCCCTGTGGGACCTTTACAGCATTTAACGTGTCTGTTTGTCTCCTTTTATGTGTTTCGTAGCTGCCACAGCGTTTTTCAACTTTTCTTCAGGGACATATGTTCTGGCGATTTTCCCCGTAATCAGCCGTAGTCAGCTCATCCTGGAAACTCGATTTTCGATCAGAAACATTTTGACAGTTCATCATTGTTCTTTGTTTATTTCGTGTATTTGGAGTGTGAGCCTAAATCACATCCACGTAGCCCCTCCTCTTTGTGCTGCAACTGTAAAGCTGACGAAGAGCCAAAACACCACAGAGCTGCGAGTCAGTCTGACACCAAACACAGAGGAAGACAGGATCTTCAGAGAATAGACGAGCACAAGAGGAGATCAAGTGCAAGAAGAGGGATAAACTCACACGGACCCGCGATCTTTCCTCTGTGGGATTTTATTCCTGTGTCTGTGAGTAAAGACTGTGAGCTGAACAGGTTTCCTTCCCTGTTTTCTTCCTTTCCTTCCTCACTGTGGAAAACACTTGTCTTTCTTAACTGTAGCACCATGGAGGCTTTAAATTATAAAGAGTTAAGTCCAGTTCATTCTTTAGAAATGTCTATGTGCGTGTTGTTATTTGATTGAATAGTTTGTGTCAGAGTAATAACAATGGTTGAACCAGTGGGGTTTGTGGAGGCATGGAGAGCCCAGTTCCCAGAGTCTGATCCCCCGTGCATGGAGCTGAACTCACTGGGGGACATTGAACAAGAGCTGGACAAATGCAAGACATCTATCAGGCAGTTAGAGAAGGAAGTGAACAAGGAGCGCTTTCGGATGATCTACCTACAGACTCTGCTCGCAAAAGAGAGGAAGTCCTATGACGGGCAGAGATGGGGATTTAAAAGGACGCCCCAGACCAGGGACGGAGACCTGCCCAGTGGCTCTGACAGCCAGAGGTCCCTCACAGATGAGGCACCAGTGGAGGAGCAGCAGCAGCAGCAGCAGAGAGGGCATGTGAAGACGGCGAGGTGTAAACCGCATCCAGAAGGAGAGGTGGACGGTGCATCCCCTGCCAAACAGAAGGGTGGGGTGTCACCCGTTCGCCAGGAGTCAGAGGTTCCTGATTTCCCGGTGGGTACAGGCTCAGTGGCAGCTCTGAGGTCCAACTTTGAGCGCATCAGGAGAGCCAACTCTCACACGGCCGGGGATGGCAGAGGGCTGTCAGTGATGGGCGGCCAGGAGAAACCCTTCTATGTGAATATGGAGTACCATCACGAGCGAGGGCTGGTTAAAGTCAACGACAGGGAGGTCTCGGACAAGATCAGCACCCTGGGCTGTCAGGCCATGCAGATTGAGCGTAAAAGGTCCCTGCACTCGGTCCCAGGGAACCTGTCAGCCGCTACAGGGGACATCAGCAAGGCTGTTCAGAGGGGCAGGTCCACTGAGGGGAAGTGCAGCTACAACGGGTCATATGATGAAGCTGAGGTCACCCCACACTTCCTGAGAGACAGTGCGACCCGTTCCACTGGGGGAAAGTCTGAGCGACTGCCAGCTGAGTGCCAGCCTTACACCAGTGTGTATGTTGGGGGAATGATGGCTGACGGGGACACCCGAGTCATCCACATTAGGGACCACAGCATAGAGGAGGATGCTCACCTCACCTGGCCGAGGCGCTCCTACTCCCCTGGCAGCTTTGATGACGTAGGGGGAGGCTACACACCGGACTGCAGCTCGAACGAGAACTTAACATCCAGCGAGGAGGACTTCTCCTCGGGCCAGTCCAGCCACGTGTCTCCCAGCCCCACCACCTATCAGATGTATCGGGAGAAAAGCCGCTCGCCCTCCCAGCACTCCCAGCAGTCCTTTGACAGCAGCAGCCCGCCCACACCTTTCTCTCAGAAGCGTCTGAAGCAGCAGGTGATGGTTTCTGAGGCCTCCATCATCGGGGTCCGCAAAACGGGCCAGATCTGGCCCAGTGATGGGGACTCCACCACGTCCAGCAGGACGTCCCATGACAACAGTGTTCAAGGTGATCTGGGTAGGTCTGCAAGACACACTGCACAACACAGATGTTCCTTAAGCCTTTCATTTTCAGGATTAAAAAAAGAAAAGTGTTCTGATGGGTAGAGATGATAAAGTAGTAAAAAGCACATTAAAGGCCCACTCTAATCACTGTCTGAAAGATGTCAGCGCATGCCCCGACTGGCCTCGATCCAGAGTAAGTCACTGATGTGTAAAATGCACCTGCAATCTCTTTAATGAAGTCCTAATGTTTTGACCTGATACACTAAATCCACCCTAAAATATTTTCTGGTGTCCAGATTATTGTGCACTTTATTTTTTATACATGTTTTGTGAACTTGTTTTGGTTTTCTTGCATTGCAGCTGGTTTACTTTAGGGAAATCAAGCTGTTATGATTGAAGTGGCCCACAAAAAAAGAGGCCAGGTTTGGTAAAATGATGAGTTCTCGTCTGATTAATGGGATTTTTTTTCCCCCCTTACGGGCGTCATCCATATTGAGTGTGTCAGGGATGTTAACTCCTTCCTTTTGAGCATGATTAGGCTTTGCACAAAAAACAGTGTTTTCAAACTATGTTTGACCTCATAAAAAGTAAATCTGCTATGCAAGGACTGGATAGACAAACTCCACTTTACATACGCTGATCCCTGACCATAACCCAGTGGTTTTGCAGTTCTTTGAGCAGTGTTTTCCCCTTTGTAAGCAAGTCTGCCCTCTCTTTTTCACCCCCTTCTGCTCTTTGCCCGCTGAGTGCTGCAGCACTCTCACAGAGATGCTCTGACTGAGACAGCGGCTGCCCCGGGGCTTCCCAGTCGCTCGGCCCTGTCCACCCTGAGTGTTTTCGTGTCAGCACACATCAGTGTTGTTGTCCTCGGTGCGGAGTAATTAACTTAAAGGGGTTTGTCTAGCGTGATAAATTTAGGGAGGCTCTTTGTTACAGGAGGCCGGTAAGAAAAAGCTCTAACAACTCACTCAAAAAAGAGGATCGAGGGGGCTTAAAGTGTGTCACGCGGCTTCCAATCAAAACGCCTTCCATCAGTGTTTCCTGTTGTTATGTATGAGCACAATAGGAGAATCACTCACTGAGCACGAGTATTGACATGTTAACAATATAACAATGTTAAGTGGGATAAGGAGAGTGATCTGGGCAACTTGGTAATGCCAAGGACAGAAGGAGTGCTAGAACGTTTGTCAAAGTGAGTGACACAGGAGGACACATATTGTTGCTGGTTGAGGCCACATGTTCTGCAAAGAGGGATTGGGATACAGAACGCGTATTAGGATTGGAGCTGGAAAATTGTCTGCCTGTACCCAAAAAAAAAAAAAAAAACGTGTTATCCACTGTGGGTCAGATTAAGCAGATAAGCAGAATAGTTTCTTGTTATATAAGGTGATCCAGTCCAAAGCTCTCTGACACAAAGCATGTGACGAACAAGCAGATAGTCCGTGATATAATCAGCATGAAGTGTAAGCTAGCACGCTGCTCGGATGACTGAAATGTCTAAATCCATTCGATCTGGGTCTGCGTCATTCCACTGTGCCATTTGTCACTCAGTGCTGCAGACATGCTGTAAGGGTGTTTCTCGGGTGTTTTGTCACACTCATAGCTGCTTCTTTACTTCATTGTGCAGAGAAATAATTAAGAGCAGATGCACAGAAAGTTTCTGGCCTCTTCAAAGCATTAATACATTTGTGAGTAAGTTGCTTAAAAAAACTAGGAGAATGCTTGCTTGAATGCTATTAAAACTCCACCAATTTAGTTTTGCCCTTCTTTTAAGTTTGGGGACTTGTGATAGACAGATTAAAAAAGAATGGTCAAAATTGATGCAGCAGGGGCCGAGATATCCTGACTATTCCTCTTTCTAAAACACTAAATCCTACATTTCCCATAATACAACCAATACCCTTTCTGCCTGGTTAATGTCCACATCTTTCAAGCTCCATACCCCTGGTTTGTAATGCAAGCTTTCTTTTATAAATTACAGTCTCAAAGCTCAAGCCAATTACCATAATGACATCACCATGACATAATCAGGAAGTGATTTCTCAGTCATGACAAAGCTTCTCCAGAGGCAAGACATAATACAGCAAAAAGTTAACTAAAGTCCCTCTTACCAGATTTGTCTAAAGATTACAACTCCATCGAAAGAAATTTCTCAGTTATCCTGGAGAAGACCATGAGATGTGGCTAAAAGCTCTTTGAAAAGCTAGTAAGTAGACTTTGAGTTATGAATATCTCTTTGTTAAACAACTACTTCTGTGGCCAAGTATGAGCTTTGAGTAGTTCATCCCGTGACCAGTAAAGTGTCCGTTTATGTGTAAAATCAGTGGAGTTCCCCGTTTAATGAACCCTGTCCTGTTTAAACCACCACGCTGAAGACCCTGAGGAGCAGCTTTTGTCCACAGGAGACTTGTTGCTGACATAATGGCACAGCTGCCTCATGTGGACCTTGCTTTGTGGATTACCAAGAAGTCTGGATTTATTTTCTGATGTTGTAATAACATTACCGTGCACGTAGCTGGATTAGGCCCGGGCCAGGGAGCCGGTTTGTGGCAAGTTTTTGCAATAAACTACTCTTTGTTGTGGTTAGTGACTTTTAGGGAGCAGTTGGAAAGTTTTTTTGTTGTATTTATTATAAAGCACTGCGGCATCTATTAAAATCTATTAAATCAGCCTAGTAAAGCTAACTTAATCTCATTGTTGTAAAGGTACTTTGTGCTCCAGTTAGCTACGCATTGTGTAACTATCAGACAAAGGTGTACAGTACAATACACATGTCAGTGGTTATACCCAAATGAGGTTTTCTGGACTGTAAGATTTGGTGTATACGTTTATGATCTGCACCCTGTCATGGAATATGTGACCTCTGCAGCAGGTATAGTATTGACGTTGTCCTTACTGCTGTTATGTGTGTGTTTTAATGTCTGGCATGGTGGCAGTCTGTCTGTGCCTGGGAAAAAATGACCGACTTAACCATTAGAAACACCTACTAACTGACACAAACAAACCCATACTTGTCCTGCTGCTACTCAGCTGCATCACTGTGTGAAACGGCCAGTCTAAAATTGACACATCTCAAGGGAATTTTTTTCTATGAATAGAAGAATAAGTGTTGTCTCCTGGTTTCTGGTTATCTAGGGCAATTGTCAAGCCTAGCTGTGAATAGAGCCACTGATTAGCTGTGGGCCTTTAAGGAGGCCACCTCTCTGATGGGTCTATTTTGCCATAATTAATTATCATCACGGCACTGACATGCCTGTGGCCACAGCTTTCTGTTGTGGCTGAAGAAGGGCCTGGGCATGTAGACTGTCTCGTGGTTCATGTGGTACAGAGGACGTAGAGGAAGAGGTCGGCCAAAAGGGAAATAACAAATTTCCCATTAGTTTAATCATAATCCCTCTGCAAAAATCAGGAGATTGTGTTTTGTTTGATTGTGCCTTGTCTTGCCCAGGATCTGGCACAGTTTCTGTAGATAGACGGGTTGTCTAGGATGGCTGTGACATTAATAGAAAGTGTCTGTCTGGGAGCTGATGAAGTCTGTCTGAATGTCTTGGCCTCGGTCCAGAGGTAGGCACTGCTTGCTGCCTCAGCAAAAGTCACACTGGTGCTGGTCCACACTCTCAGGTAATTGCAGACTCATGAATATTTGAGGTCCCTCTAGGAAGCTCAGACAGGCCTATCATTGTACCTGAATATCAACACCAGAGGTTTAGTGGTCAAGGAAGCTAAAGAATTCAGCCTCTCCCTTTCCTAGAGTAAATGTAGGCCTACCAGAGGAAGTGCTGTCAGCTCTCGAGGGCAGCCAAGTTCGCCTGCATCTGTGTGTATGTATATGTGTGCGACTAAGTAAGACACCTGTTCTTCTGTGCAGTGTACTGTGTAAAGTGGTCAAAAGCTGGCAGGCCATCAGTACACCAGGCCAGGCATCGCCAGCTGCTCTCACAGTAAATGCCATGAATAGCCTTTTTGTTCTGTTTTCCCTATCAGAGAACAGAACAAAACACTTGGTCGGAAACTAAGCAAGACTGTTCACACTAGATTTTCTTATTAGATCCACTATCCACATACTAACATACACGTTTCCATAGATAAACCTCAATAGAAAAGAAATCTCTGGCATGTTTATGAGCTTGCAGGCCTCCCTCGGCTCAGTGATCCTCCCTCGTGCTCAGCCTCAGCCCTGTGGTCCTGCAATCTCAGCTCCCCTCCCTGGTCCCACTCAAAGGGCCCTCTGTGCTGCTGGCTGGCAGGCCAAGTGTTTATGGAATGTCTCAGCTGCTTGTGGGGTGTGGGGGGAAACAGCTAATGAAATGTTAAGTGTTGTATGAGTTCACCTCTCTCACAACAGCCTGACCCATGGAGCTTGTTGTGTCACTGGTCAGCAGAGTTTGTTTTAATCAAAATGTTCTCTCACAGAGTCTGGTCAGTACGAGTGAATGAAGCCCGTGATAACAAGTGAATTTTAACACTTAATTCTTATATTTGTCTGTATTTAAACATTTAAAAGGCACTGCAGTATTTTATTGTCACACTTCCTTAAAGTTAGTGAGCTTGAGAGGGACAGATTAATAACAAATGGTCAAAATTGTAGCAGCAGAGGCAGAAATATCCAGACTTGTATTGCGTAGTATGGGTCAACTTCCAAAAACTCTAGATCCTACATTTCCCACAATGCATCCCAGCAGCATCTTTTCATTAGACCCTCACTACATGGTCAGTGTCCATGTCTTTAAAAACAATTTTAATACAAGCTTTTTCTTTTAATAAATTTGTTGTCTTCATGCCCAAGTAGAGATAACCCTGACAACATCACTGTGACATCATTAGGGTTTTTTTCCCCTAAGAACTGCAAAGCTACACCACAGCTACTGAAAACATAATGTAGCAAAAGAAGGCAGCTCAGGTTCCCCTCAAATACCATGCCCCCACTTTAAAATACACACGCTCTGTTATAAACTCGTAGTGTCCTCGCCCAGATTAAACTAATGACATCACCAGGGATTATTTTCCCAGATTTGACAAAGCTACTCCAGAGCCACAGTACACATTTTTTCAAAGATGCATAAATTTTATAATTTAGCAAAACAAAGCAAATTATCTCAAACTTTGTGATGATTAGGTTCACTCTACACTGAGCCCTCATTCCAGTAGCTTTAAACTCCATGTTAAATGCAAACATGTGCTGTTAAACCTGTGTTGCTAGGCAGATTACAGTTTAGCCAATCACATTAAAGCACATCAGGTGAGGTCTGTTCACAAATATTTAATTCTATTCAGACATGCAAATTAATATTTGATCATACCTCGAGGTCACTGTGGCTTTTCATGTGGCTGGTTAAATTTCTTAAGTGTGTTCATCATCTGCCTGTAATGTCAGCAGTCATGATTTTGTTCATTTTAAAACTACAGAGGCTAAAGACTGGCCAGGCTCCAGTATAATTTCTAGGCTTTTCAAGTAAGTATTGAGACCAGAATAAATCCCTGATATAATAAAATAATAAGACTAAATACCTACTGTTTCATATTAGACATGCTGCTGTTTCATTTTGCGTCCATAAAGCTAATCTGTGTATAGTTAATGTTTGTTTGTGCTCCATTGTCTGTTTATTTTCACAGACTGGAACAATTATTGGGCTTTGATTCTGTCAGTTAAGCAGCGCATTACAAGCAGCAGTCTGACCACCCTGAGCTATTTCAACACACACTGATTAGTAGGTGTGCTGGGCTGGGCGGCCAGCTCTGACCTACACTGCTCAATGACTGGCACTAATTTTAGGCTGCCCTACAGCAGATCAGAGGCGGGTGCTGGTGGGCCTCCCTGCTTTCACTGGCCCTGTGGTTGAAAGGGCCTCTCAGTTCAGCAGACACTTCAGATGTGCCAGGATGTGATGATGATGTGTTGGCTAACATTTGTACAGTTTGCCAAAACACACAGCCAGTGTCTGTGATTGCCATAACAGATGTCCCAGTTACAGCATGAGGTTAAAGGGGCACTCTGCCGATTTTACATGTCATCATCAATCTAGTAGTCCTGGCTAGTACTACACAGCCTGTGAGTTGTTTATTGTCGAATGTAGCTCTGGAGGAGTACTTCTTAACATCTGAGAAAATTACTCAAGTGACATCATGTGAGTAATCCCAGTTTGTGCTTTTAGAATACAACTTTAGTGGGGTGTAATGTCGGCCTCGTTAGTCCAGCACTTTAGTCCCAAAAGACATTCACTATCCCTAGAGGATGAATGCTGCTGCCTCTGGTTATCCCCTGATTCATCCTCTGGCACCATCATAAGATTGACATTTTTGGTTTAGTGTCAAATGACTTGACAAATATCGATTGCCCTAAAATGTGGTACTGATAATTCATGTCCTCTACAGCATATATTGTAATAACCTCCTTAAAATCCCTTGGCTTTTCCTCTAGTGCCATCATTAAGTCAGAATTTTAATTTGTCCAATACATTTGTCCAATATATGACATTCACGTTAGTCTTTGCTGTATTTCGTGTTTAGTGCTAATTAGCAAATGTTATTATGCTAACATGCTAAACTAAGACTATGAATATGGTAAACCTACCTCCTAAACATCAGCGTGTTAGCATTGTCACTGTGAGCATGTTAGCATGATGACGTTAGCATTTAGCTCAAAGCACTGCTGTACAGCCTCACTGAGCCACTGGCGTAACAGGGAGCATGGATTTTGAAAAACAAGGGTTTTTATCAGTCAAGGGAGGACTGACAAAAAATGTTATGGAGATGCATTATGGGAAATGTAGGATTCAGGAGCATGATTCAGACTAAATGTCAGGATATCTCAGCCTCTGGTGCATTTACTTTGACAGTACTTTTTAAAAATCTGTCTCCAAGTCATCCAGTTTTATGGATGTGTAAAATGTTCATCCATACATGGTGCGCTATGATAGATAGAGAGCTCCTCCACAGTAGTGGTGGGATTCAGGTAGACTCTTTGTAGTCTGTAGACCTAGTGTCACTAAAGAGTCACGGTGAAGTGCATCACAGATAAATCTAGAACCATTCCCCTTGCCATAAAGTGAGGAAAACTACAAAGGCCGGGGTGACCACATTAAGTGTCTAAAAGGCCATCACCCTTAAACTGGCTCTCCTCTATTTGCTCTCCCTGCCACTGCTGTTTCCCCAGTGACCACACAGTCTGGAGGAGAATCCATTTGCTGGAGCCATAAAGTGGTGCTAAGCTTTTAACAACATCTCACATTGGCATCTTCTGCTGCTTTTATTCCAAAGGTGCAACTTTCCCCTCCAGATCTATACAGCCATTAGAGAGGCGACAGAAAGGCTGGCCTTCATTGTGCCTTTTTATCTCTTGGCTAAATTATAGATATTCCAGCGCTTTCTGTGCTGGATTGATCAACACATTTTCTATGTGGTGTTTATTTTTGGGAGCTTGCGATCTAAATCCTGTCCATCAGCTGGCTGATCTTTGTGTAGATGGTCAATATGCTCTCAGTGGGACACAATAAGTGGACTCTGATTCTCTCTTTGTCAGAGCATTACAAACCGGAGTCCGTCCCCCTTGAGCTATTTAAACACAATGATCAGTGATCAGTCAATGTGTCAGGCTAGGCAGCACTGTGCCTTTTCCCAGTGGTGAAATGGGGAATTATGGATGCTTCTATTCTAGTTCCAACTCTCTCTGGGATGAATCCATAGACCTCTTTGCTCTTTGATCCGTATTTTTGGGAACTGCCATCTGAAGTCTCCCCATCAGTCAAAAAGAACTGATATTTTATCCGTGGTACAGTTAACCGATAATTTAAATGGATCCAAAACCTGTTCCTCTGATTGCAACCTTCCACTTTTGGTTGTTTTCAGAACCAAGCTCATCCTTCCACATATTTAAATGTCCTGCTGTGAAGTGCCGTGCTGTTGCATCCATGCCACATGATGATGGCCATCTTATTTCAGTCTTAACAGAAAAAGAGATTTTCACAGAAGTGTCCCATAGTATCTTGTTCTTTTGATTCTGTGTGTTTGATTCTGTGTGTGCCTTGTGTAGGGAAATAAAACCACACGATTATTTCTGTGATAGTGAATCTGATGCTGTGACACTGTCTTGGCCGCACATCTGTCACCCTCTCTCTGCCTGTTTATCGTAGTTCATCTCTACGGATTAGGATTAGAGCCATGAATGTGTCTTTGCTTTGTCATCAATAAGGCATCCAATGTGTCCCATTTATTAAACTGCAGTGGTTGTCTTGTGAACATGGTTCTTGTTTGCATTCTGCAGGAAGGAAAAGTGTTTCACGATGAGTGATTATTCTCCAAAAGTGGACAGGAGAACTAGGAGCCAGTTGTTTGGCCAACTCCTTATACGTATATCCTTGAGTTCTATTTTTAGGTGCTGTGTTGAGGTGGTGGTGTGGGAAAGCAAAGACACTGTGTATTCTGAGTAAAAAAGGTGATTCCAGCTAAAATGTAGCTTTTTGTTGATGATTTGCAGTAATCTGACATCTGAAAGACTGTGGCCCGTCGGAATACAGTCAAATTAAATTCTTGAAAAACACAGAATTACAGAGTTCAGAGACAGTCCAAAGCAAAATCAGCTTCTCTCTGATCCATGGCTCCACACAGTTCACAACAGCAACTGCTGGACTCAGCAATCTTATGTAATGTCATTAGAATGTATTTATTACAGCTCTATTGCACAGTTGAAACCATTTTAAGCTGCTGCTAGTTGGTTATGGGAGAGGAAGGACAGATTGTAGAACTGCCAACATTGCTTTGCCACCCTCCTGTGTGATACTTTGTATTTTCTAAATGATCAGTTACTGTATAATGGAAACAAGAAACAACATTGTCTCTTCACTATGACTTCTGTTGTGTAGTTTCTAGTATCAACGCTGTGTTATTGGAGCATTATTTCCACCCTTCAGTTGACTGAAAAAGTGAATTTATTCACAAATAACTATTTGATGGAGCGTGATAGATCAGCTAAGCCAAAAATATTGTCTGAATGTAGCTTGTGACAGATATATCTCTATCAGTTTATAAGTTGGTCAGGACATACTAACACACTGTAGTACAGATATAGAAATTATATAATTTCAAAAGACTTTTTGATTGATGTTCAGTCAGTTAAGAAGTCTGTAGCTACCACTGACTGAGGTCATATTGGTTGTGGCCAATATTGATATTTCATAGAATTCATAAAATGTTCTACTATGTAACTATACCTGGGTTTTGAAGGTACTGTGTGTGGGAGTTTTAAAGAGCAGCCTTTACTTTGGCTTATTTGTTCAGCCTTTTTTCACAATCAGGGCAAACGAAGAAAGCCAGCCAAGAAGAAATGGGTCTTTAGAAACAAATGGATGTAAAAAATAAACTAGACTTGTTTTTTGAGTTACAATAGTAGAAATACTAAAATCCTTCCATTTAGGTGTTAACTCTGCTCTGTAAAGTCTGTAATTGCCAAAGGCAGCAGAGTTAGCTGGAATGTAAATATGATAGCCATGACCATAGATGAATGTGTGTGTTAGGAGTGGGAGCTGTTTGTGAAAAGATGACCTTGTGCAGAAAGCCTGTTTCCGCTCTGAAGCAGATGAATTGCAGAATTTTCCGGAGAGACCTGCCTGGACACTTCCTCAGTAGCAGTCCTTGTGATCGCTAGAACAACGGCACACACTGAGGATCTATTGTGATGTCCACTTTCTCACACTGCCACAGCCAAGTGAGGTCTGTGTGTTTAAAAACGTTCTAGTAAAAGGCACAAATGGCTGAGTATCTAAGACTGCAGAATGAAGTTTTAAATTCTCCTCTTTACTTATTCTGGTGTGTAGTGTTTTTCCAAGCTCTGACTGTTTCTTTTTCCCCTGGAAGGAGATAGTTTGTGGCTCTTAGGCTGCTGCCCGAGAGAGGATGTGTTATTCATCCAGTGCTGGGCCTGATGTATAATCTCACTGGAGCACAGAGTGGCCTTTCACATGGACTTCCCCTGTGCTCTGAAGCTGTTTGGCCTGCAGTAGTCTCTTCCTCAAGCAGTCAATACAGCTCTCTGCCTCTCTGCTGAGCCCAGTGTGTTTGTTTGAGTCCTTTGTCACATCCTCTGTGGATGTCATCCTGTCAGTCTGCCTGTCTTCCAGGCCTCTCCAGGGTGACTCGGCTTTATCCTCCCCCGGTTTCCAGAATCCTCTCTTTCCTCTTTTCAATTTGAGGTGAACCAGTTTTGTAGCCTCTTCTTAACATACCTGGTGCCACATTGCTAGATGTGTCTGTCTGACTCATTTTGAATTACTGCTGTTTGAGATGTCTGCTCTGTATCTTCCTCAAGCTGCCACATCTTTGATGCTGATAATGATGATAATAATGATGATAAGTGCTGGTGAGTCAGGTGTGGCTGACAGTAATTACAGGATGCAGAGTCTGTGTTCTAAAAGTCTGAAATCACAGGGATGATGAATACAACATGTATTCCTCACTTGTTACACATACACAGTGTCAGCTTGGTGTAAAACCTGTGGGCTTCAAGTCCAGGAATGAACATTTTTCATCCCTGTTTCGCTGATTTTCTGGAAGAACTGCGTCGCCCCTGAGCTTTATACCTCTTTGATTAGTCGATACACAAAGTGAATATTATACCAGGTTGCAGCAGTGCTTGTTAGATTGTCTGTGATCCCCTCAGAAAAACTGTTTGAGGCTGGCATGAGCAGAGCACGTGTGCTGCTACTGCAGTTTCCCAGACTTATCCACTTGCCTGGCACGAGCTCTCGGTGCCTGGCACAGGCTGCGTGGTAGATTTGCGTAGGTCGCAGGTTTATGAAGGTTAAAAAGAGGATTTAATATTAAGACAAATGGCAGCAAAAGACGGCATGCTCAGTGTTTATTGTAGTTTTTTATGATAGCTGCTGTTAGACATGCATGTCCTCTTAATGTAGAGGGGAAGGAACAAAATAACAGCAACAAGTTACAGTATAATTCAATCTGGTCATGGCCGGATTAAGACACCAGGAATTGATGAGGCAAAAATGAACTGAGATTCAAGATTCAAGAAGCTTTATTTATCCCGAGGGAAATTGCTGAAAGGTCCGGCCGGACTGGGAGTCAAACCGGGGTCCGCCTGCTCAGACTACTAGGGCCCACATGGTACGTGCCCTAACCATTTGGCTATGAGGGCCCCCACTTGCCCCTTGTCCCCTCTGCTCTCTTCATTTGTGTATGTACATGGTCACCTTCAAGAGCCTATCAAAGCAAAGTACCCACAGCAGACCACAGAGAGCAGCTTCGTTATACTTAATGTGGAGAATCGGAAACCAACCAGTACTCTCTCTGTGAGAATATCTGCTTAATAATGTTGACACAGGATCATCTTTAAGATGTTTTATTGTTTTTATTTGGTTGTTCATTTGTTTTTTGGCCACTTACTGGCAGCAAAGCAAGCTTTGAATCCAACATTTGACATAAAAGGTGAATGTGTTTGCAGTGGCCACAGTCGCCTATTGACCCATCTAGCAGACGCAGAGCAACATTGGAATTCATTTGGAGTCATGTCTCTGGCCACCTGACAAATATAAGCCCATTTTTCATTCTCCTTTTAGTTCTGTTTTGGTCTCCACCAACTCTTGATGAGATCCTTCCCTCTTTAATTGTCAAATTCCCTCTTTTTTCACGAGCTTGTTGCGAATGTTGTCTGTCTGCCTCTTGGTGCTGACCACATAGTGTACATTGGATTTATTAGAACTATTTATTTATTATTTTTTTATTGTAATAGGGTTCCTGCTGTTTGTTTTAGGCTTCACATGTACTTATTTACACCAGTCTCGATGACACTGTAGTGAGCCATGAGAAGACTGTGGCATATTAATAACTTTCTGATATCACTTCCTAAATACCTACCCACTTTAACCGCCATTGGTCCAGTGCTAGAATACCAATAGAAAAAGATGTTTCAATTTCCTGTATTTCCCCATGATGTCTCTCAGTGTTTACTTCATGACTTAACAGTTTAATGACACACCATGTGGCTTTTGTCCTTTGTTTGACCGTTTCTCACAGAGGCTCCCTACAACGAGACTCCTCCATCATATGGATATGACCTGGAGCACTCAGAAGAGCACCAGCCTTGCCACGACCCTCTGTCCTACACTGGATCTCCCTCCTCCTCACCACGGCTCCGTTCAAAAAGCCGGAGCAGCCGAGACACCCAGTCCTCCGGCTCTCTGGAATCCACGCTGTCGGTAATGCTACTGGGTCAACTCCCTCTAACATGTCTGACACATTAACTGTGTCTCTCAGCTCGTAGTGCTGCTGCCTCTCTCTCCTCTCTGCTGCATTGTCCTTCATTGTCCTCTCTGCACGCACCATCCAACACTTTTAGTGGCTGTGGTTTCTCCTTCTATGCTGAACAGTTGCCGTTATCATGCCTGGCATTACACCTTCTACTGTTTGTGATATTCCCCAATTTAAGCAGATAAATTTTTTAATTTAAAGGTTGATTTCAGGTCAAGTTAATCTATTCAGGTCACGTATTTTTTTTACTTCATAATGGTATTACTTTACTCTCAAATCTAAGAAAGTTTAAAAGATTTGTTTGCCACAGTTGCTTCAAGTGTTTCATTCAATTACACCAACTTTTCCTATAAATCTTGTGCTTCCTGCTGCAAAGGGGATATTGCTACTTGTTATTCTACTCCTGTGTGCATCTGTGGTGTTGCTGCATGTTCATATAAAGTAAAACATGCTGGAAACTCTTATTTGTATTTTGTTGGTTTACATGGGAAGAACAGTTTCCCTTTCATGTTTTGTTCTATTAAACAAATTACTAGATTTTCTGCAAAATCTTATTTAAAAATGCAGTGTAGAGGCGACCAGTCTTCTCTGCTTTTTTTGATTGCTTGTTAAATATGCTTATCTTTCACAATTAATATTATAATGTCCGATTTAAGTGTTTCACAAAAATAATCTAACGAGACATGTTTCTTAGTTCCTCACTCTGGCCAAGTAAATCTGCAGTGGGAGAACAAATAAGTAACACCTTCTTTTAAAGGGGAACCTAAGTATTTTTAGTATTACACTTCCACAAAGGAAATTTGCAAGACAGGTTAAAAAAAGAATGGTCAAAATCAAAGCAGAGGAGGCCAAAATATCCTGACTTGTAGGACAAGGTCCAAAACAGCACACTTTCCATAGTGTAACTTCACAGCATCTTTTATTAACCTAACTCCTGATGACTCTGATGATGTCATTAGGGTTATTTTTTTCAGTCTCCTCTAAAGCCACAGAAGACATTGTACTATTTTCACAGGCTCAGTAGTGCACTTTGTGACGAGTAAACTGAAATCAGTGGAGTGTCTCTTTAAAAAATGATGGAAGAAATGCCCTTCAGCAAGGCATTCAGACAGTCACTCCAGCTGAGCCATCCCAAGGCCAACAATAAAATACCATATAGCTCCCAGATGGGAGTTCTTTTGAGTATGAAGCAGGGCGTTGTTGAAAAAGACCATATATGCTCAGCAAACATGCGGGCAAACAGATGTTTAAAAGACACCCAGCCCCACACTGTATTCCTGTTCTGTCTGTGGTATTCTTATCCCTTGAAGTATACACTAGGTGATCTTCAAAGCCTAAATCATGGTGGTGGCGGAGAGGGAGGGGGCTCACTCAGCTTTTTTTTATATAGCTAATATAATGGATGAACTTGATACATCCCCTCTTGATGATCCAGTGAGCCTGTTACTGACATGACAGCCGCACTAGGATGACTGATGGTTCAACCTGTTTGGGTAACAATGTCTGGACTAGAAACATTTGTCTTCCTTGAGTGCTGGGAGTCACTGGTGCAGGCCTTGGAATCTTAAAAACCCCACAGGTTTAATCAGATCTGGTCTGGCCCAATCCTGGCACAACAATATCCGTAGCCAGGGATTGCAGAGATCTGTGAATGGTTGTGGATCAACCGCATCACAGTTCACATATCATATATCAACACCAGTTCTTTAAGCGTCATGTTTACCAATTGTATTTCTCTGTCACTTGTTGTATCAGGTGAGTTGGATTTTAGATCAGGAGAAGGCTAGAGATGAAAGTGGGTTTATCAGGAATCTGTGATGAGGAGACCTGCCTCAATACCTCTGGAGCCCTGCTGATAAGTATATGTACTTAAAACACACACACACACACACACACACAGAAAAAATTATCATAAAAATACCTACTTGATTTAGTATGACCAGTAGCTTATGTTAATTAGGTATATTTGGCATGTAGCTTACTGATTCAGTTTGTGAATATATCACCTTTTGAAGAAAATAACTAATTCTTCCTCTTATAAATGAAAACCTGAATTCATATAAGCAGTGAAACACACATAAGCAATTCAGGATAACTGATTGTCTGTGTAGACATAGTTTTAGTTAGCTACCATTAGCCTAATTTAGATAGAAAACTTTTGCTGGATTTTTACTGTCTTTACTGTATTGCCAAGCATTATGATCAATTTTCTGCCACTTTTCTGTTCACTACATGTTAGCATTTACCATTATCCTATAAACTTTTCTTGTAGTCACTGGCTGCTGCTCTGATGAGTTGAGCTTGCTTTACCAGGGCTTGCTGTTCACAGTGAAGTTCAGTGCCTACTGTTATCCAGTACTGGCAGACTGTGTCAGGTAAAGACTATATAACTTTTGAAAGAGTAACATGCTCTTCTTACAATAGAAAGATAATTCAAATAGATAAAACACACCTCACAGTGTATTGCAGTTTAATGTGGCTACATCATTGGCCTCATAAGTCAATAACATTGAATTACTGTGCTTGAAACTTCGAACAGTTATTGTTACTCACTGACATTACAGGATTCACTCCTCTCTGCTAGTGCCTCTGTTACACTTACATGTTAGCATTTGCACTGTTATCCTATGTTCCACTTGCGGTCCTGATGGCTGCTACTTTTTTGATGAGAGTTACAACCTTTACTAGATGCATACGGACAAATATCTTCTTTTCTACAAAGTTATTTTTTCATCGGCACATTCAGTAACATTTTCTCATGATTATTTGTCCAGCCCATGAAGCCTCTGGGCTGACAGCCACAACCCCAACCGATGCTGACCATCAGCAGATAGAGACCATCTGTTCAAAGTACCAGAACTGTGGGATCCACAAGGTTTCTACGATTTTCTTTCTTGTCAGGACTGGAGCCACCAGCAGTGCGATGGGTGATATCTTCCAGAAACTGGTATGGGTATGTTTTGTCAGCAGGACAATCAAGGAAATAGAAAAGTGTGTATTGTAACTGCAAGTTGAGTATGAAGATTGTTTTGTCTCGTTATCTCCTCTTTGCTGTCACTTGGATAGTGATATCAACCTTAAACCTACCAGGTAATCCTGGTAATACCCCAATCAGACTTCTATTTATATTTGTATAATTTTTATTAATGCAAATATAATCAATCATGCTTGGTAAATGAAAAATATCATCTTATATGTTTTTTATAGTTAGATTATTTCATGACTATACATGTCATGACTATTTTAATAGCTAAAACAACAAGAAACCTGTTTTTCCACTGAACTTGAACACAGCATGAAACTACTTGAGCAACAAAAGTAAACAGGCAAGTCTGGGCAGTGGAATACAAAGTATCTGATGGTACAATGTAGTGTAATGTTGTGCTAATTGTTTAATAAAAAACTCACACTGCATCGTGAGTGTTTAGTAATCACACTAGTAAGTACAGTAAGGTAATCCCTTCAGCTGATTTAAACCCTCATTTGAATAAGAAGACCAAACATCAAAACATGAAAACCCACACCATCAAATTGTGGTTTTGATCAAACAAACCAACATTCATCAAGTCAGTAACTTTCAGAAACTAATTATAGCACTCTTAAATGTCATGCCTTGATCATTATTAGTTAAAGGGAGAGTTTCAGGGGAAAAGGTGAGAGTCTTTGGCTGTAGTAATGCTCAGTGGATCTTTGGCGCTATGTGGAAGTAGACTGCGTAGGAGTCATCTCGGCCAGATAAAAGCCTCACCTCACCACATGACAAGCAGTAAAAGAGAACAAAGCGCTCTATGGGAGGTTGCTGAATAAGGCTGCCTCAGTGTTTGCTGTTGGATGAAGATGAAAACACTCATTCATACTGCAGTTTATATGCAGACATGTGAGCCAACATTTCATCTCACTGGAACTGCATTAATTCTCTCTGTATTACTAGTATACTTATCATGCCCTGACCACAGAATACAGTGGCTGCAACATATCCAGTTCGATCATGGACTAATAAAATCTACCTTTGCTGTTATGACATGAATCTAATCAATTACTCTACTTGTGCCCTGTAAGCCAGCCAGCTTAGAGTGTACTGGGCCTTAGCAATGCGTAACTTCC